>JACBXF010000155.1:0-420458 GCA_014183025.1 Harringtonia lauricola | reverse complement strand
GGGGGGCTTACAGCTCAGGTCGGAGGTGACAGTGCCGAGGGAGGCGGCACGGGCGATGCCGAATCCGGTTGCGCTGGAATGTGAGCAAGGTGGTGAGGAAAGGGAGAGAGGGGGAGAGAGGAACATACACCAAGCCGAGGCTGGTGAGGGCCCAGACGGAGAGCTTGGTCAGCCACTTGAGACGCAGCTTCCAGATGACGACCAGCGGCAGCATGGAGCAGAGGATGTCGGTGACGATGGAATAGGCTGCTTGTCAGAGAGAGACAAAAAAGGAGGACGACGGGCATACCGATGGTAAAGTAGATGGCGTAGATGCGGACCTTGGCGTTCCAGCACTTGCCGTTGCCGGTCCAGTAGGCGTTGACGGGGGAGCACTCGGCGAGCAGGATGATGATGCAGCCGAGGTTGGTGACGATGAGGCCGGCCATGACGGCGTAGGTGAGGCGGCGCAGGCGCTTGGAGTCCTTGATGCGGTTGACGAGCAGCAGGATGGAGCACTTGAGGACGCAGACGCCGGCGAAGAGGAGCAGCTGGGCGACCCAGCCGAGCATGCTGTTGTGGACGTAGCTGGCGTGGGGGATGGCCCAGCGGTGGCGGCCGTTGCCGGAGCGGCCCTGGGCGACCTGGACGCCGAAGCGGGCGATGCAGATGGCCGTGGCCGCGATCATGGTGTAGTCATCGGCGCCGAGACGTCGCAGGGCGTAGCGGACCCAGATGCGGATGCTGCTGGTGATGACGATGAGGGCGATGAGGACGCCGGAGACGCCCATCAGGGTGGGATTGACATTCCGATCGGGCGGCAGCGGGTTAGGAGGGGTGTAGACAGCCATTGGGGGAGAGAGGAGGGAGAGAAGAGAGGAGGGAGTGCGGTGATGATGATGATGATGATGATGATGGCAATGGCGATGATGATGAGATGGCGATGATATGGATGATCAAGTTGGCGCCAACCTTCCTTTTGTCTGTCAGCCCATGTCTGGCTCCCTTCCCGCAGCCCTGAGACAAGGCCGCCTTGGTCGAGTCGATCCCTAAACGCCATATCTTGGTAAGGGGGGGTCTAAACCCAGCGGGGGAACTTGGCTATGGTCCATGGGGAAAAAGTCGGCTCGCCGGACCAGTGGCGAACGGTGGCTGCAGCGGGGACCAGAACAAAGGACACGGCAAGGCCATGGCCGATGCAGTGGTGCAGGACACAAGCTCCGTCTCCGCCGTCCAATTTTGTCATGAAGCCGGCAGCCACGAGCGCTATGATGTTCTCTGAGAGGCAGCGATCGCCCGAGGCTAATGCGAAAGAAGGAGGTTGCATTCGAGTCTAAAGTTGACAGCCAACACTAGGTGACAGTCGTGGCAATTTCGCCTGTATTCTACCCGCTAACCAGCCGACCGGATTTTGCTGCTTGCTGATGCGAGACCCCTGTGAGAGCCTGTGCGAGCCCGCCCTTGCTGGTGACCCCTGTGAGAGCCTGGGCTGGCCCGTGACCAGGTCCTGCAATACCGCTGGCAAGTGTAATTACATTTGAGCTCAGCGACGTAGCAGCACCCCCCAGCCTACCCCGGCCTACGTAATCAATAGCACGGTCTTGGTGTGCAATGCTTCTGGGGCGCCCCCTGGACAGCCGCTAGCGAGCGCTATTTCCCAGTGGTCCCGCGCCGGAGAATGCACCCCTGCAGCCATGATTCGTCGTCTCTCGTTTATACAAATAGAAATGCACGCCAGCCGTCGCTAGGGATGCAACCCACGTTTTTGTTTTTGCTTCTTTGGGATTTTTCTGTTTTTCTGTTTTGTTCTTTTTGTTCCTTTTTGCCCAACAGACACACCCCGAGACAAAGGAGCAGCAAAGAGACCAGCAAAGGTGCATGCAGACTGCGACAATGTTTGGGAAGCTGGGTGTCACTCTGGCGTGGGCAACGGCCGTCTCAGCCGCCGCGTGCGCTGGAACCTATGATTATGTAAGTATACAATCAAGCAGACGATGCAGCTGCTGACCTGCCAGATCGTCGTCGGTGGTGGCACCGCGGGTGTGGCCGTGGCCAGTCGGCTCAGTGCGGGCCTGCCCTCGGCCAGCGTGCTGCTGCTCGAGGCCGGCCCGACGGTGTGGGACGAGCTCAAGATCAACGTGCCCGGCATGAAGGGCTCGACGCTGGGCACCAAGTACGACTGGAACTTCACCACCGTGGCCCAGGCCGACGCCAAGGGCCGCAAGTTCTCCATCAACCGGGGCCGCGTGCTCGGAGGCTGCAGTGCGATGAACCTGATGACGTACAACCGCGCGGCTGCCGGCGAGTACGACGCCTGGGAGGCGCTGGGCAACCCGGGGTGGAACTGGGACACCATGCTGGCGGCTATGAAAAAGTCCGAGACCTTTACCGGCATCAACACGGCCACCTACGGCTCCGCCGGTGTCGGCACCTCCGGTCCCGTCCAGGCCGTCATCAACCGCTACATTCCCGAGCAGCAGCTCAGCTGGATCCCGACGCTCAACAACCTGGGCGTGGCCACCAACCTCGAGTCGCTCGGCGGCAACTCGCTCGGCGTCATGTGGCAGCCCAGCAGCATCGACCCGGCCACCTACAACCGCTCCTACAGCGTCAACGCCTACCTTCCCATTGCCGACCACAACCTCTTTGTCCTCAGCGACGTGACCGTGGCCCACGTCGACTTGGTCGACGTCAACGGCACCCAGCACGCCGTCGGCGTGCAGCTGGAGAACGGCACCGGCTACCGCGCCCGCCGCGAGGTCATCCTGGCCGCCGGCGCCGTGCAGAGCCCCCAGCTGCTGGAGCGGTCCGGCGTCGGCGCTGCCGCGGTGCTCAAGGCCGCCGGCATTGCCCAGAAGGTGGACCTGCCGGGCGTGGGCGAGAACATGCAGGACCACCTGCGCATCCAGACGTCGTACCGCCTCAAGAGCAACTACACCTCCTTTGACGTCCTGCGCTACAACGCCACCGTCGCCGCCGACGAGCTGGCCCGCTGGCGCGCCGGCGCTCTCTCGCGCTACGACTACACCGGCAGCGCCTACGCGCTGATGACCTGGGCCCAGGCTCTGGGCACCACGGCGGCGGCCAGCCTCACGGCCACGGCCAAGGCCTGGCTGACCGGCAACAGCACCAACGCCCTCGACGCGGCCAAGCTGGCCCTCCTGGCCGACAGCGCCGTCCCCCAGCTCGAGGTCATCTTCTCGGACGGCTACACCGGCACCAAGGGCTACCCGGCCGCCTCGTCGGCCCTCTACGGCATCAACACCTTTTCCCTCATCGCCGTCATCCAGCACCCGCTGAGCCGCGGCACCATCCACATCAACGCCAGCAACCCGGCCGGCGCCCCCGTCATCGACCCCCACTACCTCGAGAGCCCCTACGACCGCCAGGCCGCCGCCCTCGCCGCCCAGTTCAACCGCAAGATCGCCCAGACCGCGCCCCTCAGCAGCCTCTGGGACGCCGAGTACGAGCCCGGCCTCGACCTCGTCAAGACCGACGCCGACTGGCAGCAGTTTGCCCTCAACACCACCCTCAGCATCTTCCACCCCTCTGGCACCTGCGCCATGCGCCCCCGCGCCGACGGCGGCGTCGTCGACGCCGACCTCGTCGTCTACGGCACCGCCAACCTGCGCGTCGTCGACGCCAGCATCATCCCCCTACTGCTGTCCGGACACGTCCAGACCGCCATCTACGGCATCGCCGAGATCGCCGCCGAAAAGATCATTGCCGCCGCCTAGTGGCGTGGAGAGAGGAGACGGGGGACGGGAGACGCAAGGGGAGCTTAATTATTCTGCAACATACTCTTTTTAATTAGATACTGTCAATTTGCCGCTAGGCAATCTTGCGCAGGAGGTGGCGTATCACCACGTCGGGGTTGCCCGTGCTGTCTCGGACGTCGTCCTGCGCAAAGATCTTGCCGCTGTCTTTCGTGTACGTCCGCAGCTTCTTCAGCGACTCGAACGTCCGCACGGGCTGGTCGCCCTCGTGGCGGGCCCAGTTGACCAGGTCCACAATGTTGACAAACAGGCGGCGCATGATCTGGGGGTCAGCACTGCCTTTGAAAAGAATTTTTTTCTTTTTTTCTTTTTACCTTCTCGCACGCATCCATGTCCGGCGGCAGATCCCGGACGCCCACCGCCCGCAGCAGCGTGTGCCAGTTCTGAATGTCGCTCTCTGTGCCAAAGTAGATCTCCAGCTCGCTCGCCAGCGCCCGGCTGTACCGCGCCCACGCCATTTTCTGCGCCGGCGTCTCTCGCCCCCAGCCGTAGTGCGCCTGCAGCGCCGCAAACGACGCCGACGGTGACTGGTGCGGGTCGTAGCGGAACGACTGATAACTGTGGAAGAACCGGTCCAGGGGCGAGTTGAGCGGTGCTGGTACTGCGGCTGCTTTGCGCGTCTTTGTTTTGCGCGTCTTCGGCTTGTCCATCTTCGGCTTGTCCGTCTCAATCAACCCAAAGACCGGGCTCTCCACCGGGAAATCAATCGGCACCTCGACCACGGTCCACTGCTGGTAGCGGTGCTCCGGCGCGTACGTCAGGTGATGCAGCAGGGCCTTTTCTGTCTTGAGATCCCGCCGGCACAGCATGCACAGCGTCGCCCATGCCTCCGGCACCGGCACCGACAAGACGGGCGTCGCGGCGGCGTGCGCCAATTGCTGGTGCGATTTCAGCTGCTTGGCTTTTCGAAACGACCGATTGCAGACATCGCAGCGGTGGTCCATGGCGGGCATGGAAAAGAGAGCGCGTCGGCGTGAGAAGGGGGGGAGGCAAGAGCTCTCGGTCACTCTTATGACCTCCCGCCTTGTCTCTCCCTCTCTGTCTCTCACCACAGCTGCAGGGTGTGCTGGCACTGCATATCAGCACACCATATATGCAGAAATCGGTGCGGGCTGCGGCATTGGCTGCATTCCGGTTGGCATGGCAGCCCAGCTGACCCTCGTCCCCGCATCCGCTGCATCAACCGATGCGGCCAATGACGATTGGCTACATTGACAGTTATGCATACCTGCTCTTCCAGCTGCTTCCATGACTCACCGATGTCTCGGCCTTACAATGTCTTTCAGCTGCCGTCTCACATGTTCTTCGCCGCGGAGGAACCCGTGCTTCAGGAGGCAGATCACAGAGGCCAAACAGTGCATTATTCGTGAGGTATAGTAATCAATTAGAATAGCCAGACCACCATCCCCAGAATGCCAACAAGCACACCCCCCGTCACAGCTTGCTTGGCGCCCGCGTTCGTCGAAGCTGTCGTCGAAGCAGACGAAGCAGCGCTGCCCGTCGTGCTGGCCGTTCCCGTCTCCGTGGCTGAGCCGCTCGTGCGCCGAGACCCTGACGCAGTGCTGGTGCCGGTGCCGGTGCCGGTGCCGGTGCTGGTCGTTGCTGTAACACTCTGGACCGCGGAGCCGGTCGTCGACGTGGTCGTCGTCTTGCGGCTCGTCCCGTCCAGGTCGCATTCGCGTCCTATCAGGTCGACCGTGACGATGTCGGTGCACTGGCTGAGAATGCTCGTCAACGCGCTGCCGTACGACGACGACCACGGCAGCACCGCCAATGTGTACGACGCCCACACCGACGACAAGCTGGCCGGCGGCGTGAACGGGCACGGCACCGACTTGGCTGTCTCCACGTAGGACTCGATCGCGTCCGGCAGCGTGGGCACCGCGTCGTAGATCACGCTGAGCGTGGACAGGCAGTAGCCGTCGAGGCTGTTGGAGCTGTAGGAGCTGTAGTCGGACGCGTCGTCGGGGCGGGCGGTGCTGGTGATAAAGGCGGTGACGGTGACGACGCTGCCGGTGGCAAATTCGGTAGTGGTGGTGGCGCGACGGACCAGAGGCCCGGCCACGAAATATGGGACCGCCGCGATGCCCGCGGCATCCGGATCGACCGCTGCGACAGAAGCGGCAGCCGCCGCGGCGACAATCATTGCGTTCTTCATTTTTTGGTGCGGTGCTTTGCTGGTTGCCTAGTTGATGGAAGGAGGAGGGAAGGCGGCTCTTTTAAGCACCAGAAAAGAGGGGCTGCTGACACTTTAAATTGCATAGTCGCTCTGTGGACGGATTTGGTTAAGCTTCGAGACAACATCCAGAGAGGCTCACTGTCGCTCGTTTCGGCAGATTTGTTTTTGTGAAAGGTATACTTCAGAACGAGTAACCACTCGAGAAGCAGTCTTTTCACCCACAATGTTGGCAGTTTCAGGCAACCTATTCATTGCCTACAATGTCAAGAAGAGTGAACAAGATGGTAAACGGGTTGCTATTCTGAGCACGAATCACCTCTGCGGCACAGCTCTGCAATTTAACTCGCTCGGTCGAGTCCTGTTGGCTCCTATTCCCGCAGCTGTTATGCAAGTAACATATCCCACCGCAAAAACACTAACAGCTGCCGGATTTCAGGAACCCCTCCTTCATCGAGCTACCTTGGGAAAAGGAGGCATTACAGAGTCGGCTTCCTTTGTGGCAAGCACCTCTTGACTCGAGCCTTTATAAAAACGTTAGCCGGTCCGTTAACTCTCTCCCGCATTGCTGCGTTTGGACTGCGGCTCTAGCTAGGAGAGATACTAGAAACCTGGATACAGAGGCGAAACCTAACACTTGTCCTTCCGTGTTTGAATAAGACCCAATCCAATCCACAACGGTAAGGCTGTCAGTTGTTCTTCACAATCACGTGCTTGTCATACGCACAGGCAAGTCCCGTCTTGGCACGGAAAGGACGGCGATCGGTGACTAGGCCAACCAATCAGCCCCTAGAAAAGATGCGTATCGCGAAAGCGATAAGGACATCCGCCATTTTTAGGGATAAGCCAAGAGATCGTCAGATGAACCATTTGCGCCGAACAGGAAGCTTGCCATCTCCATCGTATCATTCTTGCAGGTCTGCCAGTTGCATCACATTATATTTAAGGTAGGCGATTTTTTTTTTTTTTTTTAGAGAAACTCAGTCGTGTAGTATTGGTTGCAAGCAGCTAATACCAGTTGGGCCTATGGTGCCGTTTAGCATAGTTTTCCTCCACCTCTACGATGCCACCCTGCTGGTTAATTATGGCGTCGTAGCACAGCGGGCATATGATATTCAACCTGCGCTCGACGTCGCGCTCCCTGCGGAACATGAAGTCGCACGGAGCACCCTCCGCTTTGGCCCTTGCACAAAGCCGCGTGCCTGAGAGTCGCACATCGCTGCAGCGGCAGCTGTATTTAACGTAGACGAAGGTATCTGTGCACATGACTGAGCTGCTGGTTGATATCGTGTGCTGCTTGTTTTGGCTTTTTGATTTTTTTTTTCTATTTTTCATGGCGGCTGGTTGGTGTTTATATACCCAAGAGAAGCTGGTGTGAACAGGTCGGTTGACGCAAGACAGCAACGTAATTCCTTGCTTCAAGCTGCCCAACAAAGCATGCTCATCTTGAACAGTTTCCAACTGAGCCTGCTCACCTTGCAAGGGAAGTGAATCAAGTTGTATTCACAGCAGGTTATTCTTCCCTGCAGTTACTGCACATCTCGCTATGGTGCAGCTCTTTCTTTTCGTTGCGACGGGTTGTGCACACAGTTGTGACCGTAGCCCAGAAGCAGAAATCGATGTGCAGCAGTTCCTCCTTTTAACACCGGCAGCGGTACACGTTGACTCGATAGACGTTGACACATTATGTATGGTGGCTGTGCTTTCTGTGCTATTTGTCCAAGGTGTCGCTTGCAAGACGACGGGATCGTCTCACTTGGATGGGAGCAAGTTTATGCATTTTTGAATGAGTACGTTGCCAAGGCACGGAGCCACGTAATTCACATTACACAGGAGGCTGCCAGAAAAAATTCGTGTTGCGCAACTCGCAAAAATACAAACGCTTCACTTCAAACCCAAACAAATACAGCTGGGACACGTTTCCCCAACTGCCACCGGCTTTCTGACCTCGGTGCGGACAACGTGCCGACACACGGTGCCAGACCGCCTTGCCTGCAAGCAGCTGTGCACCTTCTGAAACCTATCATCGCCATGACCACAGCGGTAGACCACGGTATCGTAGACGGTGACGCACATGTCTGGCCTACTTCTTGCAGTCAGGGCACGCCTTGGCACTTCCTCCGCCGAGCACTTCCTCTGCCTTGTCGTCGCAGTCCCGGTCCTTGCGGCTGCCTGTTCCGCACCGTTTGACGCAGTAGAATTTGGTGATCGTGTGGCCACAACCATACGTCGTGGCAATGAAAATGTCTGTGCACATGTTGGCTTGTGGTCGTTGTCAATGTATGGACATCCTGTCGAGTTGGCTGTGGAGAGACTAGTCCCTATATAGCCCAGAAGTGCTGTGACACCACTACTTCCAGTGTCACTAGTGACACGGCTAAATCACCCTGTGGTTCATCCCCAGTTCCAGAAAGGAAGGCTATAGGTACATTATCACCTCAACAAAATTCTATACAACATCGGCTAGTGAGCTACACTTATGTCACCATGCACCTTGCAGAAACAAACGGACAGAATCATGATGCAGAGAACAATTAAATTGAAGTATGTATTGCGTCTACATCCATATGAACGCAATCGTCACATCGTGAATAGGAAATCGCATTCATTGGAGCATACACACATTGGTAAGGGTGACATTCCCGGCCATTGTGTCTGGCCTGCCAGCAAAATTGCGTACGCTTAAACGCGGTCAGAAAGTGACCACAGCGGTGTCTTGTGACCATCAAGATATTGGTGCACATGGTGGTGGTTAGGAGAATTTGTGGATCAGGAACTCTCTTACGAATGCAGCCTTTATATATTCCACACATTCCCGAGAAGTAGTGACTTGGAAACGGCACAATGACGGGCTCGACAAGTAACAAGGTGTAAAGGAAAGGCAATATGCGATGCTGATATGGCATTGCTTCATCACCAACGGGATGCCTCCCAGTGAATCACGGCCGATCAAATGTATAAAGGCAGCTGCCTGCGCCCCGCAGACTGTAAATAATTAGGACAAGACAAACCAACCGGTGCCTTCTTTATTTACCGCCCACAATGTGTGTCAAACAGCACATGACCACGTTTTACTCTTGCAAGCATAAAACAGATTTGTTCACAGGTCTAGATCGCTGCGAGGATGCGGAGGAAGGGTGTGGTCTTTGCATCCGGCAGATGGAATTTACCATATCCGAAGAGAAATGTCCCGAGTGTCTTGCGAAAGAGCAGTTAGCGCCCGCGAGAGAGAGATAAATAAATAAAAGCTGAAATGCGAGCACTGACACTGCGTTGAATTCAGCCGCATTTTCAAAATAGTTCATGCACCCGTCCTCGAGATTTCAGGTGATGGAGTGCCAGACGCCGCGGTTGTGCCAGAGTACGAGCTCGTCGCCTGTGTCAGGGTCGATGGACGTAGTAGCCGAGGACGACGAGGTGTGGCCGGTCAAGGCAGTCAGGGTTACGTATAACCAGGGGGTAGATGTGAACCTTGTCCAGGTCGCGTTCTTGACCTGCCCTAGCCTGTTCGAGGTCACCTTACAGCGGCCGATCTAGATATAGGCCTGGGATGAGGGGGAGATGCTGTACATGTTGGAGTAGAGCAAGCATTAGGCCACCTCCTCTACGTGTATATAATAATCTAGTCCCCCCTCTTCCTGTAACCCCCCTAGAAAGTGGGCAAGGGACTCTCTCTACGCTAGCACTCCTTAACCACAAGCTGTCCCTCCCGCTAAGACCTACTTTAACTCTTTGTTTGTAAAAAATAGTTGTTCAGTCAAGCAAGTAACGATGATTTACAACTTAATAATATTCACTGTGCCTAGGTTGCGCTCGTTCGAAGACGCATCGATATGCTAGTGATAGAAGCGCTAACTGGCTGTCTGGTCACCGTAGGTAAGTGGCCCTGAGTAACTCTCGAGATATAATTTCTAGTCATATCTCATCGGCATTGGAGATGAATTGGAGATAATATATGCTTTACAATAGGCGAGTCAGAATTAATCACTCTGATAAAAGCTGTTCTATATACATGACCTCCATTGGCAAAGCCAGTTACTTTTTTTTGTCATGAATAATTCGGTCAGTACATTCGCGATGACTAAGCAATCGAAGAAAGACTGGGAGCTGCGGAAAGTGGCAGGTGCTTAAGGGAATGTGCATACAGGTGTACTTAATCATTTTATGTAGTCGGAATACTCAATGTCGCCTACAGCCGCTTGACCATCCACTCTCTCGGCAGGGTGGGCGGGCACTTTAGGGGATTCTCGCTGAAGCAGGTCTGCAGGGAATATCGCATCTTGTCGGTCAGTATGAGCAAAGTACTGTTTCATTGGAATGACAGGTAGCAAATCTTAAATTGACAGTCGAGGAAATAATTTGGTAAAAGACAGACACAATACAGTTCCCTCAACTGTTGGAAATACCAGTGAGTGCGTTATGTCATCGCCTTAGAATTAGGTGGGTGTGTAAAAATAGGTCAGCCAGGATACGGCCTCTTATCTAAACCTCTAGGGAGCATAGTCTGGGGACTCTAAATACAAGGTAATGTGGGACTCAGTACGGAAGTAGCCGATATGGGGATGCCATGCTCCACCCCATCTTCTCCAGCATAGCCCTCTTTCACATTCCGAAGCAGATGCCACCCTTTTCTTGGATACTAATGCATAGGTAGAACTCAGGCTGAGTCGGAACAGACAGAAAATTACAGATGTCCGTTCTTGGGAGTGGGACGTGTGATGAGACTGCATCTATGCAATTGGTCCGTTTCGTTTTTGGGCGTGGCATTGCACCCAACCGTAATCATGGCCACGGTATTCTCCGTCAGCAGTAGAGACAAGTTGCCCGTGCTTGCCAGAAACATCGGCCTTAAAAAATATTTGGAGACTGGTAGACAAGACGACGCTCATACGCAGGCAAAATGACGAGGTGTTCCTTCTTCTAAAGAGCATTTGACTTGAAATTGCATGAATAAATGCAATACTGATCCCACAGAGAATGCATCCTGCCCCCAGTGCCTGTCATCTTTTCCAAAGCAGAACAGGCGCGGAGCATTGTGCTACAGCTTCGGGCGCCGTCTGCCCACGAGGCACCGCCGCCGTATGCCGACTCGGGCCCGTCGAGCCCCGGCTTGTTCAGTGAGATCCGCCGAACCTTGGCCGCCGGCTTGGGCTTCCGACCCGATGCCATGGCCGTGGCGCTCTGCACGGCTGCTGAGAAGGGCGACCTCGACCGCATGGAGGACCTGCTCAAGGTAGGCGCGGCGGTGGACGGCACCAACGAGGACGGCCAGACGGCGCTGCGCTGCGCCATCGCCGCTGGTCGGCGCAACGCTGCCCGCTTTCTCGTGCTGCACGGGGCCTCCCTGGCCAGCAACAGCATGACCCCGCCGCTGCTGCACGTCGCCGCCCGCACGGGCAACGCCGAGATGGTGCGCCTGCTGCTCGACTTTGGCGCCGACCCCAACGCCCGCGACTTGACCGGCCTCGGCATCTTTGTCGAGGCCCTGCGCCACAAGCATCTCGCCGTCGCCCAGCTGCTGCTCGAGCGCGGTGCCGACCCCCTGGCCCGCGACCTCACGGGCCGCTCCGCTCTCATCCTGGCCGCCCGCCACGACGACGCCGACCTTGTCACCGGCCTGCTCGCCCGCGGTGCCAGCCCCAACGAGCGCGACATCGCCGGCCAGACCCTGCTGAGCTGGGCCGTCCAGCAGCGCCGCGTCTGGCTCGTGCGCCAGCTGATCGCATGCGGCGCCGACCCCAACACCCGCGAACTCAGCGGCCGGCCCGTCCTGGCCACGGCCGTGGGCACTGGCGAGGTGGACTTGGTGCAGCCGTTTGTCAACTACGCAGCCAACGTGGCTGCCTTGGACGTCGACACGCGGCGGCGGATGGAACGGCTGCTGGCGCCCGAACCTCCTGCAGCCGGGCCATCTGTGAGCGACGAGGCTCCCCCGGCCTACGAGAGTCTGAGGAGGACAATGCCGACAGACCACAAGGGGTGAAATGGAGCAGATATACCAGTGGATTAATTTTAAATGTTAAGAATAAGTTACCACGTCTCTGGTTCTTCAAGACAGAATACTGTCGCTACTTTCTTTCATTTAGTGTTTCTTTTATGCGCTATCAACCGCTAATAGTCAATGGCATTTAGCTCAAGGCCCTAAATCAATTCGGGACGTCCTGTAATAGTTCTCCCTACGAACCCTCAGGATCAGTCAGCAGAACATTCAATTCTGTTGCTTCAGGAAACGGACAAAATAAGACATATATAGCCAGAAATGCAATCTTGATACATCTCGAATTCGATATTCACATAGAAATGATCAACGGCGGATAGACTGATTCCCAGCTGAGATCTCCACCTCTTTGAAAAAGTCGCTATTATTGGTCGCCCCATTTTCAGCCTCACCCACCCCAAAACATTGCCACCGCCCCGAAAATGCCACCACCACCCTTTCACTCCTTATTCACGTAGATATAACTTCGTAGACCGACGTTTTCCTTGTTACCCAAATCAAACCACAGCAACCGAATTTCATGCCCCAATGGAACTGTGTGAACCAACCGTGTGGGCCAACGCTGGCGGCAGCCAGCGCGATGCACCACTACCCGACTCTGAACGGCAGCCACCGCAGTGGTACAGCGGCATTGAGCTACATCCAGAAATGCGACCGATCTCTCTAGCCCAGCTAGTTAATGAAGTCAAAGGGATCTATGTAGGGCTGGTCATGTTGGAGAGCGAATGCATCGAAATCGATTCGGAACAAGGCATGGGCGGCAAAACCAGGGTCTTGACGGACAAGCAATGGCAGGGCCTGATTACGCTGCACCGCACGATCTTGCGCAAGCATTGCGGCTTCTTACAGGTGCTCCAACATATGCTACAGACTGGAGAAAACAACGATCTGGATAACACCACCACAGATACGCCTTTCCATTTGTTGGAAGAAATCGAGAGGCTCTTTGATTGGCTTATCTATCGATTTGAAAAATACTTACAGCAACATATATACGTCCTGCTCTTCTTCTTCTTCTTTTCCGAATTTCCAGACGGCATCAGACACCTTTGTACGACCATGCCGTGGACAATATGGCCGGCGCTCGCCGTCCTCTGGGGTGTCTGCTGGATGTTTTATTCCGAGGCCCGGATGTCTGGCGATGTGCAAGAGGACGCTTCCCAGATGCTTCCCGGTAAGCGTCTCTACTTCCAAATTTTGCTCAGATGCTGACTGGCCAAAGACAGTTGGGACACGAACGATCTCTCCTTGTTCTATGATGACCCTGCCATCCACGCAGCAGCTCAAGAGCATGCTGGATCGTTTGCCGATACAGGACTGGATGCATCCACTCTCCTGGTCGCTAATCCGTCAACCCTGATGGTAGACCCCGCCATTCTCTTTATGGCATCTTCTACACCTAATATGCTTGAGGCGACATTTGCGCAGCCCGGCCCCGACAGGCTTCCTGCCTCTTCCACGCCTCCCCGCTCAACTCAGCCATCCAGGACTTGCCAGAGCTGCAGCAAGGTGTTCGCAAGGGCAGATGTGCTCAAACGACACATGCGCGAGATACATGGCGAGACCGTCAATAGCTATGACAAGACCACCGAATACCTTTGCCCGACACCGGGATGCAAGAGGTCCAAGAAAGGGGCTGGCTTCAAACGGCGCAACAAGCTGCAGCTGCATATGGACAACTCTTGCAAGCCACGTCGCCGGGCGGCTGTGGACGACGACCCTTTGGTTCCAGCCCCTCAGCAAAATGACTTTCCTTCCGCAGACAGTGGGAATGTCGGCAACAAGGACATAATCGCATATCTCGAGGGAGAGTATCGGAAGAAAAAAGGGGAGCTAGATCATTTGCAAGGAGTCATTGAGATGCTGAAGAAATCAGAGACACCGAGATGACGTGGCGGCAAATTTCCATTTTTTATATAATTTCTATGTTTACGCTTGCTTTCACACTCTTAGTGGGCAAATGAGAGTAAGGGTGAAGAATACAGAGCGACCTAGGCGGCAAGGACGAGCCAAGGACGAGCTAAATAAGGTATATAGAGTAATAAACTAAGTCCAGAGAGAATTAAAGGGGTGGGCTTCTTTCTCACCGTCTTCTTTTACATATCCTTCGTTTGCCTGCGGGCCTGCCCTAGCCTCCTTACGCCCTTGGCATATTACAGGTGCCGCTTCACGGTCCCGAGGAAATTTTAATGTTCATGTTTTCAGGCTTCGCACACATAGACAACTACTTTTGCAAGCTCGAGGCCGAGACTGGGCTAGGGAGGGGGGAGGAATTGACGTACAAGCCAGTCAGATACGAAATCTCTGGAAGCCAAACTCGATCTTGAGCGTTGAGAAACTTGTGGTTAGCTCAATACATGATATTACCAGTGCCGGCATACATGGCATCTTAAAAAGGTCAGGTAGTCGTTAGTGGTTGTACGTATCTCATTGTAGCACGACAAGAGCTGCTCCTTGCCAAAGATAAATCTCGTGCATGTTGTGGTCTCGATCCCGTTGGCGGTGACGTCTGGTAGGACCCCGGTTAACGGGGACTCCACTCTGAGAGCCCCCCTGTAGATAGCAATATAAATAGGGAGCCCCTCGACCGCTTCGGCGGTTAACGGGGCATCTCTTACAATACTCACCAACTCAGCTATTGCTTCTACTTCGTAGACAGTAGCCCGGTGACGGGTAAGACGCCGTGCCGGTTACCCTATCGCCAGTCAAGCACGTAACAACGTTATTCTGAGGCGGTAGTGGCCAGCAGCGCCTGTAGCGAGAGTGACGATGGCTGTGCTTACTGAGACAGTCGTCACAATGGCAGTGGCCGAAAAATTCGTAACTGAACCATGCATTTGTCCCTCCGCAAAGTTGTGAAAATGAAGCAAAACGAACAGAGACGGGTTAGCATCTATGTTGTGCTTCCCATACCCTGCAAAATCAAGATGTGACTAAGCCTCAACCGAAAGCAGATCCGCCGCTCGGATCCGATGCTTCCAAATCAGGCAAGCAGCAAAACCGTCTGGCCCCAATACGCAGCCTCCGCTGCCGCGGCGGCTAAGCAGAGTCGTTGTGTACCTCGCGGTCAAGGCAAACGGTGTGGTGATTGGCGCAGATTGTTCAAGCGTGGGGACCCGGAGTCGACTGTCGTAAAGCGTTGGGGTGAGAAGCGGAGGGTAACGCTTAGAAACACAGAACTGATTACAGGGGGAAGGATAACTAGCTTGTGCAAATTCATTAGAAAGGCTGCCGTCATAAGCTAAAATCACTAAAAACCCGGAGCTGCAAGCTACCGAAAGTTGAGTTGTGGCGTGACCGGCAGCGGCAGCATCCGGCATTTAAGCGAAAGAACTGTTGAGAAGCCAGAAGCCACTCTGGTAAGCAGACCAAAAAGTGATAGAATGAGGCCAAATCAACGAATTGAAATAATCAAATAAATAAACAGGGAATTGAAAAGCGCTGCCTATATTCCCCTCTTATAGAATCCTTTGTAAGACCCCAAGCTTCCCTCTCCCCTTTCCGCATTAATCTTCCACCCCAGATCCAAGTCGTGCTTGCGAAAAAAAGTATTTTTTTTCTGTGTGCTTTCCGCTTCCAACCCCCCTCCTCCGACAGCCATGCGCATCCTCGCCGCCGTCATCGCCAGTCTGGCGGCTCTGATCTATCTTGCTGAGAAGAACCTCGACTCATTCTACATCTTCGATATCGACCATCTCCACGATGTCGCCAAACGTGCTATTGCGGCCCACGGCAACGACACCAAGTCTGTGGTCAGCACGATCATTGACGAATTGCACGGCCAGGCGCATTTGACCAGCTACATCAATCCTGAACAGGAGTGGATTTTCAACAACGCCGGAGGTGCCATGGGTGCCATGACTCTTATCCATGCCAGTGAGTTCTTTGTTCCGTTGCAGTGCTGCAATGATGATCTCTGACTTTCCTTTGTGTTTTAGGCATCACCGAATACTTGATTATCTTTGGTAAGTTTTTTACAAGCAGAAAAAATCCTCTGAATCAAATCTCATCTGACACACTCTAGGTACCGGTGTCGGCACAGAGGGCCACACCGGCCGTCACACCGCCGACGACTACTTTTACATTCTCCGCGGCGAAGAGTGGACCTACACCCCCGGCACGTTCGAACCCAAGATCTACCCCGTCGGCAGCGTTAACCACATGCACCGCGGCGACGTTAAGCAATACCGCATTCCCGAAAACGGCTTTGCGCTCGAGTACGCTCGCGGTTGGATCCCGCCCATGCTCTTCTTTGGCTTTGCCGACTGCTTCACTAGCACGCTCGACTTCCCCACATTGTGGCGGACGACGTATATAACGGGTCGGGAGATGATCGGGAACCTGCTCATTGGCAAGCTGTAGAGGAGAGATGAGAAGGGCGCTTGCGCATGCGCAAGCGAGACTGTGTATTAGACATTCAACGATTTCAATTTTTGAATCGGCTCTTCCTCTACATTATGGTCGATCTTGACAGAACTAATGTCAATTCCGCGAACGTGATGGCTCGTAAGCGCATAAATGGCATTGCTGCCCCGTCCAGAGAAGGTTGCTGTGGCCCTCCTGTAGATCCAGCAGCACGTTCTTCTAGTTTAATAGCTAACAGCTCGCTAGATTGATCGTTGGCATCATAAATAAACGTATCTGTGGCAGGATCGGTAGCGGGAAAGACAGGTTCGGAAGGACATGTTCGAATACACGCTGTCACAGCCTTGGAAGGTCTTTGACCAGCCTCGACGTAATTATCGTCGTTATTCGCCACTGTTTCAAGAAAAAATCAGCATAAACTGCCTACCATTTTAATCGCGAAAAACCACAGAATAAAAATGACTCTATACTCCCCAAAACAGCTGTAGCTGGCTGCACGCCACGTTTTACTTACTATTCATGGTGTTGTTGTCGGGACGTTGTCAGGTCTGTATGATCTAGAAATATTTCATATTATTGTTGATAGGGGGCTGTGGCTAATTAAAACGCAAAAATGACTAATACGTGTTGGCGTTGATGGTGAATACATACTTTTACTAACAAATCCCACAAATATACAAGTACCGGTTTTCTGGCTATTCAGACAGATTAGTCATACTCTCATGAATTATCCTGCCAACAACGTCAAGACGGCACCATCTTGTTGAGTTTACAGTCTAAAATAATATAAAGACATAGACACAAGCGTTTACTCACTGCTAAGGCACTGTATTTTTGTAGTCGTTAAAGTGTATTTAAAGCAAAACGAATATGCCCTTCCGTTGGACAGAGAACAGTGGACCCACACTACTTTTTGTCTTCCGCACCTAAGGACGTATTGGGTTTAGCGTAACAGGTATGTCGTATTATACACAACCCCTATCACTGATCCCATACCCAATTCTCCATCAACATTCTTCCCTTTGCGAACGCTATACACCTCCACGGGCTTCCCCACCCTGCTTTGTGACCGTTCTGTTTCGATACGTCATAAAAATTAAACAATTGATCTTAAATAGACACTTGAATGGCTTCGAACGCCACGCCTCGCGCAAATGGAGCGCCGCAGGCTCCAGTCCCGGCTCAGAACCAGAACGAAGTCATCGACATATCCGACGGACCAGATTCTAGTTCCCCAGCGGTCTCGTCGTCTTTTGTCGAGCCCGAATATAACGGCGACCCCGAGGAGGAGCTTGGCCACGCGCTCGACAACATCAAACCAGCCGGCAGCTTTGCTTCGTTCAATTCGCTGTCAACATTGAGGCTAGGACTCTCCATCCAGGATGTTGGCAATATCGCGATGCCTCTGGAAGAAACACAGGCGCGGCAGATCATCAACATAGCCCGACAAGCGCCCTACGGCCGCGGCGAGGAGACGGTGGTGGACACGTCGGTGCGGAATACATGGGAGCTGGACACGAACCAGTTTGAGCTGCAGGGCAGCGGATGGAGCAGTCTTCTCAAGACCATGCTGAAGAGCGTGGGACAGAGCCTGGGGATAGCGTCATCCATCAAGGCCGAGCTGTACAAGATGCTGTTGTACGAGAAGGGGGCCATGTTTAAATCGCACACCGAGTGAGTACCCTTTCTGCCGCCTTGCGCGAAGGATGCGGGCTGCTGCCAGCGTAGAAAGTAGGAAGACAACAGGAAAACAAAGCCGACAAACTGACAAACAACTGACGGACGATTTGGCCAGCTCTCCCAAGATGCCCAACATGTTTGGCACCCTCGTCCTCATTCTACCGTCGGCTCACCAGGGCGGCGAGGTCCTTCTGCGGCACAATGGCCAGAAGAAGACCTTTCATACATCCCAAGTGGCCCAGGGATTCATGAGCTGGTACTCGGACGTGCACCATGAGGTGTGTCCCGTCACACTGGGCTACCGCTGGGTGCTCACCTACAACCTGGCCCTGGCCGACCCATCCCAGGAATGCCCATCCGCAGACAACGCGCTGCATAGTCGCAATGCATCCCAACTGCTGCGCGCCCTGCAGACGTGGATCTCGCAGGCTGACGCAAACAGCTCCGGCAGCTGGTGTCCCGTGTACAAGCTGGACCACAACTATGCCGAGGCCCACATCTCTCTCGCCGATCTCAAGGGGCGCGACAAGGCCGTCCTCCAGGCGCTGCAGGACGTCGCCAACAAGCTGCCCTTTCGCGTCTTTTTGGCGATCCTGGAGCAGCAAGTTTCGGGCTCTTGCGAAGACGATGAGTACGGGTACGGATGTTCCTACGACCCGTTCGCGGAAAGTGACGACGACGAGGAAGACAGCGACGCAATGGCGGACTCTCCTGGCGATCGTCACGAGATCATCGACATTTACTCGACCGAGCACCATATCAAGAAGTTGGTAGATGTGGATGGCCACTGCTTGGCTAGGGATATTTTTTTGGACCCGGATGACATGCTTGCGCAATATGATTTCGAGGAAGGCAGTGCTGAAGAGATAGACTTCGAAGAAGGGTTTTCTGGTAACGAGGTGAGAGATCTTTGGAACAAGAGCCCCCCCCCCCCAAGAAAAAAAGAAAGAAAAAGAAGAATCTCTTAGAATCTCTTAGAATCTCTTAGCTAACAAACACACTTTTGCTTTCTAAGGGCGGGCCCACTGTGACGCATGCCTACCGTCTTTCGGTTTGTTTACTTCCTTTCACCTCCCTTCGTGTGTTGCATATATGATGCTAACGGATTGCTGTCTTGCAACAGGGTCTCGTCATAGTACCTCACTCTCACCATCATAATTATATTATACGCACCGTGTCTAATGGGAACTTTCACTCTCTGGTTTTATACTACGCCAGCAAATCCCAAGACCCATCCGAGGACCAAGATGCCTTCACACTTTTAAAAAAACTATGTGAACGTACATGGATTCCTGACCGATATGGCGGAAACAACTTGATAGAACCGGAGGTGTCAAGCGCTATTGTGCAGGCTAGTTTTCGGATGCGAGATCGGGAGTTTCTCAAAAAAGCCGTGAAAACAGTCAAGCAAGGGTTTGACAACGAATTCTGCATTTTGATTATGCAACAAGTCAGAGAGGAAGACTTGCCTTTTGATGACGTCAAAGATCTGTAAGCCTGTCCTGTTGTCATACCTGCCATACCTACCCGAAGAAGACCAAAAAGGGCCTTTGCTAATTCTTCAATGGAAACAGCTTGCGCGATGGTATTCTGTCTTTGCCAGCACTCGGTCTAGCAATGAGCGCCCTCAATTGTATTACTTCCCCCAAGCCGCCTAATGCCCAAGACTCAGACACTGTCGATGAATACATCAACAAATGGGCACTTGAGACTCTGGATGCCCTCTTGGATACGCTTGGTTCAAAGATCCTTGATAAAAAAGGGGGCTCATTTCTGGGGAGGTTTTATTCTTTTTGCTATGATGCGGAATACTTCCGGACACGGTGCGTTAGTTTTTTTTTTTTTTTTTTTTTTTTTTTTTTTTTTTTTTTTTCTTTTTCTTTTGGCTTTGTTTTTTTTATCGTATATTTAGTTGACGATACTTTTTCTAGAGTCATTCCTCCTGTGGAAAAACATGCAAAGAAAGTGGCATTTTATCTCGGATTGCTGGAACACATTGCTATAGAATGTCGATCCAAAGACTCTTGGGTGGACGTGTACGAGCATCTGGCTGCACCATTCGTCTCCAGCATCAATGTACCTGGTTTGTTCAGCTCCAAAACTGCTCTCCGTCGCACGGCTGCTCCACCGCCTGAACAAATCTATCCTTATTCCGTCTCAGCGTCTCCTTCGAAAGAAGAGGTCATGGCCTCTTGTGTCGAAAGCCATGATCTGATCGTGCTGTACAAGGACCTGGCTTCCTTGAAGCTAACAAGTCAACAAGACCTCGCTGCCAAGCTGTCACAGAATATTAGTAGGAGTGCTGCTCGGATCAACTCGGAAGAGTTTCTCCCTCTCTGGATTCCCTTCCTGCAACAGCTCCTTCCCGCCGTTCTAGAGGAACACGCTATCCCTCTGTCGACGCTGCAGTATCAGCAGGTTTTTGTCTCGGTTCTCTTGGCCTTTCTCGTCAACTACGTGGGCAAGGAAATCACCAACGAGAGCCGCAACCTCCTGCGGCCAAAGGTAAGGTGCAACTGTTCCGACTGCTACAGTCTCAACCGATTCCTAGCCAACCCCGGCGAGAAAGTCGGCCGCTTTTCTGTCAACACGCAGCGCCGGTATCATCTTCACCAACAGCTGGACAGCTGCAACATCGACTGTTCCCATACCACCGAGCGTCACGGCAGTCCATACACGCTGGTGGTGACAAAGACGTTCAGACAGTACGATTCGATGCTGCGTGAATGGAATTCGCGCCAGTCGGAAGCCAAGCGTATTATCAGGACGTTTCCCAACCAGCAGCTGCGGGAGCTACTAGGCGTCGACTACCCGCGTATCGTTCACATGGACGACATCATGAAGACGGCATGGACGGTCAGCGAACCGCCGACAGCGTTGGCTGGTCTGGAAGGAAGCCACACGGGGCTGGCATTATTGCCTGGCCCGCAAACGGGGCAGAAGAGAAAAGCGGACGAATCTGTAGAGGTGATTGATTTGACAGGGTCAGATTGAAGAGAGAAGGGCATGCAGGAGGAAGAATCGCGGGGCTTATGTTGTGGCTGTGCATTATGGGGCTGAAATACCCCGTCATTGAGCACATCCTCCTATTTCTGAGACGACCGTACGCGAGCCACGATCAGCAATGCAACTCACTGAGCTGTATCAACTGGCGTGTTGGTATTGAGCTCCGCCTTTTCCTCTATCACCAACGAAGCGCATCAAACTGCGCCATGTCTTCACTCTGTCCCCAATGCACGGGCATGACAATCCAACGGCTTGTAGAGTTGGCAAAGACGGAATACAGAGCTAATTTCTTCCCCGGACGGGGATTCTACCACCATCACGACTCTTTCGCAGAACTGGAGAGATGTGCAGCGGAGTGGCCGGACACAGCGACCAGAAAACGTGGTTGCCCACTCTGCCGCCTCATTGTTGAATGTTTCCAGCACACACAACATGATCCCAGCTATCCGCTATGGCCGTCTATGGGTGCCGGCTGGACGGGCCAGAATCCAGGCGTGGTGTCCGTGGCAGATGCGGCACGTAAGCTCCAAAAGACTGATATCCGCGTTGCTCTCTATTCGCGGCATATGGCCACGGGCGGAGAGATCGAACGTGTGCGCATGTTCGACATCCTCATGGTCCAAGTGGGTGACTTCCAGGAAACATCCAACCCTATGCGTCTTCCAAACCTGCCGTTGGTTATCCGCTCGTCTCCCACCCCAGCCCCACGGATAGGCCAGACGCATCTTCCGCCTCTTGTAGGGGGGTTCAAAATTGGCTGTCTTGATGTCGACACCGATGTGGGTTCGGAAAGCAACCTTCAACTGGCTCGACACTGGTTGGATACCTGTCTGCAAGGCCATTCTGGGTGCCGGCGCAGCGAAAACGAGGGGCCTCCTCGGCTTCCGACACGAGTGGTCGACGTTGACAGCAACCCTCCTCGCATTGTTTACTCAGCAGACGTCAACCTAGGAACGGAGAATCATGGCCGCGCCGAGTACGTTGCGCTGAGCCACTGTTGGGGTGGGCCCATCTCGTTAACGTTGACATCTGCTACGATAGCTTCCTTTCTCGAGTCGCTGCCGGTTAGCCAACTACCTGCAAACTTTCGCGATGCCATGGAAATCACCAAATCGCTCGGCATACGATATTTGTGGATCGACTCTCTGTGCATTGTGCAAGACGTGAGCGAGGATTGGTTGCACGAGGCGCGGCTCATGGGAGATGTCTACGGCCAGGCCACGGTGTCGTTGTTGGCCATGTCTGCGAAAGGAAGCTCGGCAGGCCTTCTGCACCCCAAAACAGCACCGTCATCAGCGCATACGTTTGATAGAGTAACGATACGTGTCACTGATGACAACAGCGGCACAGAAGTCCCTCTTGTGATCAGTGCCGTGGATCGTTATGAGGAGAACCTCCGGATTCTCGACGAGAAAGGGCCCTTGGGCGAACGAGGATGGACGCTTCAAGAGCTGGTCATGTCTGCACGGATCCTGTTCTTTGGCGAGAGGCAGATTTACTGGTACTGTCCTACCGCAGGCTACCACTCCGCTGATGGCCAACCGCACGGCAATTCTTTCCCCTATGAAAAATACCCACATCTCGGTGTTGGACTCTACTCTGGCCTGCCAGACCCCAAGGAGGACAGGAACAGTCGCGTGAATGCCATCTTTCATGATTACTACAGCCTTCTCCGCGCATACTCGCATCGTCGCCTTACCTACGAGTCTGACAAACTACCGGCGCTCTCAGGCTTAGCCCAGCACGTGTATCGCGCTCTGGTCCAGGCAGCTGGGGTGGAGCATGCAGCAGAATTCACATATCTGGCTGGCTTGTGGAGCGCGGACATTGGCCGGGGCTTGCTCTTCTATCCGGATGGCATGCATTGCCCCCATGTCAAGGGAGACTACCGCGCGCCGTCTTGGTCCTGGGCCGTCACAGATGCACCGATCATGTTTATTGCTCCGGATTGGCACATGTCCCGGAAGCCACACCCTCTGAATATGAAGCTGTGCTCAGCGCAAGTTGCACTGCTTGATCCACAGAACAGCTTTGGTCCAGTCACCGCAGGACATCTGATTGTGGAGGGTAGGGTAGGTTCCCTTCGCCGCAGCTGCCAAGAGTTCCGGAATGGCCCGTACAGCTGGGACAATTATGACGAAGCGGGATCGGCTTGGTTTGACGAGCCGCCGGCTGGCGGTGTTGGCCCCAATCCCTTCTGTCTGATCTTTCGAGGAGGCACCAGAAACGCCAAATCGCGAGAGGAAGGTGACATGCTGCTATCTGTTTACGTCTGCTCTCGTCAGTTTGTCGAGAATATTGGGTCAGAGAAACGAATTGGTCTTGAGGTAGACTGGGAACAGTATGAAGAGCAGGAATACACATTGCTTCTTGTGGATATGGGTGGTGAGGACGAAGATAAAGAAGACAGTGTGTCTGTCGATGACGACGAAGAGGACGACGACGATGATTGGGAAATAGAAGAGCGGCAAATCCATTGCTTGATTCTCAAGCAGGTCCAGCGTGGCCAAGGCCCTCCAGACTCCGACGGGGCGTTTGAGAGAGTAGGCAGTCTGGTTCTGGAGTGGAAAAATAAGAGCTATGTTGAGAAATGGCCATCACGGATAATTAAACTGGTTTGAATAAGAATTAGCTTTTTGTGATAAATGAAACTCATTTTTCTTTCCCAAAATTTCTTTCTCATTTTATCTTTTTGCCGGCATCCTGATTTGCTTATCCAAATGTCCTTCGTTCTGAATAAGTATACAGCCGTACGTGGAAGATGTAGTGGTTAAATTATGTTCTTTATTTTATTTCCCTGTGATTCTCGTCTCTATTCTATACTTTATTTCTAGTCGGTGCCAAACTCGTCAATGACGCTCCGCGGCGGAGTGTACTCGCCGACGCCGGTGAAGGGGATATCGAGGCCGAAACCGGCAGGTCCGCCGACGCGCAGGCCGGCCTCGGTCTTCCAGAGGGGGTGCGCCGGCAGGCCAATGACATGGACGCGCAGGCCGTAGCGCAGCTCCTGGGAGCCGATGGCCTCGCCGTCCTGGCCGAGGACGGAGATGAGGTCGGGGACGGTGCAGACGAGGCCGGTCTCGGTGCCGTCGGCATCGGCCCAGGCGGCATAGAGGAACTCGTTCTGGAAGGGGAGCAGCATATGACGGCGGTCGGCTGCCGTGGCCGCGTCGGCCGAGGTCTCCCGCTCGTCATCTTCCAGCGGTGCAATCAGCACGCTCCCCATGGTGTAGCCACCGGAGACATCGCGGCGGACGTCGACGACCTTGCCGACAAAGAGGAGTTTTCCGGCGGTGGTGGCAAACTATTGTGAGCACAATGACGACAAAAAACAAGAAACAACTTACAATGGCGTCGATGAGACTGGTCTTGCTGCGGCGGGCGAGGTGGACGGCCCGTCCGAGATACCAGGCCTGCGAGAGGGTGTTGGGCACACAGTAAGACTTGATCACGTGACCCGGAAGAGGTTTGGCGCAGACGGCGCAGCTGAGGCCGAGCTCGACGGCGGCGGTGCGGAGCAGGCGTTCGACGCGGAGGGGGGAGTCGGCATGCTATAATTAGCAGGGGGACTATAGAAAAGGAAAGGGACGTACCATGATGACGGACACGTTGCCTTGGGCGTCGGCGAGGGCGCATGGAGTGATGGGGTGGCCGTAAACGTAGGGAATGGCTGAGAGTCAGAAAGAACAAAAAGAGACAAAGAGAGAGAGTAGAGAGACGTACCGTGGTACATGGTGGGATAGGCGCGGCCCATGCCGTCGGCGTCGACGACCGGGATGTCGTACTTGACGCCGGTGGCCAGAGCACTCATGCCGTTGCCGCCGCCGCTGCTTGTCAGCCAAGAACACAAAAAAGAGAAAAGGGGGACATACATCTCGTCGGTGAGGATGGCCTGGAGCGAGGTGATGTGCAGAGTCTCCTTCAGGGTGTCGATGCCGCGGCTGACCTCGGTGCCGGAGCCGACGCGCTCGTTGATGACGCTCGGGGCGCCGTACCAGGAGCCGAAGCAGACGAGGCCGTCGTCGGTGAGCGAGGCAGGCGAGACGATGCGCATGCGTCCGCCGGCACGCAGGATCTCGAGGCCGGCGAGCAGCTCGTGGTAGGAGGGCCCGCCGCCGCCGGTGCCGAGAACGCCGGTGCCGGTGGCCAGCAGCTCGAGATCGACCTCGGAGACGTGCCAGACGCCCTTGCGGACGTCGGGCCGGTAGGTGGCGAGGTCGACGAGGAGGGCGGGCTTGGTGGTGGGAGTGGCGGCGTCGGCGACGTGGATTTTGGGGCCTTCGCCGTCGTCGGCCTCGTCGTCCTTGACTGGAAGCAGAGAGGCATCTGCCTCGACCTCGGGCAGGGGCAGGCTCCCAGCCGCGGGCGCAGCCAACCGGCCGACGGCCTTGACAATGATGCGTGTGGCCTGGTTGCTGGTGTACTGCAGGGGGATCTTGTCGACGGCGACAATCTTGACGTCGTCGGGGGCGGCGCCGGCGTCGATGGCGGCCTGAATGGCCTGGGCAGAGGCATGAGCCAGCACGGCGGCCTCGTCGCGGCCGTCGAGGATCTCAATAGTGTCGATCTCGCCGGCCACCTTGGCAATGGCGGCGCCGACGGCGTTGGCGGCCCCGTGGTGGATGGGCCGGGTGACCTTGGCCACGTTGTCGAGGGGTCCCGTGACCAGCAGCGAGCCGCCGCCGACGAGGAGCACGTGCACGGGGGCGGCCGAGACCTTCATCTGCTCAATGACGGCCTCGAGCATGGCCTTGATCTGGGCCTGCGCCGCCGCCACCGTGACCGGCGAGACGGTCGCCACCTTGGCCGGATCGCCGAGCACGGCCTGGCCGGAGGCCACGACGACGTCGCTGGCCGTCAGCGTCGGGCCGCCAAAGACGCGGGCCTGCTCGGTGAGGTAGTGGCCGACGGAGTCCGGGCCCACGGTCACAGTGCCGGCGTCTGTGGTGGCGATCTTGCTGCCGCCGCCCAGGCCGATGGACACCACCTCAGGCATGGAAAAGGCGGTGCGCACGCCGCCGACCTCGACAAAGTTGGGCGCCTGGCGCGGAAAGCCCGAGGGCAGCAGGGCGCACACGTCGGTGGTGGTGCCGCCAATGTCGACGACGAGGATCTGGCGGTTCTCGGCCGCGTCTCCGGCGACCCGGCGGTCCAGCCCGGCCAGGAAGGCGGCGCCGGTCATGCTGTTGGTGGGCCCGCTGGCAAAGGTCTTGATCGGGTAGGCGGCGGCGGCGTCGGCGTCGATCAGGGTGCCGTCGTTCTGGGAGAGGTAGAGGGGACAGCCGAGGCGCAGGCGGCGCATGGCGGCCTTGAAGCCGGCAATGGTCTTGCGGGCGGTGGCCAGGATGGCCGCGTTGAGAATGGTGGCGTTCTCGCGGGCCAGCAGGCCCGGCGGGCCCACGCCGCGGCTGCAGACAATGTCGAGACCGGGGTCGAGGGCCAGCATCTGCTGCCGGCACGCCTCCTCCTGGCGGCCGTCGTGGTCCAGCGGCGAGAAGACGCCCACGAGCGCCACCGCCCGCACCCCGGCCTTTTGGATCGCCTGCACGCACGCTGCCATCTGCTGCGCGTCCAGCGGCGCAATCTCGCGCCCGTCAATCTCCAGCCCGCCGTCCAGAAAGTGCGCGCCACCGTCCATGATGCGCCGGAGGCCGACCGGAAAGTCGGAGAAGGGCTGGATCTGCCGCGTGAACGGCCCGCAGAGCCGCACCACCGCCACACGGGCCAGACGCCGTGCGTCCGCCTCGATCAGCGCGTTGACAAAGTGCGTCGTGCCAATCGTCACGCTCAGCACCTTGCTGCGCACCTCGGCGTCCTCTGCTCGGCACGTCTCCAGCACCGCCTCAATGGCCCGTGCAATACCACTGGTAATGTCCGGCGTCGTCGCCGCCTTGTATGACGCCCGCACGCCCCGGCCCTCCGTCTCCAGGGCCGTGATGTCCAGGATCGCCGCATCCGTGTTCGTCCCGCCCACGTCTACGCCGATTCGGTAGGCCATCTTTGCGTTTCTTTACTGTTTTCAGTCTTGGGATCCTCTGTTTCTCCCGACATGCGACGCTTAAAAAGCCAGAGATTGGGTCCGTCATCCGCCCGATCGCGGCGACACATTCCCTTGACAAATTTCATTGTCGTCACCCCATCACTGGGCCACCAGGCAAAATTAGTAGTAGTCAACGGCTGTTTACACTGGAAACGGCTAGTGTCCCCTAGCGGGCCCCCCAGAGATAAGCCACGCGGCGATATAGTTGGGGCTCTTATCTCGAGCAATATATTAAGTGACAATCCGGAACGAGTCACCTCTTGTCCATGAACCACAACAAACTCTCCTGCATCATCATGTCTTGGCTCAAGAGGCTCGAGGTGCCTCAGACGACCGAGCTCAATCAATGGATTGTAAGGCCCTTTCTGCCCGCTGTCACGACCTTTTTCTGACAAGCAGAACTATGACATCCGTCCGATTGAGGCCAGGCGCCGCACCTGGGGCTTCCTCTCTTTTCACAACTACTGTATGTGGTTATCTTGGTGCTGAGGATACCGCTGACCGCCAGGGCTCCTCACCAACACCAACATCTCCACCTACCTCACGGGCAGCTCTCTGATCCCGCTCGGCCTCACCTGGTGGCAGGCCCTGATCTGTGAGTCAGACTCTCCGCACCGCGACAGCCATTCGCTGACCCCGCAGGCATCATCCTTGGAAACCTGCTCGCGGCCTCCTTTGTCATCCTCAATTCTCTGCCGGGTGCCTACTACAACAGTAAGCTCCTCTTCCGCGCCAGCGAGCACTACTGACCGTCAGTCGGCTTCCCCATCGTCAACCGCATGACCTGGGGCATGTGGGGAGCCCAGTTTGTGATCTGGAACCGCATCTTTCTGTCTCTCGGTGAGTCTTTTCCTTTTTCTTCTTTTTTTCTTTTTTTTCTTTCTGACATCTCAGTCTGGTATGGCTTCACGTCCTGGGTCGGCGGCGAGTGCATCTACGTCATCCTCCAGACGTGGGACCTGCGCATCGAGGACCACATTCCCAACCACATGCCGGCCGACACGGGCATGACCACGGCCCAGTTCGTCGCCTACATTGTCTTTTGCGTCGTCAGCCTGCCCGTCATGTGGATCCGCCCGCACCGCCTGCAGACCTTTTTCTACGTGGCCAGCTCCATCACCATTGTCTTCTTCTTCGTCTTTCTGATCTGGGCCCTCGTCACCATGGGCTCAACTGGCTTCGGCAGCACCATCCAGAACCACTCCGACCTGCCCGCCACCGGAGGGCCCTCGAGCGTCGCCTGGCTCATGGTCTACGGCGTCCTGACCACCATCGGCTCCATTGCCGCCGGCATCCTCAACCAGAACGACTACGCCCGCTTTGCCGTCCGACCCCGCCACGCCATCCTCGGCCAGGCTGCCGCCTTCCCCGTCTACGGCATCATCTGCTCTGTCATTGGCATCCTCGTCACCGCCGCCACTCAGAACCGCTTCGGCCAGGCCATCTGGAACCCGCCCACCGTCTTCTCCACCCTGCTCGCCCTGGACCCCAGCGCCGGCACCCGCGCCGCCGCCTTTTTCGGCGCTCTCGCCCTCGTCGTCTCCCAGATCGGCGTCAACGTGCCCGGCAACGCCTTCAGCGGCGGCTTCGACCTCGCCGCCACCTTTCCCCGCTACATCAACATCCGCCGCGGCGCCTACATCACCGCCCTCTTCAGCGTCATCGTCAACCCCTGGCGCCTCGTCAATACCGCCACCACTTTCCTCACCGTGTTGTCCTCCTACTCCGTCTTCCTCGGGCCCATGACCGGCCTCATGGTCGCCAACTACCTCATCATCGCCCGCCGCAAGATCAACGTCGATGACCTCTACCGCGGCAACTCCTCGAGCATCTACTGGTACTCCTTTGGCGTCAATTGGCGCGCTCCTGTCGCCGTACGTTCCCCTTTTCTTCTCGTTTCTGATTCTTGTCTCTTCTGACCAACAGTGGACCTTTGGCTTCGCCCCCCTGCTGCCCGGCTTCATCGCCGCCGTCAACAAGTCCATTCACGTCTCTGACGGCGCCACCGAGCTCTATTACCTCAACTTTCTCTACGGATTCAGCGCCAGCGCCCTCGTCTTCGTCCTGCTCCACAAAGTCTTCCCGGCTCCCGCCCTCGACGCCTACGTCCGCAGCAGCCAGACCCCGGAGGAGGCCATGCGCGTCTCCCGCGAGAAGTGGGACAACATCGACTACGACAGCAGCGCCATCCTGGTGCCCCAAGACAAGGAAGATGCCGACGTCAACGTCCAGGCTGTGTAGTCCATCGCCATGATCATGATATAGATCCGCAAGCTTACTAAGCGGCCACAACATCTAATCAATCAAGCTTGGCAGCTTGTGTCTTGTTTTTGGCCATCGATCTTGGCTGCTTTAGCCTCGACTTGGTATCAACCTCACCGAACCTGTATCTGTATAAATAAACCACCTTATCTGAAAACCTTTACATTTGGCAATGACTCTGCGGAATGTTTTCCGAAAGCCACAGTCTAGATATTGGTGGCTTTCCTGGACCAATTGATGCGGCTGGTTAGCGAAGCGCGCTGCTTTGGAGAGCACGTCATCCAATGTCGTCATGCATCCCGCTCGCCGTTTCTCTCCACAACCATCATCCAGCGTCGCTAAATCCCCCCATACATGCTAGTCTCCCGCATGCTTAGCTCGACGGACATTTCCTGCGTCTGTGCTCCGAATTGCCTGCCCCGGTCGGGGCATTTTGGTGGATGTGTTCTGCTCTTTTTTCGCTCTCATTGTATTTCTCCATGATACGACTGGGTCTTGGCCAGGGTGCATTGCCAGAATGTCGCCATGTGGCAGGCTGAAGACGACACCAGCCGCCCGGGCGACGGAGCATTGGCGATGGGTACACCCGAGACTGCTTTATATAAACGCGCAGTCCGCGGAGACAAAATAGATCAGCACCACCGTGCGCATATTTGCTGCTGTAACCACCAAAAATGGCACAACTGAGCGAAAAGGACGCCAAAAACGTCCTCGTCCACGAGAGCGGTGCGGAGCGCGCTGCCACCAGCACCGTACCCCAGGATGAGGTCGTCTACACCGAGTCCAAGCGCACCTGGCGGACGTATCTGTGGTCCAGTGCGTTCCTAGTCATATAGGACAAGAATCATGGCTGATCGGCGCTCCAGGTCTCGACCTCCCCAAAGATGAAGCCTGGTTCCTCACCAAGCTGGACCTGACGCTCATCTCGGCGTCTGCCTTGGGCGTCATGTGCCGCTATCTCGATCAGGTCAACCTGACCAATGCTTTCAGTGCGTTGAGCTGTTTTTTTTTTTAAGAGAAAAAAGAGAAAGAAAAACTAACAGCCCAGACAGCGGCATGAAAGAGGACCTGGCGCTCTTGGGCAACGAGCTCAACTACGCCAACGCCGTCTGGAGCGCTGCCTACATTGTCGGCCAGATTCCCTCCAACCTGCTGCTGACCCGCGTCAACGTGCCCCTGTACATTGCCTTTCTCGAGCTCTCCTGGAGCGCCTTTACCTTTGCCCACGCTGGCATCCACAACACCCACGAGCTCTATGTGTTCCGCTTTTTGTGAGCCCTCAGCACCCCTCGTTTTTCGTTTTTCTTTCTAATGGTGCAGCGTCGGCCTCTTCGAAGCCGGCCACTTTCCCGCCGTCATGTACGTCTGCTCTAGCTACTACAAGCCACACGAGCTCGCCCGCCGCAACACCCTCATCCAGATCTTTGTCTCCGTCGGTCCCATCTTCTCTGGCTTTTTTATGGCTGCCGTCTACACCGGCCTCAATGGCAGCCATGGCCTAGCTGGTTGGCGATGGATGTACATGTGAGTGATTTTTTTTCTAGCTTTTTTTTCTAAAGAAAAGGCTGACCGGCAGAATTTGTGGCTGCGTCTCTGTGCCATGCGCCATCTGGACCGCATTTGCCATGCCCCAGCTGCCCTCGCGCGCAAAACCAAACTGGATCTTCACGGCGAAAGAGATTGAGATTGCTCGGGCGCGCATGCCAACCGAGAAAAAGCCCATGACCGGCTTGTTCAAGTGGAAGGACATCAAGCGCTGGCACTCAACGTGGCACGTGTATTTGTGTACGCTCAGCCCTCTCTTTCTACCGAGACCGCCCTAACAAGCAGTCCCCCTGTTCTTTACATTTTCGGGCCAGTTTGGCCAGCCGGGCCAGTCCAGTAAGTCTTCCTGGCTCACCATATGCCACCCACTAACAAGCAGTGATATTCTGGGTCAAGAGCTACAATGTCAAGGGAAAGACGCCCGTCTTCTCCGTCGCCGAGATCAACATCATTCCTCTGGGTGTACGTCTCGGCCCCGAAACAAGTCCATTCCCATACTGACCGACAGATCAACTTCATCACCATTATTGGCGCCCTTACCAACTCGTGGATCTCCGACAGTCTGCCAGGCTCCGCTCGCTGGCCGGGCATGCTCTTCACCACCTTTATTGCCATGATCATTCCGCCAGCGCTGGCGGCCACGCCCGTACATCCTGCCAACAAGGCGACTCGCTGGGCTCTCTACTGTACGTCCTCGCAATTTTCTGCACTGTGCCATGTCTGACAGATGTAGACCTCACGGCCCTCTCCAACACGGGCGCCGGCATTACCTGGACCTATGTCAACGAGGTCAACCGCGCGGACCCCGAAAAAAGAGCCTACGTCTCGGCCATGGTGCGTTCCCCCCCCTCTCCGTCCGTCTTTTCTCCCACTCACCAGACAGATGAACGCGTTTTCCTACATCTTCTCCGCCTGGGTCAACATCTTCACCTTTCCCACCAAGAAGCAGCCGTACATTGTCACGGGCAACTACATCACTGCCGGCTTTGGCGGGGCGGCCGCGCTGACCGTCCTGGCCATCCGCTATATGCACAACCGGGACCTCAAGCGCGAGCGCGAGCAGCAGCCCTCCGTCTCGCCTGAAGACGGCCTGTCCGAGAAGTCATGATGCAGTTTGGCGCTCATCTAGATAGTATCATTCACTGGCTACTTAATGCAGCACCAATAGTACCAGGCAGGCTCTATCCCCCGTTGCTGTACCATGGCGTTGGTCCCCGCCGGCTGCGCCACATCACTGTCGTAGAATAGTGCGCGCAGAATTGTGTAGATAACTAGCACCGTGACGGTCAGCGGCACATGGACTAGAGCGTGCCTTCAGCCAATCAGGGGCCATATAGCAATAGCCACGTGGTATGGCCCGCCCACTTTCCTCGATCAAAGGGCCCCAATGCAGTCTCTAGCACACTCAGGGACGGACACCATTGACATGGTCGACTGGGAGCACCGGTCAGCCTTTCAGAAAGCGCTTGCAAACCTTCTCTCGCTCGACATAGCCGAGGACTCGTTTGCTCAGATTCTCGATGGCCTGCCAACCCAAGATGGCATGAAGTACTGCCAATTCCCCGATCTGTCTCCCAGCCATCCGGTGGTCAAGATGCAGCGCGTGCGGGTCTGTGAAGGCTCTCTATCTCGAGCACGCGAGCTGCACGAAAATCTCCGCCCCGCCGACCTTTCTTTCGACCGATGGGTGAGCCGTGCCGTTCGAAGGGAGGGGGAACAGTGGAATTAACATCCAGGGCAGGTTCTTGAGGGCTACAAGGCCGCTGTTCCCGGAACACAGGCGTTCCATCTACGCCTTGTCGAGCTGGTGGTGAGGGCTTGCCACCAGATTGCCGCCTTTCTCTACGAGCGAGACGACGGCGTGTACAGGCACGTCATACACCGCCATTGGTATGAGAAGACAATCAATGCCCTTGCCGAGCAAAAGGTAGCAGGCCGCACCCACCCATTACCCGTGGCCTTTTCCCATCATATCTACTACGCTCCAGAACGGTGCCCGCGCGGCGAGGCCGACATCGCCGGCTACTGGGTCGAAGGGCGGATCTTTGGTGGTGTGGTGCTCTTTGACCGGGGCGAATCAGACCGAGATGTGAGAGAATCGCTCTTTTCGTATTGATATTTTTAAAGCTAACTTCCTCCTGTGCAAATCCATGTGGCTGCACGGCGACGAATACGAACCGCGAACCCTCTACCCACCGACTGAACAGCAATTTCGCGATCTTGTGGCGTTTCTCCTCTCCGATGCCGCCGACCCAACCGTCTGTCCACTCCCAATACGCGGTGGACACGAGAACAGGCCACGGTGGGAACCGTGGGAGGCGCATGATAAATATCATATTTTTGGCGACAACAAGAACGCACTGAAGCCTCATGGACCGTACATCATATACCCCTGTCACAGGTACTCAACTTTGGATTGGCCCGAACGATCCGATGAGCTCTTAGCCCTGGCTTTGGAATTTAATAAGGCGAACGGAGAGTTGGTTGACGAAGAACAATTGGCCAAATACAAAGCAGGCAGCATGCTTAAGACGCCCACGTCGCCATACCACTACCCGACGCCTGACTGGGTGAAACACAGCAAAACATATGTTCGAGAATGATTATTTATAACAATTGTTGTTTTATATCTTACTAGGGCCATGGCTAAAACGATAAAAAAAAACAAGCTTTTATTCCTTAATTAGTTGGTGCTAGCAACTATTCAGCGCAGCAGTTGCACGGTCAGGATACCGAAATAGGTTGATGTATTTAGGAGGAACTATCTATAACTAGCTAATACAAGCCAGAAGAGTTTAATTACAGCCTTCCATTATATTAGTCATCCAAAAGACACGGTGTGAGGTATTCCACCTCTCACAGTTGGCAAAGGATGTACGAACGTAAGCGGTTAATAGGATAGAATCAGGGATTGGCGCAAGGGTCTCTAATCAAGGCCCCAGAGTAGTCAAGCCACAACAATGTAGGTTGGTTGTATTGGATACAGAACGAGAGAACGAGATACATCAGGCGCTCTTGGTGTCTGCCTTAGTCATCGACTATGTGGGCCTTTGCATCTAGCAAAGGATTAATAGCGGGGAAGCAACGGTAATACGGGTAGTGTAAGAGAAGGGGATCCCTCAGGATTCATCGCGGTCATCGTCTGTTGCATACGGAACGTGACCCTCTGGGTCACGGTTGTCTGCTCCGTCGGCCGGTCGTCGAGACCCCTAAAAGGAGAGAGCCATGAAGGTTCCGAGATCGACGCGAACTGATACCGAACTGGAGAATTCATTCGTGGACTTCAACTCTCAATAGAATATTTCCTTTAGCTTTTCTTCTAGAACAGCAATATCGAGGCATGTGCGTCCTAGCAACTCGATACAATGTGGTCGAAGGAATGGTTCAACGACGGCTCGCGCTCTAATGCAGTAGGTTTTCGACGTTTCTTTGTCTTTGCTTAATTGCCGAGAGTCTTGTGTGGTAGATCTTCTACTGAGAGTTGAAGTCCACGAATGAATTCGCCAGTTCGGTATCAGTTCGCGTCGATCTCGGAACCTTCATGGCCCTATCCTTTTCGGGGTCTCTGGATGAATGCATTTGACAAGCTCTGGTCGAATCCGGATATTTCATCAAAGTGTTTAGCGCATAGGATAAGATGCTGTTAGTAGTCATCGCTAAAAAACATTTCTCGTGAGCGGCAACGTTGCCTTTGTGATTATTAAACCGTTTAATAATTCTCGCTCGCTCGCTGTATGAGGCGTCGATTTTAATGCTTAAGATATTAATACTTCTGATGTATCGTAATTCTGTTAAAATGAGGGTGGTAGGACCCGGTTAACGGGGACTCCACTCTTAGAGCCCCCCTGTAGATAGCAATATAAATAAGAAGCCCCTCGACCGCTTTGGCGGTTGACGGGTCATCTCTTACAATACTCACCAACTCAGCTATTGCTTCTACTATCGTAGACGGTAGCCCGGTGACAGGTAAGACGCCGTACCGGTTACCCTATCGCCAGCCAAGCACGTAACAGAGGGTCAGCACAGTAAAGGTAGACAATCGGAAGCACATAAAGGATCGCTTACTCGGCAGTCCAAGTCCAGCCCATCATCAACAACACGCGTTTTACGCGTAGTCGTGGAGGCAGGACTTCTTATTGAGTCTTTGACGTAACCGGTGAGCTTAAAATGGTACACGACCGACTCTAGTCAGCCAGCTGGTGGCATGATCAATCGCTCTTTCGAAGTTGGCGATAAAGCCAACAGAGTAAGCCGCCTAGTCTCGAGTTGTAAATGTCGGTAGTCTTCCCCTTGACCACTTGACATCGGCGTAAACGTCGCCCTCGGTTACGACTCGTGTTAATGGATCGGTCAAGGAGCAATGTGATCTTAAAGGATGGTAGGAACACGTCAATAGTTGTCACCATACTGTTTAACAGCGTTAGCCGCCCTGCTTTAACGGATTTAGAAAGGGTGAGTTTTTTTTTAACGAGGCATCAAGGAAATCAGGCGGCTGGCACGTTCACTTACCTTGGGTGAGTAGCAGCTGTGAGTTTGCCGTCCACAGGCGCGCTCTTGACTCTTGGTATACCTTGAGGCATGTGCGCAAGTCGGGGTACTTGGTTGTAAGATGCTTAGAGAAGATGTCATAATCCATGTACTGCAAGAATTTTCTCGGGTTGTGATCATTATAACGCAGTTCGTCGACTGCGTTGCCGTTGACTAGGACTTCATACTGAATTTCAGCCTCTTCTCACATTATGCTCAGCTGTCGCTGATGTTAGGGGTAACCGATACAAAGATGTGCCCGTACGACGAGAGGGGTGCTTAATAAACTAACATTCGTCGAACACGGTCATGCTCTTCTGCGCCGCGTAGAACACCCCCCCCCCCGCCGGAAGTTTTGTAGAAGGTCGTGGTGGGCTGGTTTTCGTAGTCTTGGGGGAGATTATTTTGGGGGAAATAAATATTTGGGGTAGTGGATCCTATTCCCGCTTATGACAACGTCAAGGCCTTGCCTGGCATTGGTGAATAGACCAACAGCTGCCTAGCACACTCACGTTTCTCTAGCTCTGCTGTCTGCTAGCGTTTCCGGTAATGGAAGCTTGTTCATAACATCGCTTGTCATTGTCTAGATGATGACTACACTGGCACTAAACGGCTATATAACTCGTCGTATTTCAGTAGCAGAGTTTGTAGCTGGCACAATTAATTCATCATGTGTGCAAACGTCAATTATCTTATCAAATACAGGTGCGGCCATTTCACTTATTTCCGTGGTGGGTTGGCTGGCTGTGGACTGGCCAATACCGCACCATGCCATTGGTCCACCCATACCGTCCGCAATGTTTACTGGTACAATAGAAGCAAATCCTGCCCGAGATGTGGCTTTTCGAGAGGGTAGACCTTTGATTATTGCTTTTAACTTTTGTGTAAGCGACGATTACCCAGCGGGGGTCTACTAGCAAAGTTAATCGTTTGCGCGGAACGATTCGGGTTCCCGCGCCTTAACCAGTGCATTTAGCTGCTGCCTTTGATAGTTTGTTAGAGTCAAGTACTTGAATATGGATACAATTAACCGCTTGTCCATTTATAAGCGTTCGACACAATGAAATCCAAGACGGCTGGCCAATGGCGTGGAACAAGACGGCCAGATTCCGGTGTACAATTGTAAGGGAAGTGTTACGTGCTCCGTGAGGATGGGTAACCGGTACGACTTATTACCCGTCATCACAAGCATACAGCCACCACGCCGGCGGTGCAAGGGAGGCAGCTCGTCATCAACAATACAAACAAGTCCTATGGACTAACCTCTCGGACTCCAGAAGGTCCCGTACACAGTACTCAGACATTAGCGCAGAGAGTGTTTATTAGCAAACAGAAGAGGAAGGAGGGCCGGCAGGGCCTGACAAGGCCTTAGAGATAGAACAGATATTAGAGCTATTATTACAATTCTACTACAGAGAGTAGAAGGAAAGCAGTTCTCGCAGGTAAATAAATAAAAAGATAAACCTGGTTAATTAGCCAGAATGAGTCGGCTGGCCAAAGCCTCCTATACACGTGTCAGACAACAGAACGCTACACAAACAACATAAGAGCTGTGATAAGAATAGAAAGAAAAAAGGAGACCACGCCAACAGTAAAACAAAGTTACGTCGCAGCATACAACTCAATAGGGAAGGGGGGGGGGGGGGGGGGACGAAACAATTCAGTCATTCTGTTTCAAGTCATCCTATTTCGTCTTTATGCTTTCTTTTTTCCCTTCTTATCAGCTTCCAAGGAATCAGTCCAGAACCATTTGTGGGACGTGCGGCCCTCATAAGCCCAACACCACCGTACACCTTGATCCGTGTCATATGATATAAGACGGAAGTCACGACCCGTTTTCGGTGTGGGGTTGCCACCTTTAAGCCGGACCTCGAATCGAGTTTGCTCAAAGGTTGCGCCTTCCTTAACAACGACGGCTGTGACGTAGGTTTCCTTTTTTAGTCTTTCCTGTGCTAGTTTCCAAGACCATTTCTCGCTGTTGTTTCCGCTATGAATTGAAGACTGAGTATAGCTTCCACTACCGCTGGTTTCGAACAAACCGTGGCTTGTTGTCGGATCAACATCGGCCGTGAAGTAGTTCTCAGAGGCATCACCTGTGTCTGTTGCTGCTTCCGAGCTGCCGCCATGGACAATCAATGTATTATCGTTATGTCCATATTGAGATGATTGGTAGTCAGCTACTCCGTACATGTTCGCCGAGAAAGCAGCCATGTCTTCGGTCATTTGGGTCCCCTGGGAAGGAAGATAAAGAGTGTGCTGCACGCGGCCTATATCTGCGTGTCTGAATTCCATAGGCCCCACCCCATCGAGCGGTAGACGCTTCATCTGGCTGAAGCATGTCTCCAACGTAGCACGATTCTCGTCAAGTCCGATGTCGAGATATTGACTGTAGTCTGGAAGCGCGTCACCCCAAAACGGGGTGAGGTTGTTGTTCCCGCGGCCGTATGACCAGCACCTCATTGACGCCCCAACAAGGGTGCAAGCATAAATCAAGTTTTTATCCGGGTTGGCCTCGAGATGATCAATGCAGTAGCCCAATGCCTGGTTCTCCAATTCTTGGATTTTGGAGTAGGAGCTATTCCGAGCCCGTTTGGCTTCAGCAAAACAAAAAATTTGATGCTCCAAGTCGTCCGTCACACGCTTGATAGCAAGGTCGCAGGCTTTTTCCGCACCTCGCTTGGAAGCTGGAGGAACTTGTGAGTTGACAAAAAATTCTTCTTCCACAAACAGCACCCGGTTGAAAACATTTTCAAACAAGTGGACTGTGGAATGCTCTTTAGGGTTAATTTCGTTGCCATACGCATCGACGGAACGTTTCGCATCTCGATATGGCGCTGCAAGGGTTATGTTTATAATAAGACCATGGGGAGTGAATGTATAGGCCATTTTAAACCAAAGGAAAACAGACTAAAACACGCGTTAAAAAAAAGAGGCAGAGAAAAGAGAAAATTAAAAAGTCGGCTTCACGATAATGCGGCGTATACGGCGCAATAATAAGGCTGCATCGACTGGTTGGGCCGCAATTAGGCCGTAAGGAGGTAAAAGTCAGTCGAATTCTCGGCAACTTGCTTTACGTTTGCGGCACCACGGTATAAGCACCGTCCTTACGAGTACTGTGCATTTAGCACTGTAATTGCCCCGCCCTGCACCTGACCTGCTCGATTACTAATAAGTTCCACCGCCACAGCTTTCGCATGACCAGTTTTATTCGATCGAACGCTAAGTCCGCACCTGCATTCTACTACCCTTCCCAGACAGCCACTATTGCGTCATGGCCTTCACGAGACTTCGTCAAAGTAATCTTTATGTTGTTCTGGAACCGTACTGTATACTCTGCCGGCGACGCCTTCCTTCTGCGCCGAACCACGACTGCGAGTATATCGGTCGAACGGACGTGATCCAAGGCGGGTGCGAAGGCTGGGAGCTGGATGTTATCGGTGTGTTTAACACCACCCGTGAACCCATATCCAGCTATTCGCTTCACATCTTTCGCAGCGATCTGCGCGTCGATGCTTGGCCGGGCGACTATGATACGCGGTTTCAGCTGCGCCGCGAATATGGCGATCGGTCCGAAGGCAGGCAAGACAGACGAGACAGACAATGGCAGCGGCTGAGCGTTGCTCTTAGCTCAGGAACCTGCCGCGACCCAGAGTATCAGCCACAGCAGGCACTTTTCTTCATTCACGCCTGCTGCTGGAAGCTTGTTCGTCGGCAGCTTCCGGGCGTGTCCTTCTTAGCTCTCTACAAGCTGGGCCAGCAGGCTCGGGCGATCCTGCCGCGCAACGCTCGACAGCAAGCGGCTGAGCACGCGCTGTCAGGGTGGCCCCGCCCTGAATGGATGGCAGAGACAGCGCCGTCATCATCTTCGCCTGCCCCCATGAGGCGCCTTGTGGAACGCCTAGCGACCCTCCTGCCGCCGGAGCTTCAGTTCTACATCCTCCGCTATCTGAGCGCGTCGGGCCTCACAGCCGCGCTCTGCCGAGCCCTAGAGACAGCAGAAGTGCTCCTATCACGGATAGACAGTCGACCGACGCCGATTTTGACAGTCACGACGTTTCTACCTCCTGAAGTGACTGCGGCCGATGGAGGATTGCTAGGCACGCTGGAAGCTTCGGCCGTGTCCATGTTTAGCTATACCTATCTGCACAGGATAACGTTTGTTCGTGCCGGGGATCGGCCGGGCATTAAAAGCCACAGGTTTGCCATTCCAGTTCAGGCCGTGCCCGTTATTGGCGCGAAGGCCTGGCTGGGCCCGCATGGCATCCAGGCTATCCTCCTTGTCTATGCCGACCACTCGACGTCAGCTATGCTCGGCACACCCGGTGAGCCAGGCGAGACGACTTACGTTTACGAGGTCTATTATCCCGAGCGCACGCTGCAGCTACTAGTCGATGTATGTGTGATAGAATACCATTTACATCTGGCTTTACGCTGACTCTCGCAGGATCTGAAAGTAAACCGCATTGGCCTTCATTTGGACGCGACAAAGGTAAAACGAACCATCGAGTGGCCCGGATGCACCATGTTGAATGCAGACACGCCTATGAACCGCCATCGCGAACTGTACGTGGTCGACACCGAGAGCCACCCCGGCCAAGTCCTGCACTACCCCGACTGGCGTCTTTGCCGACGTCTGCCGCTACGTCGCGTTGGCGACGGCATGTACGCCACGGGTCTTACGGCGTACGGCGACTACCGCGGCGTCTGCGGGCTCGTCTCTCACTTTACGCCGCAGCGTACCGAACACGGACAGTCGGCTAGCTGTTACGCGGTTGGCCATTTACGTGGTCTGCCCGTTCATGTCCCGCTGCATCCGGCCGAGCGCATCGTCATGGTGGCCTTTTGCACCACCCCGGAACGCAGTCCTCCCGTCATTGACGGCAATGAAAAGGGGTCGCGTCCAGTACCACGGGCCAGAGATGGCCTGTTTCTCATCATCGGGACGAGTATGGGCCGTGCTCTGCTATTTCCGTCTCAAACCAACGCATTGCGCATTGGCACGCGGTGGTCTTCCGTTACCCGCGGCGGCAATGGTGCGCAGGAAATAATAGAACTTGTCGTTGACGTGCAGACGACCGAGTTGGACGGCCATATTAAAAGCATCGGCGTCTGCACCGCGGATCAGCCAGTCGCCAGTACCGTTACTGATGCTACTCCTAGCTGTAACCGCACTGCCCCGAATACAGAAGTCCCGCCGCAGCCGTTCCTGCTCCCGTTGATCTGGCCATACCCCCTCGATAGACACCCGATCGCCGGCGCTGTTTGCACGGCGTGGCTATCTCGTGGGACCATCCGGCGATTGCATGTCCAGCGGATAGGCCCGCGGTGCTCGGGCCTACGCATCGATTATGTCAACGGCTTTGCCGAGGTGCTCGGCTGTTGGTATCCTTGCGGTCTCCCCGTCGACGGTGGTGTTGGCTTCACGGCCACGAGTGCAATACACGCCGACGGTGCCCTCACGAGCGTGACGGAGGAGACACTCTTTGATCTAGACCGGCTGATAGCGGCAATTTCACAGCCCACCTCGCTAACGTTTCGCTACTCGGAGCCCAAAAGCCACACCTGCTTGTGTGAGACTATCGTCCGGCGGACGCGAGACTGCCGTTACGTGGCGGACATCGGGTTAGGCCAGACTCCAGCGGGGCCACAAGACATCGTCTTCTCGTGGGCGAGCGCGCCCGCCGGCATTGCCTGGACATACAACAATACATGCGACCTTGTAGAGTCGTGGGACGGAACTCGGGCCAAGATTGATGGGGAGCAACAGAGGCATTGGCCGGCGCGGCCGCTCTGGCTTGTGGAGACGGACATGGCAGACTAGAATTGGGAGTGTCTAACCTAGGCATTGCAAGACACTGGCGTAGTCTGCTCGTCCACCTCCCTACAACCGATCCCTGTTAGCTTGCATCCCAACCTCCATTTTACCCAGAATCTTTTGACTGCCGACCTGTAAACAGGGGCGGTGCAGACATTATAAATTTTGTAAAAGATAACGATGCTGTGTTTGTATGCAAGGGGTTGGATCTATTATCCGAGGTCCTAATGTCTAGACGTTTGACATTCAACTGTAAGGAACACCGTGTACGAGTTCAAAATTGCATGCCTCGACTGGAAGCCAATTCTTTAAACTGTGTTTTCACTGTGAAATCTACCTTGGAATATCGTCTAGTTGCCCGTGTTTCTGCCTCGCCCATATCTCGCCCGAGTCTCACCCGACCCGAGCTCTCGGTGGACCCTTTAGCGTCTTGGTATCACTAGTTGTCCCGTTTTCGGCGCAGATAAGTGAGTCTAGACTTCCGGTACAGAATTCTCTGGATAAAGATTTATCATACTCATTATCATAGTAATGGCGACGGATATCTACACTTTTCCGCCAGTTGACAAATATCGGCCGATCCGACAACTATTGGCCATGGGAGCGGAACTTCGACGATCTCTTGGCAAACGGCTGAAATTTACCAAGCATGCAAATATGCTAGACAGGGATGGTTGAGATGGAAGAAACAGAGACAACTGAATGTACTGGAGGAGGGCAGGCGGAACAGAGATGAGTCTGGAGCTGTGATGTCCTAGTGCGAATTTGCAAGACCAATTATGCAATTTGATATTCATTTCTAGACCGGCCTGTTATGCCATCAGACAACAGTATATCCTCCATCAATGACAATGTTCCCACCCGTCATGAAGCTTGATGCATCTGATGCACAGAACACGTAGGCCTGTAATTGGTAAGCATGGGGACATCTCCCTAGTTAAAAAAGTAGTACGCACCCCTTTTAACTCGTACGTGAGCCCAAAGCGTTTTGATGGTGTCAATTCCCTCCACGCCTGCTGAACTTCCGGCGCCACCTGTTCCAACATCTCGGTAGCAATGTAACCAGGGCTGATGCAGTTGACGCGGCAGACACCTAGCCACTCGACAGACATGCTCTTGGCCAAGTGCAAAAGACCAGCCTTGGAGGCATTATACTATGACACGTTAGCGGTAATTGTTTCACACAATGAGATGGAATTACCAACCAGAGCCTGCTTATCCGGGAAGTTCACAATCGAGGCGCTGATGCTCGTTGTGAAGATGACGTTGCCAAACTTGCCCGTGCTTCTCCAGTAGGCGGCCGCCTTGCGTGCACACCAGAGACACCCGTTGAAGTTGATATCCATCGTCTGCGACACCCGTTCTGGCGTGCACTCATCCACGGGAAACTCGTGGCACACGCCGGCGTTGGCGACCATGATGTCCAAACCGCCAAAGTCGGCAACGACCTGGTCGACTACGGCATCGACAGACGCAAAATCGGCAACGTTGCACTGGTACGCCTTGCACCGGATGCCGTGGGTTTCGGCCGTCTGACTGGCTGTGACTGCAGCATTGCCGGATGACTGGTAGAGGAGAGCAACGTCTGCACCAGCCTCGGCATATGCCTTTACTATAGAAAGGCCGATGCCACGGGAGCCGCCTGTTCCAAGAGATATGAGGCATTTGTTTTGTGAAGCTACAGTGGACGACGGCACTTACCTGTGACAATAGCAATCTTGCCCTTGAGGCTGAATGACTCGAGAACGTGCTTTTCAGCAGGCGTGGGTAGTAAGGTAGTCATGGTGTACTCGTACAGTAGTGCTCAGATGTGAAGGCGGGGCTGCTTGCGGAGAAATGAGGCATCTTGCAACGTCGGTGGGATGGTGGACTTTTGGCGGATTCGTATGATTGGAGGGGTTGGTCCACTTGGATCTGTAAGAACATCCTGGCTGGCCCACCACTGTAGACTCTGACGATGCGATCGCCTTTGATTTCTACTGTTCCTGGAGGACTGTCGCATTGTAAATAACAATATATACTATTTAAAACCGTAGCCGTCAAGTGTTGTTCAAAAAAAGCACTCAGTGGATCTGCTCTCGTATTTTATGTGGGTTTGGCAGTATTACTATTGGTCCGTGATAATTCACTCGGCTTACCAACATCGAATCAGTTGAAAACATGACCAGACCCAAATCACGCGTTTTCAACAAATCTTTTCTCTTTGCTCGTTCCTCCCCGCTGCTCTGGCACGAATCACTCTCATGGCGGCTCCAGTTACTGAGAAGCCGGGCGCACGATATGGCCCAGCGGCCGTGCAAGACAGAACACGACGCTTCAAACGCAGCATTGCCCAGTCCACACAAAAGTGGTTGGGGAAGTTGCGGGGTGTGGAGCAGCATGGAAGCGAGCCCGTTCCTCTGGAGAAGAAAACCGACCGCCGCTACGTTTACTTGTCAACGCTGTGGTTCTCCATGAACTTTAACCTCTTGGCGTACGTCAGAGTCTCTTTGCCCTTCAAGGGGTTTCCGTACTGACACGCTTAGAATATCTACTGGCATGTCGGGCACTTTCAGCTACGGCCTGGGATTGCGCGACTGCTCTCTCGTCATTCTTTTTTTCGGCCTGCTCACAGCTGCATCTTCCTCGTACCTGTCTCATCTCGGGGCAATCCTGGGCCTTCGCCAGATGCTGCATGCTCGATATGCATTTGGGTAATGCGGCCAAGTGCAATTGAATGCGTCTTCCCCACATCCAAACTAACACCCCATTGTGCACGACAGGCTGTATGGGACGGCCCTGCCCCTCGCCTTGAACATGGCCACCCTCGCCGGCTATGGAATCATTGATTGCATCCTTGGCGGCCAGGCCATCTCTGCCGTCAATCCAGGCAACGTCTCTGTCAATGTCGGCATTGTGATCATCGCCGTCATCGACCTCGTCATCATCTTCTTTGGTTCCAGTGCCATCCACCACTTTGACCGGTATGCGTGGTTTCCGACCTTTGTCGCCGTCATCGTGGCCGTCGGATGCAGCGGCAAGCATCTGCACAAGCAAGTCGACGCACCACCGGCAACCGCAAGCAGTGTCCTCGGCTTTGCCTCTCTCATTGCTGGCTTCTACCTACCGTGGGCCGCGATCGCAAGCGATTTCACGACCTACTTTGATTCCCGGTCCAAAACGTACGTGCATTGCGCTTGCTTCTGACTTTAATGTACTGTGAATGCTAAGATATTTATATAGGGCCTCTATTTTCATTCCCTCCTATGTCGGCCTCGTGACGGGTGCCGTTCCGTTGATGGTGCTAGGTGCGGCCATCGGCGGTGCCATCCCGAATGTGCCTTCGTGGAAGGCAGGATACGACAGTAACAGCGTCGGCGGCGTGCTGGGCGCCATGCTGGAACCCGCTCATGGTTTTGGCAAGTTTCTGCTTGTTCTCCTTGCCTTGAGCGTGATAGGAAACCTGGTTGGGTCCATTTATGCGCTCACGCTCAACTTTCAAGCGCTGATGTTCCTTGTTCGCATGCGTATTCCGCGCATCCTGTACGCCATTGTGGTGACTGCCGTCAGGATACCGGTTGCTATCAAAGTGGCTGCCGACTTCTTTGCCTCGCTGGTCAACTTCCTTGGCATTATTGGCTACTGGCCGGCCTCTTTTGTTGCGGTGGTTTTGCTGGAGCACTTGGTTTTCCGGAAGGCCCAAGCGGAAAACTACGACTTGAAACAGTGGGATGTGGCCAGGGAGCTCCCACCAGGAATTGCCGCCCTTGCTGCTGCAGTAGCTAGTTTTGGCTTGGTCATTCCAGGCATGGCCCAGACTTGGTACACCGGTCCGATTGCGAAGCACACGGGCGACATTGGCTTCGAGATGGCATTCGCCGTCACCATGGTTTTGTACGTACCGCTTCGTTGGTTAGAGGTAAAATTTATTAGACATATATAGAAATAGATGGAGACCTGGGATGGTCGGCTTAAACAAGGAATTCTCAGCTGCTTATATTACTTTTCGACTACCTGAAACGCGACGCCGTTCAACAATGGAACTCTCGGCGGCATGATAGTTCGTGTATTGTCGTCTCAACACACCACATAGGTCCAATAATCACTCGACAATGCCGTTCCACCAGCCGTCGAGTCATTTCTAGTAGTCTTCGGCTGATGCCAACCTCGCAAGCAGACTGGGAGCTGAACATTCATCCAAGAAATTGTGTCTTCTCATTTTATTACATAAAATATTTACTTGACCAAGACTACATCACAGAACAAGCAACATCTCTGGAATGATTATCTGGTGTAGAAAAGCTGGAATGAATGTCGCAAAATCGGACGGAATACGATGGATTTCATCAAAAGCCAACGTACAACCGCAAAACAATAACAATGCCGTTTTGTTGCGATCTAATTAACAATATATCACACAAGTCCTCATTATGGTCAAAAAGGTGCGGCCCCTCATCCAATTTTTGTCTCACACATCTTCCATGTCCATGGCATCTGGATCCGAATCCTCATTGTTCGCATTCACCTTTGTCTGCGTCTTTTTTGAGGCCTGGTGTCCAGCTTCTACATTTGTGTCTATCGAAGATGGCGGATGGCTGACCGAGGGTAGATTTGCGTATTCTTCGTGATCTTCCAAGGGACTGAACGAATGGGGCTCGCCATCTCCTTGTATCTCTCCATTGTGAAACTTGCCAATGGAGCTGTAGCACTTTGTGCAGACATCGTAATCCGGACATGTTAAGCAGTGGAACATCAAGCCGTAGATGGGCTGTCGAGAGAATAGTTAGTTTTATGGAGAGGAGGAAAAGAATAGGAACTCCTTCGAATCTTACCGTCAAGCAAAAATCGCAATAGCCATAATGTTTGTATTTTCGAGCAGGACCAACATTCCCACCGTCCATGACGCAGACTGCATCCTGGGCCTGCATTTCTTTAGTTCCGTGCTTGAGGAGGCGCAGTACTTGGGCGTCAGCACCGTGACGTTGCGCCAGAATAAGCGGCGTCAGAGTCTCCCCGCGCCACGAAAAAGAAATCGATCGATTGGCCCCGTGCTGGAGCAGCATGTGGATGGTGCTGGCAAAGTCCACCTCGTTCTCTCGGAGGTTCCGCGTCCAGTTGTGTCCAGGGAGGAAGGGACGAGACGCCCAGCAGAGCGGTGACCACCCGTCCTCATCGGCTTGGTTGATGTAGCGATCCACAGTCTGACTTTTCTGCAGCCTGGCAAGAATGAACTCGACGACAAGCGCTCGGCCATACTGAGCGGCCCAGTGCAGGCAGTTCTTGCCACTGCGGTCAGCGGCCATCATGTCGACCGGGTGCTGCCGCAGGATGGCCTGGAAATTCTGCAAGCTACTCACGGCAGCGTAGTGCAGTGGCATGCGCCCTGTGACCGAGTCGACCAGATTAACAGACGCGCCTTCGTCCAGAAGGAAGTTGATTGTGGATACATCGGCGCTGACGCAGGCGGCTGATAGGGCGGTGTAAAAGATGTGTCCTGGCATGGTCTGCTGGACATCGGCGCCATGCTGGACGAGAATGCGCACGATCTGGTCAGTGGTGTTCTTTGCCTCGGCGTTCCTAGCGCTGGTCACAGGGAAGACAGCCGCAGCCAGGGGGGTGCCTCGGACACTTTCTTGGCTAAGGCTGTTGGGGTCGGCGCCGTGGCTCAACAAGCTGACCACGCCATCCACACGTCCGTAGGCGCAGGCGATGTGGAGTGCACTCCCGCAGCTCCTAGACATAATAGACACATCCACGTCCGGCTGTGACAGAAGCAGAGAGCTGTATTCGGCCATGTCAAACATGAGAGCGGTGCCCAAGGGCGTCAGACCTCTGGAGTCCCGGACATTGACGTTAGCCCCGGCTTGCACAAGCAGCCGTATGCAGTCCGTATTAGAACCGGATCGCGCGGCCAGGAGCGGCGTCTGGTTTGCGGCATTGCGCTCCTCAATGTCTATCGACTTGCGGTGCTTCAGGAGAACTTCCATTATCTCAGCCGGCTTTCTCAGCGCGATTTCGAGCAATGTCTGCCCAAAGTCCGCACCGCGAAGGTTCACGCCGTTATCAATGAGAAGGCGCACGATGGAAGCATCTTCGGCCCAGTCGACAGCGTGAAATATGGGTCGAACGCCCCGGCCATCTTTCTTGTTCATGTCGAATTTCCGCTCTATGAGCATCTTCACCACCTCTGTTGCGCCGTATGAAATAGAATAGCCGATAAATGTCAGACCAGACATAGCTGTGACTTCGGAGTCAGCCCCTGCGTCCAACAGCATCTCTACCGCTTCGGGACACGTTGCTGCCAGATGTAATGCCGTCAGGCCGTATGTTGAATCGGCGACATCCAGCTGTGGGTTCCTCTTGAGGAGCTCCCGCATAACAGCTAGGCTGGCGCTCGCATTTCCGGTTCTAATATTGCGGGCAGCGTAGTAGAGAGCAGTGCAGTTTTCCTTGTCGGCAGCATAAACGTCGGCACCGTGCTGTAAGAGCCACTTGACGAGCGGCAGACGTGCGGTGAGACACGCCTCCATGAGCGCTGTCTCGCCGTCACTCCCATCGACGGCCAACAGGTTCATGGGGTTGCGGTTTTCGAGAAGAGCGTCATAGATTTCCACGACGGTGGCATCGTCGGCATTAGAATTGACAAGCACTAGGGCTAGTGGCGGCTGTATGCTCTTGTGATTTGGGTCGGCGTCGTGGTCCAAAAGAAGGCGGGTGCACTCGATGCTGCCCTTGTAGACGCTGGCTTGTAGCAAAGTCGTATCTTCGCCGTACGGACCAATGTCATCGGGGGTGGCACCGTGTCGAAGAAGAACCTCCGTCGTCTTGGGGTATCCCATGAAGCACGCTGCCGCAAGGGGCGTCCAGCCAATGTGGTTCTCGTTCGTGTCCTCGTCGTCGACATCACGAGTGTTTGGGTCGGCGCCAAACTGGACGAGAATGTCGACGATCTTCCAGCACCCAAAATATACGGCAGAGAGAAGCGGGCTTCTCGGCTGCCGCAAGTCGACGAGGCTGTGATCCCTAGAGATGTATTCTTGAACAATGCTGGCTTTTCCTACAACAGCGGCACGACAGAAGGTGTGAAAACGCTCGTCTCGAAGCACGTCTGTTCTCGCCCCGTAGCGGAGAAGAACCTCGACTGTACGGGCATGCCCGAGGTTAGTAGCCAGGTATAGCGGACAAGGGTAGAAATCGGCTGTCACAGCCGGCGTTCCCGCGACTGCTTCAATCTGCGGTTCAGGGCTTGCGCCGTGACTCAGCAGCATGTCAGCCAGCCGATCCATACCAAGCCATGCCACACACCATACGGCATCCGGGGGCCACAGGGTAGGACCGCCATCAAGTGCTAGCATCCCCTCTGCAACCTTCAGTGCTAAGGACTCGTCCCCAGACCGGATGGCCGCGCTCAGCATATCCGCAACTATTGATGGGGTTATGAAGCCTGCTTTCTCCTGGAGAAAGCTCGCAACAAGAGTGCCGTTTCCATTCCCTGCTGCTGCAACCATGCATTGCACTCGTGTATTCCCAGAAATCCCATCCAGATCGAGGTAAGAAATTATGTTGTCATATCCCAATAGGATAGAAAAAGCCGAGTCGGGAGGTTGCGACGTCCGGGTAAATGGATGGCTCATCGCCCAGTACGCCTTGGCCCACAGTGTGTATGACAGGATAAATGGGTCCTGGACGAGAGGTTGCAGGACCCTGTCCATATAAGCGCGAGAACATCTGCAAAAGTGGTATGGGAAGGCTTGGATAATGTAAAATAACAGGTCTTCTCCGTCGGCGGCCAAGGGAGCCAAGACTGAGTGTGGCGAGTCGTTGTTGTTCGCCAGAGTTTTGTAGTCGTGAAAAAGTGAGCTGAGACGAGTTTGTGCCTCTGTCGAAGCAAGCTGAGCGAGGCAAAATTCTGCCAGAACCTGGTGTGATGCTTGTTCTGACTCGTCCCAGAACTGGCCGCTCGCTGTTCCATTAAGCAGACTGCGAATTTCGCTTCGCAGCACTATTCTGTCGTGGCTGAAATCGGCCAGCACGCGTAGCCAGGGTTCCAGACGGTGCCAGTACTCCTCGCCAGTGGCTGAGTGCATTGCTATGGGTGAACCAGAGATCTGTTTGCGTGGCTTCTCCTCCTCATTCTGCAGTGGGTGTTGCTTTGGTTGTCCCTGGTAATAAGACAAGACAGCAATGAACTCTGATCTGCAAAGTGGACGTTTGCTGCATAAAAGCCACCTCAACATCCAGCGGAGAAGTTCTTGGTCTCTGAACAGCCACAGTATCTCATCCAGCACAGCCTGTGGCATTTTTTCTGAGGAAACACCGCCAAGTAGATCAGAAAACTGCTTCAGCGAATTTGGCGAAGAATTGTCAGGCCAGTCAACGAAATTCCAAAGGAGGGAAAGTATGCTGCAAAGCCTATCGTTTTCCATTGACAAAAGCCTATCAAGGCTTTGGCGGATTTGAGTTTCTTCGTGACCGGTCGAGAAAATGGATATGGGAATTTCCAACATGTGACGCAAGGCCTTGAGCGTGCCATCTCTTTCACCCGGAGTGTCGCTTTTTATATCCAGCTCATCCATGTTAATAACAGTCCATCTTTCTGCTTCTGAAAGTAGCGCATCCGGTTTCCGAGATGTGATTAACACTTTGAGGCGCATATCTTCACAATAGGTAGCAGTTTCTGCGCAAAAATTGAGGAACAATTTTCGGCTTTGCGCCGTGCACTCGTCAAAGTTGTGCATCACCAAGAGAAACGTGGACCAAAACTGTGAAGAAAGTATGTACCAAAATATCTTGAGGCAAGCTTCTTCCGTCCACCCAATGTGGAAGCGAAACAGGTCCTGTAATACCCGGATGTTGTCCTGGCGTTCATAGGCATTTAGAGTGAAAGAGTCGAGAAACAGAGCGATCAGCATGTCCGATATAGAATCCCGCAACGGATCTGTTGCGTCAAAAGCAAAGGTGCAAACTTTGTATTTGCGTCGTAAAGGGCCATGCTGCTTGCGGGTGGTTGGCAGAGAAATGCTGTCGGCAATGTCACGAACGGCGTCATGACATGTTCCGTGAAGAAGAAGGACACCGAATTCAATGGATTTGTTCCACCTCGCGTAGTCTACATTGTTGGTGAGAGCAGGCGGCGGCAAACTTGGCGTTTTCACGTTGGATTGGTAATGTGGTGATGACAAGGATCGCAGAGTCTTTTCCACCGGCACCCATTTTGGATCGTCCAGCATGTCTACCGGTTAGATAAGAACCCCGTAGGGAAAGGGAAACATACCCCAGGTGTTGGCCCAAAACACCTTTCTAAGCAAGACAGCCAGGCTTTGAGGATTGGCCGTGTCTTCCTCCTGGATGAGAGCCTCGGGTGGAATGCCAAGAGATGCGGTAGAGTTATCAAAGACCTTTTTCATATTAGCTTCATGTGCTGTCGAGGGCATTGTCATTGCGCACAGCATGTATGGTCTTGGGTGTGTCGGCTGCGTAGAGGGTGACGATGCGGCAATGCAGCGTGATTTTTGCAGCGATGAAAGCATCTGTTGTCTCTTTTGTGCAGCGGGCAAGATGAAGAATCGACGTTGCCGTGAGAAGGCGCGACCATGGCTGGTCGTTCTTTCCCCACAGAAGCTCAAGAAGCTTGGCTTCCATCTCCTGCTGATTCATACTTCTCTGCGGACAGCCCCAAAAAACCTGGGCAAGTCTTTGTCAGCAGTGCAACGTAGACAGCGTGCATCGTGCTATGGACAATATGGCTTACCACATGGGAAGCCTCAGTGAATATGTGCGGATATGTCCGGTCGTGTTTCGCGGCAAGAACAAGTGCCTGTGTTTTCTGGGTCAGTGATAGCTCTGAACTTTTTGACAGGGCTTGACTGTACTGTCTTCACGACGAGCGATGCCAAGTCATAGGCGACAAATATGATGGCACGCTTCGAATTCTAATGAAATGTTAGAATACCACAAACCTTTCTCAGTGTGCTCTCACCTGCTCCTTCTTTCCTCGCACAGCAACCAGCTCGTCTAATAGCTTAATGGCCTGTTGCTTGATGGAAGCAGCTGCAAAAGCTCCCGATAGCAGACCAGCCATTTCACATCGGTAGACCATCTCACGTCTCTCATTTTTGAGATCGCCAGGAAGAATGTCTCCAAAATCAGCCATTTTGTCGTCAGAGTGCAGAGCCAACACGTGTATCACGCTAGGTGAATGGAATGACTAGTCAATATCTCTCCTGGAACGTTTTGGACAAGAAGCAGCACACGCACTCTATCTGGAGCATGTTTCCATTTATTTTTGCATCGTTATGGGCGTCGTGATTTCTGGCAGACGATGGTGGTTTGATGATGGTAACGTGCTGGGATCGGGGTCTTTCGTCATCATCGTTCTCTACCAAGACATCGGATTCTCCCCCTTTGGACATTTTGGGCGGCATTTTTATTTTCACTTTGTTTTTGCTTTGAATAAGATGTTGAGAAAATTGGTCTCGCGTCATGATCTAGTGTAGTAGTCCGAAAACCCAAACAAAGCACGTCAAATATCGCATGCACCTACGCTTATCGGTTGCAATGATATGTGAATCATTGCCAATTCATTTTGGGCAATTCTCCGAGTCAAATATTCCTGCAGGAGTACTATTTCTCCACTGCGGCTGAGAAGGCGCATTCTCCGTTGCAGCTGAGCTCGATAGATTAGCATTGGCAAAGTCACTAGATGTACTTCTAGCTCATCCTTGCTACCTTTTTTATTTCCTGTCTTCTTCTTCTTCTTCTTCTTCTTCTCCATTTTCATAAAGGTCTCCCATCTACTCACTCATCAACTACCAAAATAAATCACTATAGACACAATGGACGACTCAGAGCTTTGGATGAGCGACGGCAAGGAAGACGATCATGCCGAGGAAGAACAAGGACTCACGGGAGATCCCATGTTTTTCAAGCTTGGACTGGAACGTGAAGGTCAATCTGGAGGTGAGCAAAGTGCTCCCCTGGCCGATCCCTGACTGGGGTTGATTTAATGCATTGCATCGACAGGTTTCCACATCTCCAGCTTCTCCGCTGAAAAACAACGGCACTCCGTGGCCGCATACGACGGTGGCAGGTCCAAGAAGTGGCCGGCTTTCCAGCTTTGCTGCGAGGCCAAGGCCATTATCCACGGAACCCTAGACAGCACTTCCGAAACGCCTGCGACACTCCTGATCTACGAGTTCACCTTTTTTTCCTACCGGCATACACGCATCAAGGCTGCCAATATTCGTTTTAAGTTTATCGACAAGAATGGCGGCTCCGCCCATCCCAATGTTGAAAAAATCGCGCCCTTTGCACGGTGGGCGATCATGCCTTCAACCGAGAAAGAGACGGACACCATAAGCGTCGGCGGGGGGGTTTCCGGCACCCCTGGCATTACGGTAAACGGCACGGGTAATTTGACGCACGCCGACGAAAAGGAGACGACACATTTTACCGAGATGATAGGAGCCAATCCACCTGACGATTTTGAAAATCGAATATTTGCCACTTGGTCGATGCAAGAGAATGACTCGCAGAAGAGTGGAATTGTATCGGTTTTCCGAGCATGCATTCTCCTAACGCGAAGCAACGACAAGGACGAGTTCCTCTGCCTCCCGAGCATCACGGCCGAGCCAGACTTCAAAACATGGCTGGGGACCATTGGCTCGTCGAGAAGGCCGGAAAACCCCATCATTTTCGACCCAAGCTACGAGCCGTACAACGCTCTCAAGGACGGGAATAAGATTGACCCGTCGAATCTGGGCGCAGTCAATCTAGATTCTTTGTGGAGCGCCACTTTGTATCAGACCGTTGACGGAGTCAAGTCGTCCAAACTGGTTGTTGCTGCACAGCCTGCCGTTCCAGCCGCAGCGGCTGGACAGTCATCGTAAATGTGGGCTGAAAGGCCCACACCTCCGTGAAGTACCTAAGAATACTTGAGAATACAATACCAATGTCTACCCACCTTTGCAATGATATAATCAAACACGCTGATTTCGTTGTACCATGGTCACAATGTGTCGCCTCTACAGATAGGGAATGCGGCTCCTCTCTCTTGACTACTCCACCCAGCACAAACGCCTCTTCAGCCGCAGTCGGATTATTTCCGAATTCTATGTCGTGCTGATTTGGCCTGCTGCCCCTCGATATATCCCTGATTCCATTGCTGAACCTGCCACTTTTCAGCGCTAGCCTCTTGAACAAACGTCACAAAAATTCAACATGAGCGGCAAGCTTGACGAGGAAGGGCGCGAGGAGGGTGGGGAGGATGATATGGAGATGCCCGAAGAAGATGACGGAGTGGCCATATCTGGAAGCGTGAGCCCGGCAGACCCTTCAGCGGAACCAGACAGTCTTTGCCTCGATTTTTCGAAAATGGAGATGAGCAAAAAATTCCAAACAGTCCTGACCTATTTGAGCAACGGGGAACGGCGATGGGACGACTCTTCCGGGGACCAGAATGTGAGGGTGCTCGAGGAGTACATGAAGACCCAGATGATCGAATGGGACCCCCGGGAAAAGACAACCCCGACGCTACTTCACACGCTGGCTAAAAGCTACGAGGCAAAGGCGTACGACAATATTTCCTCTAGCATTCTCAAAACAGTTATTGGATACCTGCTCGAAAACACCAAAAACGACAGGTCTGGGCAGGAGCAAGAGCATTGTGATCCCGTTCTCAAAGTGGCCATGGTGTACAACAACCTCGAGTTTATGGAGCTCGTCAAGAATTGGAACCCGGGTAAATTTAGCGAGCTCTTGGCTGAGCAGGATGACCAGGGCCGAAACTGTCTGCATCATATCTTTTTTCTAAACAAGATGTCGTCTTCATTCAAATTGAAGGACGTGCGGAATTCGGTTATAAAGAGGGCGCCCATGTGTGTACCCAAGGCCACTCCGGAGGCGCTCGCGGCCAAAGACAAGGACGGCAACACTCCCATCCACTATGCAGCACACTATCAGCTCTGTTGGGGGAGGAAAAATAACGACTATTTTGACATTTTCCAGGATATGCTTGCAAAGGCGGACGGCATCATGAAGATCGGAGCCGGTGAATACAACAACAGAAATGAGTCGCCGATCCTCTACCTCCAGCGCACCAGGGACGAATACAAGAAATTGTTGGCAAAGAAGCTGAAGATCTGCACAGAACCATCGCTTCCTTCTTCGCCCATGACCGAGCCCGCACGGCTGCCAAAGAATCCCAAAGAACATATAGAAAATGGCATAGGAGAGTTTGAACTGCGTCGCTCAAACACGGCTACTCTGTCGAACACATTGTCTCCAGACACCAAGGCTTTGAACGAGAAGGAGTCTGCAAACAGTGTGAGGAAGCCACCGAACAGCACGGTCATATCTGCAGCTTCCGAAAAAGATCAGGGCATGGCCGGCGAAGAATCAGCGGATAAGATTTTGACGTTTCTCACTCTGCACTATATTCGTGAACGGCAGGACCTAAAGGCCAGAGAACTGATATATGGCAAAAATGGATCTGGTGAGCCCTTTCCATGTTCTCGTGTTTGCTTCTCTCTTGTTTGTTTCCATGTTTGCTGACCACCAAGACAAAAATCTCTACTTTGACGCCTCCAGTCTCGAGGATGCTAGTGTTGACAAGGTCACTGAGCTCGTGAGACGAATGTCGTTGGGCGGATTTCACGATGTGCTGTCGTACGTCTACCTTCCGACCATTGCACACGGCAAGGAAAAAGACGGGTCAACTATGTCAAAAACATCTAGAAAAAAGTATGCGATGAATATCGGCCTGGGCCGCAAGCCTCGAGAGGTCGAAAACCCCAAGATTGGGCGCAGCTGTCTGATCGCAGCTTTTGATAAGCTGCACGAAGCCGGCGTCCGCAAGATTCTGCGCCTCGTCGTCGAAGACATGAAGGCCCCGTCGCACACGGACGAAGCCATCGAGCGCTGCCTTCGCGGATGCGACTCGCTGGGCGAAAGCAGGGGCACGCCACGGTATATCTCGGCCGAGACCTGGTGAGTAGTCCGCCTTCTACTCGTTGATGAGTCAGCGTTCATCGTTCGGCAGGGACTGGCGCAAGCTGGACATCAGCACCGACGTCATTGAATTTGCTGCGCCTGACGTGGAACAGCTGCATCTGTACTGGAGCGGCAGCCAGGTGGTGCTTCGCGGCTGGGCGTGCCAAGATGGCATTCCCCGGTTGTATGCTACCAATAAGAAACTGAAGAGAGTCATCATCGAGGCTTCTCCGGTAAGCTGTTCTCTCCAAACTGGGAGATAGTGGCATACTTACCTTTTTACTCACCCAATGTAGGGCTTGGAAACTCGTGAGAGAATGAACAAGACTTTATCTCGGTTTAAAAACGACGTGGAACGCGGCACCGCCGGCCGTGTGGACATTGTCATCAACCGCCACATGTCTGGCCTCTTCAGCAAGGTGAACGATGCTAATCAAGAACTGACCAACGGTACCATGGAAGGGGAGAAGCAGCACGTGTGGGTCACACGAATGGAAGAGTTTCGGGCCGCTCTCCAGTCCATTCACGACGAACTGCAGGCCATCCCAGGCCACACGATGCCCAGAAAAGTCAAGGTAAGCATTTGTCTCCTGCACTCGGCACATGGCTCATCATTTTCAGGTGGCTCTGATCGACGACGGCGTCGAGCTGAACAGCCTAGAAACGTACAACGGGATTGTCGAGGCCACGGGCGTCAGCTTCTGCCCCCCGGGATCGAATGCGGAAAGGCCATGGAGCCAGTCGAGCAGAGGCCACGGCACCGTCATGGCCAACATGATTCTGCGCGTCAACCCGTGGGCGCGTCTGCACGTGATGCGGTTGCATGACGGCCAGGACAACGACGGGTCGCGCACCATCTTTGCAGACAGCGCTGCACAGGCCATACTGGGCGCGGTGCAGCGGAACGTGGACGTGATGTCCATGTCTTGGACGGTAAGGCAGAAGATCCAAGCCGTTGTTGGTAGCAGCACGGCTTCGTCGACCGTAGCTGGGACATTGGGTGAGAAGAATACTGCCGGAAGCAGCCCACAAAAGTCGGCCGACGACCAGGCTGTTGAACTTTTGCGGCAAGCTATCAACGAGGCCAAGAATGCCGGCATTCTCATGTTCTGCTCCGCTAGCGACAGCATTGAGGCCAGCGCGTGGGAGCAGCTGCCGTACCAGCAGGCCCCCGACCACATCATCCGCATCGGTGCGGCGCTGGCGCTCGGGCAGCGCGATCCGCACACGGAAGATGCCAGGCACATTGACTTCTTTTTCCCCGGGAACAGGGTGCGCGAGGTCTGGAATCCGCGGTCATCCACTGCTGCCCAGTACTATGACGGGTCCTCAGTGGCCACGGCGCTGGCTGCCGGCTTGGGGTCGCTCATTCTGTACTGCACTCTCATGATGCAGTCATACCACCTGTCCCGGGACGAGAGCGAGCACAGACGGTTTGACCGGTACGTGACCGCCCTGAAGAAGTGCCAGGGCATGAAGCGGGCGTTCAGCAACATCCAGGTCGACAGCTGGGAGCACATCAAGTATCTGCCCGTCTGGGGACCTTTTGGAAACGCTGCGGACGACATACGCAAAGCCAAGGGAGTCGACAAGCTATGCCGCCTCGATGATTTGGTCACGGACTTGGCAGCTGGATGATTGGATTGATCTCTTCTGTTGTCCGTGAACAACACTCTCCAAAATCTCCGTTGGAAACGTCTGCGGACATGTATCATATTGTCATTTATGTAGACAGCCTTGCTTATATACACGCAAACTTTTATTCGTCTAGACGTATTATGTAATGATTTCCTCGACAGCAGAATACACCAGCTTGATCTTAGGCAACGGTGTCTCTGCCGGATGAGCCGTGCCGGAGTAAGAATTCGTGAAAAGCACGGAAATCATACTCGATAGCACATTGTAGATATTTTGAGCACTTTCCCTCTTCTGTGCTGCTCACCTCGATGATCCTTTTGGACACCAGAGCAAATTCTGGGGAATACTTGACGACACCAAGCCAGCGTTGCTGCATGGGGGCCACCCGGCTCATGGCCACGGCCCACAGATGGTCCCACCGACGCAGAGCACGTAACAGGATGGACCCGAAGCGCTTTGGGAGCATGCTGGTCTTGTAATTGAATAGGACGAGCTGAAAGGCTAGGCAAAGTTAGATAGTACACCCATGACTCGATCGAAATACGCACCTCCAATGGCAGTGTAAAGATCGAAAACGCTTAGTCTTTCGTACACCGCAGCCGTGGCTTCGCTCCACTCATCAGCCAAGAGAGCCGCCAGCACATCCTTCATGCCCAGAGACGGTAGGAGAGGCTCGTCCCTCTTCGACTCCGCTTCAAAGCTGCTGGCGCTGTCGGCATCCCACAGCTGATCTCGACAGGGAAGATCATATGACATCTCTAGCACAGTCGTTGCCGGCGGACTGTTGCAAAATAGTGCCAGCAATCCTTCGGTAAACAATACCCATGTGACAAGCCTGATCCAAGATTCTCGACGGACAAAGGCATACCAGTCGGCTGGTGTGCCTGGCGTGTTTCTGCTGCTGCGGCTGCACATCATGCCCCGTCTTCGCAGCGCGTCCACCAGCGCCGGCTGCCGCTTGACAATGGCCTTTTGGCGCGTGTCGCCGTCTTTGACGTTGAGCTGAAGGAGGGTGATGAGGTAGGCCGCCTGGCACACCTCGAGCGCCAGGCCGGAGTCGTCGCGACTCGGGCACTGCTTCAGGCGCCGGAAGATGTACTTTTCCGCCAGCTGCTGCAGGGTGCCCACGCCTGGGACGGCGCTCCGGGATTCCTCCGACGTGTGCGAGTACGCCACGCCGCACAGGGCAATGGCCAAGAGCAGGGCCAGGTCCACGCTGCTGGGGTCGAACGTTGGCCAGTGGATCAGCTTGGCGAGGAGCTGCCGGCGGCGAAAGAAGGCCTCCAAGAGCCTGTGGAAGTTGGCACCGGTGAAGAATTCGTCAAAGGCGGACTTGTCGATAGTGCCGCGGAAACGGGGTTGGCTGTCGATCAGTTGTTGGAGTTCCTTTTCCAGGAGATGGACCTTTACCGTGAGGCCGTCGTCGGGAGCAGCAGCAGGTAGAGCCAGGGCCACATCCCCACCATCATAGATGCCGCCATACTCCAGGGTCATGTCGAGATATGGATCCACGAACCCCAAGAACAACAAGCGCGGGTCGATCGTGCCATTCCCAGCGTTGCTGCTCACGAGAGGCCGTTCCCAAGCGGCCGGCGTCACCGGATCTAATTCCGGCTCTCCCGGGACCATGACATCGTTGACGAAATTGACCCTTGGATCTGTAGAGTTGAGCAAGAAACGCAACGCAGAAAGGCCCTCGCCTGGCTGTGGACGATCGCCCCGGTGTGCCGGATCCGTGCAGAGGCGTCCGTAGGAGCAAGCCAGGCTTCGCGAGGAGCATCGCTGGCACGGCAGCTTGGCATCACATACGACCTTGATGCGCGAACATGCGTCACACGCGCGCACTTTCCGGCCTCGTTTTGCGTCCGGCGGCAGAGGCCGGTCTCCCCTGGCAGGGCAGCTTTTTGTATGACGTCGAGCGCCGTCTACACGGCCAAAGGAGCGGTTGCAGAAGGGGCATGCAGTCCAGTTGGTTCTATTGGCGTGCGCATATGGCAGACGGCAAATCGGACAGTCGGAACCCCCCGGTGAAGCCATTGCTCAGAGGGGGTCTGGCGAGGAGTGGTTGATTCCAGGGGCAAACGATATATGAGTGTTTTTCCCGACGCTAGAAATGAGAAAGTGGATTCATGACATAAAAGTGGGTCTTATATACAGCCAAAAACGGCCGGTGGTTTATACATTAATACCGGTGATGTGTGAATTTCCCGATGCTGTGTAAGTCCTTAAATAGAGGGCCGAGCAAGATGGCCAGGACTGAGCATTGTACCTTGTCCAAGAGTATATACACATGGCCATCATGAGCCTCTCGAAGACAACGAACTTTAAGTGTCTAATCACGCCCAAAGTCAACGGCTCACTAACCACGATCAACGGTCTAGTCAGGATGATGCGTCACTTCGGCGTGCGACTGCGCCTGGCAAACCCAGCCGCTTATTCCTGCATTCGTAACCGTCGATCCTACTCTGATGCACCGCCTGCAAAGATACCGCCTACAAAGACAAGACCGACGACACGAGCGTTGTCCCGAGATATGAAGCCAACCAATTTGGTAGAACACGTTTTGTAGGGACCCCTGATCCGGTCGACGAAGCACAAACCCTCTGACCGCAGTCCAGGATCGGTATAGACAAGCTGACCAACTGGGGACGCAACGGGTCGATGTGGCCGCTGTCGTTTGGGCTCGCGTGCTGCAGCCTCGAGATGATGCACGTGTCGATGCCGCGGTACGACCAGGACCGCCTGGGCATCATCTTCCGCGCGTCGCCGCGGCAGGCCGATGTCATGATCGTGGCGGGCACGCTGACGAACAAGATGGCGACTGCGCTGCGGCAGTGCTACGACCAGATGCCGGACCCCAGGTGGGTGATCAGCATGGGCAGCTGCGCCAACAGCGGCGGCTACTACCACTACAGCTACAGCGTCGTGCGGGGCGTGGACCGCATCGTCCCTGTGGATATTTACGTGCCGGGCTGTCCGCCGACGAGCGAGGCGCTGTTGTACGCTATATTCCAGCTGCAGGGCAAGATCCGGCGGTCGCGGACGACAAGGATGTGGTACCGGAAAAAGTAGTGGCCGATATGGTGATATCATGCAGGATGTGCTTAGGGATACAAGAGTACCAGATATATGCCGGTTCTCTACATGACAAGCCTTCCTCTACAAATCAATGTGATTGGCCATCTATATTTTCTGACACTCGTTCTTGTCACCATTTGCTCTGCACGTGATCCTGGTTGAATACTGACTAATCTACTTTGGAAACAAGGCTACGTTCCAACTCTGAGAAGGGACACACGCTTCAACTCCATGATTGCCCAGATCCGAGGCTGTGAAAATCCGCACGCGTATATCCGACCTGAAATGAAATTGCGCTACCGTCCAATACACAGAAGCCTGAAATTGCCAGCAATCAAAATTACACTTGCTGTGCCGCTTGCGGTTCCGCAACTTGGATTCTGTCTCTGCCTCTGCCTCTGCCTCTGCTTCTACAGACATTAAAACTCGGTTGATAGCACAGTCTGCATCGTGATATCGGGCACGTGCCAAGATGTGTTGTCGATGTGCACCGTGACGTTTTCCATCGTCCCGACATCGGTCGATTGCCTCACACGGGTACGTGGTCTTCGATATGGAGACTTGGGTTGCATTGACGCGGGGCCCAGCGAATTGCTCCGAGTGACTGGCCCCATCCTGGATTCGTGTCGGCCCGCACATGGCTTCTTTTTCTTCGCGCCCCCCCCCCTCTCCCCACCGCCTTCCATCTCTTCCACGCTTTTTTCCATATCCATCGCACTGACAAGCATTGCTTGCAGCCTGAACGACGCCCCATTATGCCCGAAGCGGAACAGGAAGCGACACCTGCGGCTGAAGAGCCTGCGCTGGAGGCCAGCCCCTCACCGACACGGGCCCAGGCGGCGCACGCCGCGGCCGGGGCGAGCGACGTCGAGGTGGACGAATCGGTGCGGCCAGAGATCGCGGTCGTGTTCTGAGGCTCGGACGCTAATTTAGCTCGCAGCTGGACGACAACGACTCGGCCTTTGAAGACACACTGTAAGCAACCAGGCCACGCTGGTGGTAGCAGCTCGTTGACCATGGAAGCTCGAGCTATACGGCGTCTCTGGCGTCCAGCGTCGTCAACTATCCGGTGGAACATGGGCGGCGCTACCATGCCTACCGATCCGGCCGTATGTCCCCTCGCCCGTGTGCATGCATGACTGCCCCGCTTACCATCTAGAGTACATGCGGCCGAATGACGAGGTGCGATGCAGTGTGATGGGCTCTTCCGATGCCATGCTAATGAGAGACAGCAAGAGATGGAGCGGCTCTACATTCTGCACAAGATCATGACGTCAGTCACGGGCGGCCTGTACTCAGCGCCGATCGACAAGGAAAAGACACACCGGATCCTGGACATTGGCACGGGAACGGGCATTTGTACGTAGACATCCCCGAAAGTGGCATGACGCGGCTGACGTGGACGGAGGGGCGATGGAGATTGGCGACGCGTTCCCGAATGCGTCGGTAAGTTAAGCAGTCGAGAGCCAGAGAGGGTGCGCTGACACTGCAGGTGATCGGCAACGACCTCAGTGCCAACATGCCGACGTTTGTGCCGCCCAACGTCAAGTTTGAGGTGGACGACGTGGAGAGCCCGTGGACGGGGGTGACGCCGTACAGCTGGATCTTCTGCCGGTACATGGCGGCGGGCATCCACGAGTGGCCGAAGCTGGTGCACGCCATCTACGAGAACCTGGAGCCGGGGGGCTGGGCCGAGTTCCAGGACTTTGACCTGGAGTACTACTCGGAGGACGGGTCGCTGACGCCGGAGAACCCGCTGCAGGCGTGGAACAAGATGCTGGTGGACGCGGCGCGGCAGCTGCACCGCGACCCCAACCCGGGATCGAAGCTGGAGGGCTGGGTCAAGGAGGCCGGGTTCCAGAACGTTGTGCACAAGCGGTTCCGCATCCCCATCGGGCCGTGGCCCAAGGACCCGTTCATGAAGGAGACGGGCATGTACAACTACATGCAGGTGACGCAGGGGCTCGAGGGCCTGTCGCTGCGGCTCTTCACGGGCGTGTTCAACTGGCGGGTCGAGGACATCATGGTGCTGCTGGCCAAGGTACGCCGCGACCTGAAGAACCCAAACATCCACAGCATGCTGGACTTGTGAGTCTCCTTTTGCGCTGCTCTTGCGTTGGTGGGATTTGACTAACTTTCAGCCACGTCGCGTACGGTCAGAAGGTGTAATGGTTGCGGCTGTGTCGGTTTTCTGTCATTGCAGTTGTTTCGTTGTTGTCTTGTCGTTGTCCTGTCGTTGTCTTGTGAATTGTCCTTCCGACCTCCCGTGAGTCAGCAATGACTAATCTGGCGATGTGACGTACGTTTCAATTTACGCGTAGCGCGTTCGTTCGCCCCGCAGAATCCTTCAACAGCCCAGACAGCCACATGACTGGACCAGCTGGCGGCTTCTCGAGATCCTCCAGGAGCACGTTGCCAGCGTGTCTGGTGCGACTGTTCTCGTGCCGCAGCACTCGCCAGAGCAAAGCGCCCCACTAAACTGCGCCCCTGCTTCTCCTTTCCATCCGGCCTCTGGACCTGCTCCCCTCTGCCTAACCAGACACAATGTGGGAACCGGCAGCGAGCGAGCTGCTGCCTGTCGTCGGACCGGCTGCGGCGGCCCTGCTGGGAAGCGTGGCCGCGCAGCGCCTGAGTGTGCGACCCTGCGAGCTCTGGTCGGAGACGATCTGCTGGCTGGTGCTGCTGGGCGTAGCCAAACAACAACAACACGGCGCCCCCGACTCGCGGCTGGCGCGGCCGGCCTCGCCCATGCATTACCAACCTCGACCGGCCGCGTCGGCTGCCCTGTGGACGGTGGCGCTGGGCCTGGTGACCGTCGCTGTCTTTCGAACCGAGTTTGGTGCCGACGGGTTTCTGGTAGGCCGCTGACACAAAGGACAACGCTTGCATGGCTTCCGCTGACGGTTCTCTCTCTCTCAGCCAGCATTGACTCCCTTGCTCTTGGCCGTCGAGCAGCACCTGCGGCCGGCTACCGCGGCATCCCGTTCCTCTCCTCTCGCCAGCACGCTCTGGGGCACTGCCCTGGTGGCTTTGTTCGCCTCCGGCACTCTCATGGGCTGGAGCCACCGCGGCCATGTGCACTCGCTGGTGCCGGTAGCCGCTCTGCTGGTCGTCTACGCCGTGCTCACGCCGCGGCGCGAGCGAAGCCCGCGGTGGGCGCGTGTCCTGCCGCACCTCGACCTCGAGGATGCCCTCCTCCCTCTCGCCTCTCGCATGGTCGGCGTGCTGGCTCTGGCCCTGGGCATCGAGACGTACGCGTTCGGTGTCCCTCGGTGCCATGTGGTGGCCACGCTGGCGGCAGGGCTCGCCAAGGCTCTGTCTTGGTACGGCCTGATGCAGACGGTACGTTCTCCGTCCATCCCGGCGAAGCTGACCCAGCTGACCCTGGGCAGACGCAGCAGGCTCCCTGGCGCCTTGCCACGGCCATCGGGACGTTCAGTCTCGTGTCCACGCGCGACCCGGCCATGCAGACGTCTGGCCTGCAGGCGCTGGCCTTTGTCGTGGCCTCGCTTCTCTCGCTTGCTCAAGTCGTCCATCTGCTGCCGCGAGAGGCCAAATATCGGTCGGCTCTCTGGCTCTTTGCCCTTGTTGCCCTCGTCCCGTATATCTCCAACCTCGTCACGCTTCGCCACCCCCCGTCTCGCATCCACAGCCAAGAACACCCGGTCGAGGCGCTGATGCGCCACGCCCAGTCTGGCTTCGACGCCATGCTCCAGCGGCAGTCCCAAAATTACACGGCCGCCCGCGACGAGTACCGCCGTCGATACCGCGTGGAACCGCCGCCCGGCTTCGAGGGCTGGTTTGCCTTTGCCAAGGCGCACCAGTCGCCTATCATTGACGAGTTCGACGCCATCCACGACAGCATCGCGCCGCTCTGGGCGGTAAGCGGCAGAGACATACAGGGGGTGATGAAGCGGATACACGACGAACCGAACAGCGAGCTGTGGCTCTGCACGTTTTCGGGCGGTCAGGGCAAGACGCATTGCACGCACCGCCATCGCTCCTTTGACAGACACCTGCAGCTGCTGTTTGACACGCTGCTGGGCGACGTGCGCAACGTGCTTCCCGACGTCCAGTTCCTGGCCAACCACATCGATGAGCCGCGGGTCCTGGTACCGCCCACGGCCAGACGGCCAAACTACAGAGTGGCCACGCTGTCTAGACAGCCGGTATGGGACACGCTGACGCAGTTCTGCCCCAAGGACGGCGCTCGCTCAACTACGCCGCAGCCGGCAGTGGACACGCACGGGCTCCCGTTTGTGACGGATGCGCGGTCGGCCCGGGACCTGTGCCAGCACCCCGAGTACAAGGAGATGTACGGGCTGACGCAGAGCCCGACGTCGTTCCACCTGATCGAGGGGGCGGTGCCGGTGCTGACGACGGGGGCGCTGTCGACGATGGGCGACCTTTTGTATCCGAGCGCGGCGTATATCGAGGCCGAGTTCCGCTACGACGAGGCGGCCGACGTGGACTGGGACCAGAAGCAGGCCAACCTGTACTGGGCCGGGTCGACGACTGGGGGCTTTGCGGTGGACGACGGTCAGTGGCGGCACTTTCAGCGGCAGCGGTTTGTGGGTGCAGCGCAGAATCGAGGAGGAGCGCATGTGTATCTGCAAGAGGACGAGCAGGCGAAGGCGCTCCGGCCGACGACGTCGTCGTTTCTTAATGGCCGCCAGTTCGACGTCGCCTTTACGCGCGTGTTCCAGTGCGCGACCGCGGCCTGCCGCGAGCAGCGGGCGCACTTCCGGACGCAGGCGTGGGCGCACAAGGACGCGGCGCTGCGGTCGCGGCTGGCCTTTGACCTCGACGGCAACGGCATCAGCGGCCGCTACTACAAGCTGCTGGCCTCGCGCTCCTGTCCGCTGAAGCAGACGCTGCTGCGCGAGTGGCACGACGACCGCCTCGTCCCCTGGGTCCACTACGTGCCCGTGAGCCCCAGCCTCGACGAGCTGCCCGAGCTCGTCGCCTTTCTCGCCTCTCCCGGCCGCGGCGACCGCGCCGCCCGCACCATTGCCGACCAGGGCCGCGCCTGGTTCGGCCGGGCCCTGCGCGAGGCCGACATGGCCGTCTACACCTACCGTCTGTTGCTGGAGCTGGCCCGGCTGCAGGATCCGGAGCGGCCAGCAGGTGTGCCGGCAGAGGTGCCGGCAGGCTGAAAAAAATCAAATTGGATAGATAAAAATAAACTACCGATGGGCCCAGCCATTTTCCACCAGCACCTGCATCTCGTTGATGAGACAGAACCGGCCCGCTTCCGTGTGATTGTCCCGGTCCTGCGCCTGCCACCGGGCCAGCCGCCGGGCCACGACCTGCTCCTTGAGCCATGGCGTCGTCAGCAGCCGCCGCAGCCGGTTGGTCCACAGCCCGCGCCAGACGGCGCCGGTCGCCACCCAGAAGCCGCCGTGGACCGGGTGGACGGCCGCGTAGGCGGCGCGGTTGTAGCCGACGCGCACGCCGGGGTGCAGCCAGACGCCCCGGCGGGCCGAGAGCGGATTGTCGGCGTGGATCAGGCAGCACTCGGATCCTTCGAGGTGCGACGCGGCCAGGCCATCAGAGATGCCGCGAAATTGCAGTGGAGAGGCGCCGTAAAAGGGGGGGGCATCCATGGCCACTGATCGTCAGCAAGAAAATAAAGAGAGAGAGAGAGAGAGAGAGAGAGAGGTTACCAATGCCGTTCCAGCAGCTCTTGACGGGAACAGGGCGGCCGTGCTGCAGAGCGTGGCGCGAGGCCCGCGACCGAAAGTACGGCCAGGTCTGCATGGCCGTCTCGTGGCCGTCGCTGTCGCGCAGGGCAAACGTGTCGTAGTAGAGCGGCGGGTGAGAGAAGTCCAGGGCGCAGGCGGCCGCGTAGTCGCCGCCGCGCGTGGCCAGCAGCGTCTGGACGTCGTTTGTCTGTCGGGTCAGGCGTTGTCCCATTCTTGTTTGTCGGGCATGGCTACTCACTGTGAAAACGACATCCCCCAGAAACAGGACCCGGTCGTACATGCTGCCGTTCTTGTTCATCTCCTCGTGCAGCGGCTCCAGCACCCGGTTCCGCAGCTCGGCCAGGTACGGAATCCGGCGCAGCTCCTCGTCGCCGGCCGGCGTCTGAATCCAGCCGGGGCGGTGGCCGTGGCCGTCGTCGAGTGAGGGCGACTGCCGTATCGCGTCGCCGTGCGTGGTCTCGTCTAGGACGATGCGCCGTGGCACGCCCCGAGCGGCCAAGAGGGCGTCGAGGTGTCGCAGCTCCGCCTTGGAGCCATCCCAGCTGCCGCTCTCATACACGCTGACAAAGACGCGGTCGTGTCCGAGGGCGTCGACAAGGGCCATGACGCCCGGAACCCACGACTCGCGCAGGACCTGTTCGCTGTTCCAGTGGATGCCGGCCACAAAGACGGTTTCGCCTGCGTCTGCCGGGGCCTCTTTCGCTGTTTCCGCCGCTGCCGCCGTCTGCCGCACGTGCACGGCTTCCAAGATGCTGCAGGCAACGACGGTCAGCACCAGCAGCAGCCGCAGCCGCCGCAGCCGCCGACACACGTTGAGGCCCGGGTTGATCATGACGGCAGACATTGGTGGTGCCAGCGACAGGTGCAGGCCGTCTGTCTGCATGGGGTCAGACTCCCATCGAGTCGGGCTGGGCAAAATTTCAGATTGTCATCAAACGGGGCTCAAGACATGGCTTCTGTCGCTGCGCCACATATACCAAGAACAAGGTCCTGCTTGGCTGTCCAATGCTCCGCCGATCGCCAAAGGAGCCGGAAGGATCAGGAAATTGGGTGATGGAGCTGCGACAAAGAGGCACAAAAGGTATTACAAAAGGAACAAAAAGGCACAAAAAAGAGCGGTCGGCTGACGCAGGACGACAGGGTGATCCTATTTTCCCTGCTTACCTGTCCTTCCGTCCTTTCTCCCTTGACGGGCCAACAGTACACGGCAGCTATTTCAGCGTAGTCCGCTGGGCCAATAAGGGGAGACGTGTGACAGGCGGTCTGCCTGAAGGATTGCAGCCATGTCCCCAGCGGCTTGGCCGTAGCTCCTGTGCGGGGAATCGGTCAGCAGCTGGGTTTCCCAGTTTCACCTTGTGGCTTGTCCGACGTTGTTGACCCGTTTGTTGGCGGCCGAGCATAAAACTGGCCCGACGGCCTATTCGGAAGATTGTGGGGACGTCACCCTTAAAAGCCGATGCCTAAAACGGCTGGTCGGCATAGCGCCAGATCCACTGGCCGATTGCCAAAAAGGGAAATATAGTGTCCGGACAGTATCTTACAGAGCCGCAGCGTTTCTCCATAGAGAGCAAGGCAAGTACCCTTCACCTTGATTCTTCGGCCGGGCGTCTTGCATGCTTGGCCGTCTGTCTCACTGCATCCAGCAGGGCTACGAGACGATTTTCGGTCATACCGCATGCTGCTTCCCTCCTTTCTGTGCCACCATCAGCAATATACCAGGACGTGTCGGAGGTGCTCAGGCATGGCAGCGCCAATATTACGTCACTCATCTCACGACTTGCTTCTCCGGGTGTGCTTCGGCTTCGTTCTTTTTTCAGAATGCCCATCTGTAAGCACGGGTCGTAGTACAGAAGGATCAGGAGAGCCGCAAGTTTCATGCATCTTCCAAGGTCATCGACGGCCCAACAACCCGTCAACCTGTAAGCTGGAGGACCAGAACTGGCGTGGCTTTGGTGTATCACCGCGAGGCAAGTGTCGGAGTAGTCGAGAACTGTTGAGGTATAAAGAGGCGTTGTTTGTCTTTCTTTCGTCTTTCGTCTTCATACTTCAGTCCCCATCCAGTCTTCATCTCCATCCAGTCTTATCCTTGTCCAGTCTTCCATCACTTCAGTTCAACTTCCACTCAATATGAAGTTCTCTCAGATCCTCGCTGTGGCCTTTGCCGCCACCACCATGGCTTGCAAGTGCGGTGACCGCAGCAAGACTGAATACTGCTGCGGAAACCGCAACGGCATCTTCTCGGGCGACGACTGCCTGGCCAGCTCCATCTCGGAGCATCTCCGCGAGTTCCGCTCCTGCTGTGGTGGCCAGTCCGACTGCGACTTCCCCGACAAGCGCGAGGAGGAGGCGGCTAAGCGCGACGAATCCGGCAGCCAGCCTGTCCCGTTCCAGGCCTAATGGGTCTCGACGCTCTCAGACGGCCTGAGCAGCCACAGAAGGGGTCAATCATGGATTGGATGCTCTCATGTCCAGGATTATCAATGGGGCTTATGAGAGCAGGGAAATGTAAAGACGGGCTTATTTTCTTCTTTGCGTGGCCATTTGAGACGCAATTCTATCTTAGTCGCTCGTTATTATATTTTTCACTGCTTCTCATGTTCAAGCTAGCACGTGCCGACCTGCAGAGAACAACTTTTACTCTCGTTTTATCTATCCGTAAGCCTTATATCTGCGCTGTGTCCCACGGCTATTACACTAGTCCAACTCTGTGGCTGTCTATGCTATTGATTCCGCTTTTGCCTGACGTAATTCTTACACACCCCGAAGATACGCACCCAGGCCTCGGAAGCGCCGCTCGTGGAAGATGCCGACATCGTCGCCGGCCCACACGCGGCCGTCTCGTTCGGCACGGATGCGCAGACGGCGCACGCGCAAGATGTCGGCCTCGGTGTTGCGGGTCAGGTACCAGAGCCAGGAGTTGGCGACGATGGCAATGGTGACGCAGACGGTGCAGATGATAAAGGAGGTGCGGTAGCCGTTGTGGGCCCAGCGGGTGGGAAAGATCTGGGGGGCGATGACGCCGCCGACCTGGGCAAAGGAGGTCTGGAGGGCGAGGGTGAAGGCGGTGCCGGTGGTGCCGACGAGGGTGGCGGAGCGCCAGGCCCAAAAGGGCACAAACAAGACGTAGTAAAAGGTGGTGCCAAGGACGCAGGCGGCGTAGGTGGCGCCCTTGCCGATGCGGGCAGTGGGCAGGCAGAGGACGATGAAGAAGACGAGGGCGCCGACGTTGAGGAGCAGCAGGAAGAGCGGGCGCACAACATAGGCGCGGCGCAGGAACCAGGCAGCAAAGATGATGCCGATAACGGTGGCACCGGCAGGGGGGATGTTGAGCAGCTGGTTGCGCGGCAGGGCAGCAAAGCCCAGTGACGTGGTGATGGTGGGCAGCTGCCAGCTGAGGCCGTAGCCGGCAATGTTGAGGAAGAACTGGGCGATGGTGAAGCCGTAGATCTTGGGGTCGCGCAGCGAGTCGACAATCTCCTGCCAGCTAAAGGCGGCGTCGGCGGTACGCGGCGCGTTCTCAGACAGGCGCTGCTCGATGTACTCCTGCTCGCGGGGGGTCAGCCAGCGCGCCGAGCGTGGCGACTTGGGGTAGTCGGGCAGGACGGCGTAGATGACGGCGGAGAAGAGTATGGTGGCGATGCCTTCCAGGAGGAAGACCCTGTCTGTTAGAAGAATAAAGAAAGAAGGAAGGAAAACGTACCATCGCCAGGCACTCAACCCTCGCATCCCGTTCATGTAGGAGATGCCATAGACCAGCAGCGAGCCCAGGATACCGGAGCAGTTTTGAAAGGCAAACATCCACATGATGGGCCGGCCGTACTCGTCGCTGCGGTACCAACTGCACATCTGGGCGGCCAGGCCGGGGAAGAAGCCGGCCTCCATGGAACCGAGCAGGAAGCGCAAGGCGTAGAAGCCGTGCTTGTTGCGGATGGCGGCGTGGCAGGCGACGACGATGCCCCAGGTCAAGAAGATGCGCGTCTGCCACTTGCGCGGCGTGACGCGCTTGAGCACGAGATTGCTCGGCACCTCGAAGATGACGTAGCTGATCTGGACGGTCAGGAGACGCCGGAAAGAGAAAGACAAGGGGCACCCACGAAATAGACCGTCTGCACCCAGTTGTACTCGTCGACGGTCATGTGCAGCTCCTTGAGGATGTTGCGCGACTGGCCCACCTGCAGCACCTTGATAGAGGCTGCGTTGGTGTAGTCGATCTGCTTGATCAGGTACATGAGGCCCATCAGCAGCAGGAAGCGGCGGTCGACCCTGCGCATGATGCGGCGGTCGTCCTCGGCCGAGAAGCCGGCGAGAAACTCGCGGCGCTGCCGCTCTTCCTCCGTCTCGCTGGCGTCATCGTGCTTGTCGACGGAGACCTGCGGATCGGCTTTGGAAACCTCCTGGGCGACGTGTTCATGAGCGGTGGACATGGTGGGCAGCCCGGGTTGCCTGCATTGATCCCATCGCGGACGCGAGACATAAGAGGCTGCGTATAAATCATTGGACACCGGGCCGCGCCCTATGTGCCAGCGCGGGTAATGGGACACAGGTCGCCATTCTAGAGGCTATTGCGTCATGACTTCTGCAACGTCAACTGGCTCATTTGCGGTCGGCGAATGAGCAGTGGAGAAGGTTCAGTTATCCGCTCTGTTAAAAATCTGGCCACAGACGTTCATCCGGCCCCTGGAACTGAAGAGAGACGCATTGAAAAGCTGGCAGACCCGTCATGTCGCTTTCTTGGTCGTCGATGAGGTGCTGGAAAAGTCGGCCGAGCTCGGACTTGACGCGGCTCCTGCTGTCTTTAAGATTAGGGTCCTGCCACCAACCAGCCTGCTGGGACATCAGCCACATCAGCCACAACAGCCACAACAGCCACAACAGCCACAGCCACAGTCAAAGCCACAGACAGCACCATGACTACCGCAGAGGCGCCCAAGCGGCGCATCATCCTCAACGCCTTTGACATGTTCACGGTGGGCCACATGTCCTTTGGCCAGTGGCGCAACCCCCAGGACAAGTCGGCCACGAAGCGCCGCGACCTGTCCTACTGGACCAACCTGGCCCAGCTGCTGGAGAAGGGCGACTTCAACGCCCTCTTTCTGGCCGACACCTTTGGCTGGTGCGATGTCTACCAGGGCAGCGCTGAGGCCTGTGTGCGCACGGGCACCCAGTTCCCCATGGGCGACCCCATCATCCCCGTCACGGCCATGGCCGCCGTGACCAAGAGCCTGGGCTTTGCTATTACTACGTCCACCTCCTTTGACAGCCCCTACCCGCTGGCCAAGCGCTTCTCCACCGTGGACCATCTAACGGGGGGGCGGTTTGGCTGGAACATTGTGACCTCGTGGAAAGCCTCGGGCTTCAAGGCGGTGCGTGCCAGCCGACGTCGCTGACACAGAAGTTAATTGACTGGCAGATCGGCATCGAGCCCGTCGACCACGACAAGCGCTACGAGATGACCGACGAATACCTGCGGGTTCTTTACAAGTGAGTGGTGCTTCCTCGCCAGGCCTGCTTCTAGCCGCTCATCCACAGACTCTGGGAAGGCTCCTGGGCCGACGACGCCCTCGTCGAGGACAGGGAGCGCGAGATCTACGCCGACTTTAGCAAGATCCGCACCATCCATCACGAGGGCCAGTATTTTCACGTTGAGGCGCCGCACATTCTCGACCCGAGTCCCCAGCGCACGCCCTTTCTCTTCCAGGCTGGAACCTCTCCGTGCGTCTCTCTCTGTTTTTCTCTTTTCTCTCTTTCCTCTGCTCACCTCCAGCGCCGGTATCGACTTTGGCGCCAAACACGCCGAAGGCATCTTTGTCGTCGGCATGTCGCCGCACATGCTGGCCGACCGCGTGCAGCAGATCCGCAAAAAGGCGGCCGAGCACGGCCGCGACCCTCGCTCCGTCAAGGTCTTTGCCTCCATGACGCCCGTCATCGGCCGCACCCGGGCCGAGGCCGAGGCCAAGTACCGCGACGCCCAGCAGTACGCCAGCGAGGAGGGCGGCCTCGTCTACTGGTGCGCCAACACGAGCATCGACCTCAGCACCCTCGACCCGGACCGAGAGATCCTCGCCCAGCTCCAGTCCACCGGCAACGCCAACGCCCAGATCCAGTCCAAGGTCGCCAACCTCGCCTACCGCGGCGACGACGTCCCCGTCTGGACCCCCCGCAACCTCGGCCGCGCCGTCGCCCTCGGCGCCTCCGGTCCCGTCCCCGTCGGCACCGCCGCCGACATTGCCGACGAGATGGAGCGCTGGATCGACGTGGCCGACCTCGACGGCTTCAACGTCGGCCACATTGTCGTCCCAGGCACCTGGGAGGACGTCGTCGAGCTGCTCGTCCCCGAGCTACGCCGTCGCGGCCTCTATGCACCCCCCGGCGAGTCCGGCACCATGCGCGAGCGCGTCTATGGCCACCCCCATCTGCGAGACGACCACCCAGGCTCCGCCTACAAGTATGACGTGTACAAGGAGTGACGGCCTTTGCTTGTTTGTGGATGGAACCGCGCCAGCAACGTGATGTCATGGGTGTACAACTCACTGACTCCTGCTATCTGCTATATAATCACTATTCTGCCCAGCTCTGCTGGTAAAAAAACAACAATAACAGTTAAACAAACTTCATGAACATGTGCAAGGACCATTGGTGCCGGGTGACCCACGGCTGCAGCCACTTCCGCCACGTCTACGACCATGTCGAGCTGTGTCAGCAAGCCGAGATGGCAAAGCAGCGGTGTGCCCTTTACCACTCCCAGGCGTCAATGCGCTACCACAACATCGCTCATGTCTGCTCGCGGTGCGCCGGCCAGAGTGAGGTTATCCACAGCAGCAGCTACTCGCGCGGCCCATTTGTGACCTGGGCCGGGGATCGGTGGATGGCCCAGAGTCCGCCACCGGGAGCACGTTCTTCGTCTCCTCCATGACAGATAGATCTTCAAAAGAGAACCCGGATCATACCAAATTCACCGTCTCTAGCATTGTCTCCAGCAACCTGCATTGTCATACATGATCCCATGGACGTAGCACTCCCCAGGGCAGCGATGTAGCCAGCATGTTTTTGCGGTCTGTCAATAATTGGTAGTATCCTGTACAGACACGTATGCATGCTCTTAATTCTGCCCCACGATACGGGATGCTCCTTCTTGGTTTTTGTCCACGTCTTCCTGTTTCTCGTCACAAAAAACAATGGCTAGCTCCGGACATGAGTAGCGGAGATGCCCGAAACCCCGGCAGTTCGTGCAGATAAGGCTTTCGAGGCACTCGTTTGCCAAATGCCCAATGGCCGCACAATTGCCGCACTTCCTGCGCGGGCAAAGTGCGTAGGTATGTCTCGATTTCCTATTGTTGTCCCGGCAGGTTTCACGCTGGCATACCTGGATCGCGGAGAGAAAGGAAGAGGACGACGACGGAATATCAAGGTGTAGCCCTGGGGGCATGCTGGGACATTTCAGCTCGTGTTCATGGGACGCGATGTCGCCGCAGTGCGGACAGACGGGTACCCGGAGAATCGCTCCGCGATCGTAAAACGGCTGGTAGACCGACCAGAGGCACGCCGCCCGGCCGTCGGTGTCGTCGTGTGCAGGGAGGCCGACAAACATGCCCCGGTTCAGTAGGAACAGGTCGATGCCGCGGCTAAGCGTGGCCGCGCGCGCCAGCAGAGCCGGGTCGCTGCCCACGAAGCCGGGATAGTCGGTCTGCACAAAGTCGCAGATGTGGATGTCGGCTTCGGCGTCGGCTTCGACGGCCACGACGAGCATCTCGATCTTGAGAAAGCGCCGGACATTGGCTGGAAAGCGGCCGTCGACGATTCTCTCTTGTAGGGCTTTGCGGTAGGCCTCGCACTGGGCGCGATAGGGCGTCGTGATGAGGACATTGGCGTGCTGTCCCGCGTTGCTCCCCACGCCCAGGATCTTCTCTGAGAGAAATTTCGTCCTTACCTGGTCCATCACCCAGCGAACGTGCGCTGTGTTCATGCTCGACGTGCTGATCGTGGACGTCGTCGCTCCAGGGAATTCAACCACCATCTGACAGCTGCTCCTGGGGGCTCCGTGGGGAAGAAGGTCTCTCAGAACCCTTTTCAGTGTTTTCATCGCAGCCTTATCCTATTATTCGTATGACATGTTGGTTGTTTCATTCGCCTGGGGTTGAAGCACGTAGCCACTTACATCTTTGTCTTTCTGGACGGACGCCATTGTGTCTAATGTGGAAGCCTAGGTGTATTAAAAAGTAAATGCAGTATCAGTATGGAAGTGCAGCCCAAAGTGCGGGGATTGAATGAAGCCCAAGGCAATCGTACGCTTAGTAATATTTCCTTGGTTCCGCCTGAATCTCCTTGAAGCCCTTCTCTGATGGCTGAGCAGTCGATCCTCCCGAAAGTGTTTTTTGCAAGTTTTCAGTGTCTTTTTGTTGACGACTGAAGCCGATCGGCTATGGTTTGCTGCAGGCTGCTAGCTGCCCTCACTATGCGCTCACTTTATGTTGGCCATGTTTCTGCTTCCTTGTTCAGTCTCCCATTGCTATGGCGTGTTGGTTAGTAGCCCACGCTACCTTCATGTCTGGCTTGCACTTTTCCGAATCTGTCCGCTCTTTCCATCCAAGGAAGAAGAACAGGTTGCCCATTTTTTACTCCGTCTGTGCCCACAGCATTTTCCTATGCTCTCCCGCATCCGCGAATGTCCAATTTAGCCACTCTGGATGCCAGTATTCATTTAGTCTTACGATTGTTCATGACTCAGTATTGAATCGAGGTACTGTTATGTCTGGTACGTCCACAAATCTCTACCGTCGGCGTGGCAGCTGCTGAGGCCAATTTTGGGTCGTCACATGATGGCGAGAAAGTTGGCGATGAGGTCAAGAATGATTCAGATTTACCTTAAAGCTCTTTAAGAAGTGAGTGACTATGGAATGCTCGCAATACAGCCTAAAAACTGCGGGACGGCCCGATCTTAGGCGAGGTTGCAGCACTAACGGGCGCTAAAATGGGCTGTAGGGAAATGGAAAAATGGCTTGCGCCTACGCTCGGTGGCGGAAGATGGTGTTCAGCGGGGGCAGCGTGAGCGTAAAGGCATCACGGTGGCCCTCGAGAAAGGCCTCGGGCGTCTGTCCGGGCGCGAGGGAAATGTCGTACTTGTGCACGACCTGGCTGGTGACGTAGCGGATCTCCATCAGCGCGAGCTGTTTGCCCACGCACGAGTACCGTCCTGGGAGGTTAATGGTCCTGAAGAAAACAAGAAGGCGACGAAAAGAGAGCTTACCGGTGGAAAACGGAACAAATATAGACGCATCCTTGACCAGATCGGGCTGAGTCGTCCACCGCTCAGGGATAAAGTCGTCTGGATGAGGAAAGAATCTTTCATCTGTTGACCACTTTAGCACGGCCATACTGGTGCACCGCTTAAAAGAACGCACCTCGGTTTATGGTGTATGTTGGGATTTGCACAATGGTATCGCCGGGGACGAAAGTGTCGCCAATTTGGAGGCCCTCAGGGGGCGTCAGGCGCTGGACCCCCGAAGGAACAGCCGGGTGCAGCCGCAGCGCCTCGTCGACGCAGGCCTGCATGTAGACGAGCTTGCTCAGAGATACAAATTCTGGCTTGTTATTTTGAGCGTAGTATGTATCAACTTCGTCGCGCAGCTTCTGAAAGGCCTCGGGGTGGCAGGCCAGCTCGAAAAAGAGACAAGTGAGGGCGATGGCCGTTGTGTCGCTGGGATGTTAGTCGCGAGGTGATACTTTGAGGAAAGAGAAGAGGGAGGGAAAAACACACCTTCCGGCCACAATAATCAGGTGCGCATCACCGTACAAATTCTGCATGTCCTGCCAGGTGGGCTTTGGATTGGCCCGGAAATCTTCCAAAACCCACGAGAATACATCAGGCCGGTCAGGTTTGTTCTAGTCCAGTCAGCTGGGATGCAAAGAAACAAGAAAAAAAAAGGCAGCTCACCCGCATGCGCTCTTCGACCTGCACTCTGACAAACTCCCAGAAGCGCTTGTTCGTGGCATTCAAGATGGGCGTCGCCTTGAAGAGCGGAAAGAGCCACAGCATGTGGCCGAACTGGCCGAGAGATTTCATGTCGCCGTGCAGTGACTTCATGACGTAGTGCGGGACACCCGCCTGCAGCATGCCGAAGCTCTTGCCAAAAGCCAGGTCGCCCATGACGTCAAAGCTGTAAAAGTTGAACCACTCGGTGGCATCAAACAGCTGGCCCACACGCGCCTCGATCTGGTCCAGCAGCTCCGTCGTGTAGCGGGCCACGCGCGGCTCATAGTCGTGCAGAGCCTTGACGCTGAAGCCGCGGTCCCACGTCCTGCGGCGCTGGGTGTGGTCCTGACGGCTGCGGCTCGTGTGCATCGATATCGTCGGCCGCAGGATGTTGTACCACGGGCCCTTGCTACAAGGGCTCTGGTTGGAGTGGATGGCGGCGACGGCTTGAGGGTCAATGATGGAGAGCTCCGATGGACCTAAGTGGTATCAGCAGGAAGTCGGCGATGGCAGATAAGAACAACATCGGCCTACATACCCAGTCGCACGACATCTCCATACGTCCGGTGGAGCACTTGCACCTCTTCGAAGAGGCGGAGGGCCTTGAACTGCTTGCGGGTGATCCAGAGGTTGGACAGCCGGGCGCCAAAAGGGCCGGGGAAGCGGTTCAAGCGGTGGAAGAAGGCGCGGTAGAACAGGATGCTGGCATAGACACCGGCCATGGCCCACGCGACAAGAGCGAGAGACGTCTGGAACGGCGGTGCCAGGCCGCTGCTACTGAGACCTCCCGTCTGCAGATACACAAGCCCGGCAGCGATGGCGGCAAAGCCCAGGGCAATGCCAGAGACGATCCGCGTGGTGGTCATGTCCCATTCTCCGCGGCTAAAGGCAAGGACGTGGAGCAGCACGCCGGTGCCAAAGGCCGCAGTGAAGGCCCGGGGCGTGTCTGCATCCTGCACGATGTCCTGCAGCATGTGAATTGTGTGAGCAGTGGTGATGTTGTCCATGATGGCCGATGGGTGGTTTGGCTCGCTTTTTCTCCCTCTCTCTTCCCCCTCCCTCGGGGGGACCAGCACCTCTTATCTACGCTGGCCGACATGGCCTGCACTGTCTACTCGCATTCACGCAATTTTCCACCGACTCAGCGCAACCCCATCTGCTCTGCGGGTGGGAGGCAGCACGTCTCCAATAGGCATGCGCGAATTACAAGGTTGGCCGGTTCTGTTTCACTCAGAAAAGACTAGCCGTTCATCGAGATGAGGGGTGACAGAGCGGGAAGGCTGCCACCCACCAGATTACAGAGACGGTTTGCAACCACGGCTCGCAGAGACGATTCCCATTGGACGGTACCAAAGTAATGACAATACAGCAGGTCTTGGCACCATGCAGCGCTCCCAAAGCAGTCTTTGCGAGATAACAAACCGGGTTACCATTGCGTGGCCGTGCGAATGGACGAGGCAGATCGGTCACGGAATTCGAGAGCCCCTCCCCTTCTTTGCCCATTCATTCGTCGGCTGCGTCGCTAGCGGCAGAGTGAGGCTTCCGGGGTGTTTCGCCTGCTTTGTTGTTGGTTCCCTGTCTGAGTTTCCCGTTCTGTTGGTTGCTGTCTCATAAGAGGGAAACTATCGACTGTTTAGCACGTGAACCTCGACAGGCTATCCTTACGTGAGTAAGCCGTAGGACTGTTTGTGGTTGAACGCATGTGACGCCGTCCAATCCCAGTGTTTTTTGTATTATCCGGAAAATGGCGTGACTACTCGGCTGAAAATATGCATCGCACCGCTGCGTGGCCGGCAACAACCCTCCTTCGGTCTTCGGTGGCGACCTGCGGAAACATTCCCCATTTTTCCTGTCCGCTAGCGAGACAACTGATCCAGATAGGGTCTTTGTCCATCGCTACCCAACGTCAAGACCTTGTCGTTGGCGTTGTTTTAGGGTTGTGACACGCATGAGCACCGTTATGAGACCTTCTCCCTGGCAGTTTCACGTCCATAGTTTGCTCCACCAATTGGTCTTGCTAAAGATCTGCATGCGTCGCAGAATTTATGACCACATCGCGGATATCATCTTCCTAATGTCGTGGTCTGGGTCAATGTACATTGTTGGGTGGATGAACTATCCCTAGCTTCGTCAGTGACGGCAAGCGACTATGTTCCGTCAACAGCAATGCGGCTTGGTTACATGTTTCTACGGATTACGTAGCTACACTAATTCTCATCTCATCTTATACTCCTCTAGTGAGACATGACACGCTAATGCAACCTTCAAAACTACTTATGCTATACTAGAGGGCATGGTGTTGCCAATATGGCCGGTCTTGATCGGAGGGAATGAGATAATGTCAGTCCCAGCAGCCAAACCGGCACTGCGGGCGTGTTTCTCCAAGCTTCTCCAAGGACACACCAATTTAAAAATGTCAAGGAATCCACGGCGATCGAATATTCCTGCCGTAGGAGAAGGTGACTATGGCTTCTGAATTGGCATTGTAGTGACCGGCCGCATTTGGGTGAATATAAAAATCCGGCGGCCAAGCTGTGCTCCGATGAACAACCTGCAAATGTTCCGAGGTCCACGGTTGCGGACAGTTGGTGGCAGTTGTAGCAGGTTACGTATCCATCCATTGTTCTTCAGTGTACTGTTAATGATGATTTCATTTGACTTCATTGTTCATATTCGTAAATCGTTATAACGGAAGCGAATAGCCAATAAGAACCCGAAATCACAACTTTGACGATGCATCCTTGAAGCAAAAGAAGTAAAATTATTCCAAAAAGAATGAGAGACAGAAATGGTGCGTGTCTGTCGAACAAAAAGCAAGAAAACAGGGCAAAGAGGAGAGCTTCTGTAACAATAGAAAGGAAACCAAAAAATCACTAAAAATGAAAACTGTTCTAGTTATGGCAATCAGAACGGTTCTTCCCCCCCGACTTCTGCACAAACAGCATCTGGGATATAACCGATACCATCTCGGATCCGACTGCGCAGACCAACTCTTTCATTTTGTGAAAGATGTACAATGCACATTTTTTGATCCTGTACCAGATACTCATGCACACCACTTTCACCCACTCGAAAACGCGGGTCCAGGGCACGAAGTAAACCATGGCCGCTGTACCGCCAGATAGAAGCACGGCGGTGCCAACAGCTCCTGCAGTAGCACCAGTTGCCCAAAAAAAGGAACTGTAGTAGCCAGTTGACAACGAAATGCCGAATGGTCCCTTGATAAAGAAACCTGCTTTGGAAGCTCCGGCAATACCACCGGCGACATAACTGGCAAACGCTCCACCAGTGCAGGCCCCAGTAAGGAGAGATAGAACCTTTTTGAGCATGCCAGAGCCTGTGCTGTCAGTATTGTTCGGCAGTATCACCTTATCTACTGTCCCATGCATCGTATCAAACCTCCAAACGTTAAATTTGTTTTTACAACAATGCATAAAAAATGAAGAGTTAAATGGGAATATGAAGGGGAAAGAGAATAAAGAGGAAGGGCTGGGGGACGGGGGAGGATTCTTAAAAGAGAAAGGAAGAGAAAGAAACATACTATCATTTGTCGTTGTGTTTTTGGAACGGTTTGCATCCCAATTACGTAAGTCTGAACAAACGTCGTTGAAGCGCTTACTGATCTCATCTCCCTTGGGGCCAGACATGCCGTTTGCCAACAGGTCCAGATCTGATTCATTAAGTGATGTTTTCTTGGTCCATTGTTCCATGTCAGCCGGAGATAGAGTTGAAGTGTCAAAGGCACAAGCACCAATAAGGTTGAGGTCGTATTTCTTGTGATAATTGAGATCCCTATAGTGCCAGGCATAAATTGGTTGGCCATGGTACATGGACTTGGTGTCAATCATGAGAGGGTTCTTTTCATAACTCAAGGACGTGATCCAAACGCATCTCGAAGCGCGGCCGAAGTCAACGGAAAGGTTCCGAACAAAACTACTGACGACAACGTGCAGTGTTCCACATCGGGGAAAGTACCCCACATCCTTCAGCAATGTGTCGATGCAAGCTTGGAGTTCTTGGGCCAGGCATACCCAAACAGCTGTTTTGTTTTTGTTAAAAAAATAAGAACGTATTGGTAAGGTAAAAGTGAAACAATAGGAAATTGAGACGTTGTGTAAATAGAACGTACTTTGACTTTCAAGCCCAATTAGCTCACCCTCGTCCGTTTCGGTTTCAACGACAGCCAAGGTCATGGACTTGGGATTCTTCTCCTGGTTTCTGACACGGCTGACGACTTTTTCAAGGTCTTCAGCTCTTTCCCCTTTGCCATTGTACGGAACAATAGCCGTGGAGGAATTTGTGTCTGGTTTCGGTTCCTCGATGTAGCCGGACGAGGAACTGGAAAGAGCACGACGCATTCGAACAACGAATTTCATTGCTTTGGCTGTGGTTGCGACAGCTGCAACGAATTATATAGAGGACAGATAAATGAAGAAGAAGAGAATCTGTGGTGAGCAAGGAGCAAGTCGGTGATTGCGTTTACCCGAGCTTGGAAAGCTGGAGCGCTGGAGTGCTCAAGTGTTGGAATTTTGAAGTGTTTGTAAAGTGGTTCAGAAGGCGGGGGGGTTGATGAAGATGCTGTGAAAATTAAGAAAACCCCAACCTGCCCGTACGAGGGAAGTGTGGCCATATATATAGGCAATCGATTCCTAAATTCATGCCAACTATGGTCATTGTTTCTCCTCTTCTCGCGACCTTTATGGACCGGTCTAGACTACAGCCTGTGTCAATCTTATTTGCCACAATGAAAGTTGATGGAAGTTGATGGATGTAGGTTCGCCGTTTATCAAGGTTGTCGCTCTCTGATTGGACTCTTGGAGCGGATCAGAGCCTCGGACAACTTAGTCGGAAGTGGAATTGATTGGTTTCTGCCGTATTTTGAGGCTATCGATGAGTCTGGCTGACAACTTGCATGGCTAATTCAGTTTATTGGCCGAATTTGTATGACAAGAGTGGCCGCATCTTCTGAAAGGGGTGGGAAGCTGTTCCAATCCCAGTGTACCACGTTGCCCTTTACGAAACGTTATGACGACGCTTTCCGAGAATAATATGAGGGAGCTGCTTGGCTTACTGGCAGACAGGAAATTCCGTTTTCTCAAGTTCTCCCAGCCCCCCATCCATTTCACCAAAGTCAGAAACACCCACACTCGATTTTCTATCATTCCTACTCAATACCATAACAAGTCAATCAAAACAGTCATCATCCTCATCATGTCCATGCCCGCCTCCAACGATTTGATGGCCGTGAATAGCCAATCAGCACTGCCCATTGCATTTGGCCCAACCATTCCCCTAGTTGCTGCCCATAAGAACACCAAAGCTGAATGGGACTCGATGAGGAGCGTAATCATGCATTTACACATGGCAGGCATGACGGTCGAACAAATATCCATGATCATGGCCATCCTTTTCAATTTTCATGCAACGTAGGCGAGAGTCTCTTCAACTGATCGCCAATGTCGCGTAGCTGATTATCATGTCTCATTTATAGTACGAATGCCTACAATCAACGATTTCAAGACCACAGCTGGAAGCCATGGTCAACTGTCCATAAGAAAGATAAAAAAAGGTCGTTGAAGTCGGCTCGGGAGAAAGCCGTCCCGGATTATGTCAACGAAGTACGCTTTCGAATGAACCGAGGAATACGAATAAACGCCTTTGAGAAGCAGTTTGAGCTTCTTTATCAAATCGACAAATATGTCAAAGGCTTCTTCGACAGCTTCTGGGTCAGAAGAAAAAAGACTTTGGTGTATATTGAAGATGATGAATTTTCTAGGATTGCCACATGTAACTGGCATCTTCTCTCCTTCCGCTGCAAGACCATTTTGCCCATGATATCATTGTGGAACAATAGCCTCAGGACATTACGCAAAGACAACTACGAATTTGCCAGCTATGAGAGACTACAGACCCTCCGCGGACACACTTATGAACGATTTGACATGCATTTGTTTCAGCTTGATGCCACGATACCGAAAAAAAACCTCAATCCGCATATGATGTCTTATTTCTGGGACCTTCTCATTGACATAAGGGGTGTTTTGTCGCAGTTTCCAGGAATCGGAAAAAGCAACCATGGTGCTGGGCGGCATCAGCGGACGCCGGGCAGGTTTGGGCCTTTTGATGACACGAAGAGGCTCAAGGATAGTGTCCTTGAAGTGACGAGACGGCAGATGGGTGCAGACCAATCCGACGAGCCGTGGTCTGCCGGTCTGCGAAACATTCTCAACACGCTTTTCCAAATTCCCTCGCACGAGCTGTACGGCTCGATCCGGATTGCCCATTGCTGCACTGCCCGCGCCGTCTCCAGCAGGCTGCCGCACAACCATCCAACTGTGCTTCGCACCTGGGCATCATACCAGCGTCTCTGGGACTTTTCTTGCCTCGACAAAGACAAGTTCCTGACGCTCTACAGCGGCGCCGTCTCTCGCGCGGAAGCGAAATGGGGCCCCAAGCACGATGTCACTATCGATGCCCTCAGTCAATACTTCAAAGTGGCCGTTTGCAACTTTGAAGACGAGGATCTGTCTTGGGAACTTGCCAACAAGCTATACGATCGTGCGGTTAAGACCATGTATGAATCGGAAATCATGTCGAACTGGGATCCCAGTTCACCAGCAAGTATTATTGCATTGCCCGCCGCGAGGGCAGTGGTGGATTCGGCCAAAATTCTCGTTGCGATCGCCGTCAAAAGATACACTCGCCGGTGGGTTGAAGAGAAAAAAAGGGCAAAAAGAAGACTTGATGGTGCTTATCAACCGCGCCCACTGGATGAAGAGAATGCCGTTTTCGACAAGGCGTGGCAGCGCTTGCAGACGGTGACCACGTTGCTGGAGAATGGCAGCGAATTGGACCAAATGCTGGCTGCAGACTTATGGGACCGTCTTTCCAAAGCGGTGGTCTCGATGGGGAAACTCAGGGCAGATCCAGAGTTTCTGCAATACCGAGGGAAAGGCAGCAGTCTCCGGGGTAAAATTTTGCAACTCCCAGACTCTGCGAGCGAGAAAAAGAGCAGCAAACGATATGAGAGGAGGGAGAGAAGGAAGAGGGACAAGAGGAATAAATAAAGTTGTTCGAAACCAGTGCCATTTCAGAAAATGTTCTTTTCTCTTGTTTATGGCTTGTCATTAAAAGTGTGTGGCTGGCAATAACAAACAATGAAAAAACTTACAATTTAAACTATGTCTCTTATATTTAATAAGCTACCGTGACTCGGATGCTTTAGGATACTACAGGTTCGTTGGTATTTGTTGTGACGTTGGAGAGAGTGACTGCCCTTGTCCAAGGACATTGTTGTAGTGACTGTGGTAGCTGCCGCGTTGAATGAAAGTGCCGCTTCAGGTCGCTCTTGTCCGCCGAGGAATTGCAGTATACTATGTAATAGAAAATAGCAAGGGCGGCGAGTAAAACTGGAATTACGAATGGACGTTTGTTTTGCCTTCTTAGTTCCATTATCATAACCGTGAATGTCACTCACGAATATCCACTTTGTCTGGACCTTCATCAGGTCGATTCACTTTTCCATCAGATCCACCGAAGAGCCGATAGGTCCCCAATACAGGATTTATATCCAAATAGTTGGCTAGAGGATCTTGACACTGAAGACATAGATTCAGGAAACTGCGAGTGTGGCGCATCTGGACCTGAAATAAGACCATTTTTCATTGTTCCTTTAATAATGAGTGGCAGAGACATTCCATCACAGATATACATATGATCCAATCGTGGCCGTTGAGGAAAAGTACAAACCACTCCGACCGCTGTGCATTGAATGGCTTTCGTGAACAGCAAGACTGCCTGTTGTGTTGCCAACAGTTAGTTCGTATGATTGTTCACTGCAACAAAGCCCATCGCCAGCCATTCACGCACAGGTTGTGACTTCACTGGCTTTGCATTTTTCTATAAAAGGCTGCTTTTTTACCTAGTAGAGAAAAAAAATAAACCAAACATCTCATTCATCACATCTACTAACAAGCCTCTCAAACACACACACACAGCCATCTACTCCCCCCTCAACACCATGTGCATCTACCAGATGAAGACGGTGCGCTTTGCGTGCGGCCACACAGACAGCTCGTTCCTGCGGCTGGTGCTGTGCGCCTACGGCTCGGCGCGGCAGGGCTGCGCGCAGACGCGGCACGAGCATGCCGAGTGGTCGAACCGCGACGTGAGCTGCGCGCAGTGCCAGTACGCGGAGGGGCGGCGGGCCATGGAGCAGCGCGCGGCGCGTCTCGACGCGGCCAAGACGCTGCTGCTGCTGTCCAGCGGCACGCAGGACAAGTCTAACAAGTAGGCAAAGACCGAGAGTGGTGACAAAGAGCTGCGTGGTGATAGACAACGACGTGCATTTAGACACAATGAATAAAGAACCAATGACAAAAATCAGACAAAAACAACTATGCGTGACATGCTGACTCTAATGCTTATTTGAATGGAAACATTACGCGCTGTCCGACAAGCTTGCCTGGGACCCTCCCTGGGCAAACTGGCTCTTCTGGCGCAGACGGGCGCCGTAGGCGCGGAAGACGTAGGGAATGGGGATCATGAGGGCGGCGAGGCAGCCGAGCAGGGTGCAACCCCACTGGATGCCGAGGTTCTCAAAGATCTGGCGGGCGAAGAGGGGGAAGCCGGCGGCGACGGCGGAGCGCAGCATAATGTTGGCGGCAACAGCTGAGGCGGCGCTGCTGGTCAGTGCTGCTGGCAAAGGAAAAGAGGAACAAGGGACGCACATGGGCAGGTAGGCGTCGACAATGTAGTTGAAGCAAGGGAGAAAGACGCAGAGGACGCCGAAGCCGATGAAGAGGCCGGCGGCCGCAGGGACGATCCAGTGGATGTGAGCAGTCCAGCCAGTCCAGCCAAACCTGCGAGTCAGTGATCGTTCTCTCTAGAGACAGAAGAAGGCCTACCAAAAGATGCCGCCGGCGAAGATGGGCCCGCCCAGCAGCGGCGGCACGAGGCGCCACTCGGGCACAGGGACGTTGTCGTTGGCAGCGAGCCAGCGGGCGTAGGTGCGGCTCTGGGCGAGGACAAAGGCGACGGCGAGCAGGATGCCGAGCAGGAGACCGAGGAAGGGCAGGCCGGCGAGACCGGGCGACAGGCCGTGGACGCGCTGGAAGACGAGCGGGTAGGCGGTCAGCAGGCCGTAGACGAGCCCGTAGACAAAGGACATGTAGAGGGAGACGAGCAGCAGGGGGGGCTCGGTGGCGAGGAGGCGCAGGGGGCGGGCAAAGTAGGTGTGGACGAGGTGGCGGACGTCGACGTCGACGCGGTCGTGGGCGGCGTGGATGGCCCAGGCGGTGTGGGCGAGGCCGAGGGCGCGGGCGCGACGGCGCAGGCGGGCGGCCTTGGCGAGGAGCAGACAGGGGGGGTAGGTCTCGGGGAGGCAGACGACGGCGAGAGCGCCGACGACGCCAGCGAGAAGAGCGGGAAGATAAAGGGTCCAGCGCCAACCGAGGGCGGCATTCTCGACCAGGAAGCCGCCGAGAAAGGGGGCGGTAAAGGGGCCGCCAAAGACGGTGAGGGCGTAGAGAGTGATGGCGACGCCGCGGTGGGTGTTGTCAAAGAGATCGGCGAGCACGGCCGGGACGACGGTCAGCGGACCGGCACCGCAGACGCCGGCGAAGAAGCGGCAGACCATGAGGGTCTGGACGTCGTGGGCGACAGCGGAGCCGAGGGTGAAGACGGCACCGGCCAGCAGAGACAGGGCCAGAGGCCACTTGCGGCCGCGCAGCTCAGAAGCCGGGGCCCAGAGAACGGGGCCGGCGGCAAAGCCGAGGACGTAGAGGGCGGTGCCGAGGGTGGCGACCTCGATGCCGATGGCCAAGGCGCGGCTGGCGGCCGGGATGGCGGGAGCAAAGATGGCGCTGTCGAGGGAGGCGACGTAGGTGCCGCAGCAGACGAGAACGGACGTGCAGAGTCTGAAGAACGTTGGTATAACAACAGCAGCAGAGCAGAAAGAAAGGCTTACTTGGCAGAAAAGCGCCAGTTGAATGGGTGAGCTGGATCGTCTGGGCCGTCAAAGTCGACCGTGTAAGCCTCTGGGCCGGACAAGGTCGGTGGCCAGGGCTTTCCCAAACCCAAGGACAGCTCGGTCTGGGACATTCCGTGAGGTGTGTGTTGATTTGTTATGTAGATGAGGCGTGTTGGCGTAGGTGTGTGTAAGTGTAGAATTGTCTCTTATATTCGGCCGAGCCGCAATAGCCGCATCACCCGCATCACCCAGACCCCCCTAATGCGTCATTGAGCATATCCACAGTAAGCAGGTCGTCCAGGTCGATGCGCTGCAGCCCCGGCAAATCGGCTACCAGCGCCCCGACCCAGGCGTAGTCCTCGGCACTTGGGGTTTCGGCTTCCGCTGGGTCGGCTTCCGCTGACTCGACTTCCACAGACTCATCCGGCACGTCTGCCTCGTCCCCCTCCCCGCTCAGCGCCGCCGCAAACACGGCCATGTCGTCGCGTCGCCGCTGCTGGTGCAGGAGGACCAGCAGCCGCGCGGCCCGACAGGCCTCGCGCAGCACGTCGGTGGGGTAGGCCTGGGCCACGAGGTTGAGCGTCTGCAGGGCCTGAGGCAGCAGAGCCAGCGAGGCCCGGGTGTCGAGCACGAGCAGCATGCAGAGCGTCTGGAAGGGCACGTTGGCCGTCTGGTGCCAGGGACAGCAGCCGGCCACGAGCCCGGGGATCACGGAGAGCCCCCTCTGCAAGACCGTCAGCACCTGCTCGGCGAGGCCGTCGGGCCAGTCGGGCAGATGCGGCGTGTGGTGGATGCGCCGCAGCAGACAGAGCACCAAGTTGCACTGGGCCAGCACCGACGGCGGCTGCGTGTGCCGGCCTTCCACCACCCGGGCCAGCGTCGCCATGACTCCGCCGTCTTCGTTTTCTGCCTTGTTTTCCCTGTCGCTGCCCCGCGGGTCCAGCCGCACCGACGCCGGCAGAAGCGCCAGCAGCTCCGCCGTGTAGTCGCCCGCTCGCGGAGCCGGCAGCCGCAGCAGCCGCTCGTCCCGGAACGACACCCGCGCCAGGCCCAGATCAAACGCCGTCCACGCGTGCAGATGGTGCGCCACTCCGACCACCCGCGCCTGCAGATCCAGGTCCTCCTCCTCCTGCTGCTGGGCCGCTGTCGCCAGGAGGGCCGACGGAGCCTCGGCCGGGTGCAGGCCCGCCGCTTCGGTCAGGTGCATCAGCGTGGCGCTGGCGATCCACGTCGCGTGCGGCGTGTCTGTGAGCCGCAGATAGATGCACCGCAGCGTCCACGCCGTCAGCAGCTCCATCGACGGTGGTCCCGTCAGCTGGTGGTCGTCCAGACCCGCCCGCGCCGCTCGCATCAGCTGCCGCTCCGTCGCCGTCACCCGTCGCTGCGAGAAGAGACAGCCGATCACGCCCACGCCCGCAATCACGCTGTCGTAGATGTCCGGCCTCGGCCGCTCTTCCGTCCACCGCTGCACCAGCCGCCGCGAAAAGACCCCCCGGTCCACAAACCCGTAGCATGGGTCCAGCTTTGCAAAGTACGTCCGCGCCAGCGCCTGCATGTCCCCCAGCGATGTGATCTCCCTCACCGGCAGCACCGTCACGTCCTCCAGGCCCGACAACATCTGCCGCGCCCCCACGTTCCACGCAAACAGGTTCAGCTTCGGCGCCCGCCGTGCGTCCATCTTGAGCCCCAGCTTGCGCACAAACGCCGCACCCGAGTTGGCCTCCAGCCGCCGCACCAGGCCAGGGCTGTCCGCAGGCGCTGATGCATCCGCAAAAGGCACAGACGGACTGCCTGTCGGGGCTGCCGGTGACAATGGCGCACTCTGCCGCTTCCTGCTTTCGTACCCGCACACGTACCCCCATTCTGTGCATGTCGCACACGGGTGGCCCCCGTCGCACCGCCGCTTGCGCTCCCGGCACGGCTTGCATGCCAGTCGGGCCCTCTTTCGCTTGCTTCCATCCATGTCTTTGGCTGGTGGTGTTGGGGCTGGAGAACAGACGTCGGTCGTCAAATGGCAATTGCGGAAGGTGCGGTTCTTGCGGTTGCTGACTAATACTGACTAGCCAACAGACTTCGGCTCCTCACAAAACGTACATCTTTAAATTTTTGTTTATGGCAGCTTGTATTTTGGTCACCATTCTCATCGTACTAGTATAGGCGGTTGCCGAGTCCGCTGCTTCGGGCAACACAGATCTACAGATGCGGTGTCATAAAGCAATAAGCATGGGTACACGCCTCCTATTATGAAGGACATATTTTGTCAGTTTCAACCGTATGCCCTTCGTATTATAACATGGCGTTTGAAAAAAAAAAAATGATATGCCAACCTTGCCTAGACCTCTCGGCCAAGAAGATGGCCAGTCGTACCATCGGTGTTGCTTCCACTATCCCATGTCTCACTATTCGAAAACAGGTGTGAAGTTACCCTTCTGCATGCCAACAGAATTTGCCCTAGCCGCTGTTGTACCGTCATCACGGCTTGGCCAAGCACAGTGTTGACTCGGCCGACTGGTGCTTCCAGACAAACCTTTGTAACCCAGCCGGTAAAGCCTGCTGCTTGCCTTAGGTCCATGATGTGCGACCTCTGCCTCGGAGCTGAGCAGTGGCGAATGGGCAAAGGCCAAGCGGGACCAAGAACTCGCCCCAGAAATGCAGTCCGGTACTCTGCGGAAAGCAAGCTGTTTCCTGAATTGCGAACGAGAGCAGGCGATCCATGCAAACTTCTAGAAGGTGGCACGCCACAATATCGCCTTCTTGGTTCAAGGCAGTTTGGCCTTTTGTGTTTCTTGACTGGAACGGAAGAAGGGCGCCGGTAGCATATTGTCTGTTTCGTCATGCACCTGGCGTCATCAATCCATTACGAACCCCGTCTCCGTCAACTGCAACGACCAACTTTCGGTTTGAGTGCTGGTGCCTGTACGGTGTTGTCTGAGTGCTGGAGCTTCTCTTCGGTGAGCTTTCTTTCTTCTTGTTCCCTCTGTTCCCTTCGGCGCTCGATACGTTTTTGCCGTGCTTCGTAGTGTCGCCTGTGCCAGGCTCCGTAGATTTTGCAACGCTGCAATTGCCTGTCCCATTGCGAGACGAGTCAACAACCTCTAAAACACAGCTGAAAGCTCCTTCAAGGGATGAACAAAGTGGAAACATGACAACGAGCTTACCGATCGCATTCTTGTTCCCGGTATTGTTCGATTTCATCCTCTGTAGCAGTCAAGCTCCAATTAAAGAACCTTGCGCGGGCGCGGTTCTTCAGTCTCAAGCTGCCCCAGAGACGGCCGCAGTCACGGTCCAGTCCCTGGTTCCTCATCTTCCGCTCCCATCCTGGCTCAAGAGGAAGGCCGAGAGCGACGTTTTGTTTTCTGAGCTCCCTTGCGGTAAGCGGTCGCCACTTGGGGCGTGACTGTCGTTCCTTTTCGGCATACGTCCGGATCTCGCGTAGTCTCTCGTCCGACAGAGGATGGATGAGAAACGGGTTCGTTATGACGGACTCTGCCGAAGAGTTCACCTGGCTGCAGTCGGATTTATCGTCAGCTATGTCCATGTTTGCTGGTGCGGAGGTGATATGGTGACAGCCACTTTTCCGAAGCGCGCGGCAGGTCTTCCCTGATTACTGCCGTCTGTCTCCGCCTTTCGTATGCTCACGTCGTTTGATCGACGACTTTGTTCGTCGTGGTTGGTATCCATCACTTTCTTTTCTAATTCGAGATCGCAATCAATACGACATCCTCAAGCGCGTGGACACGTCCTTACGGATTGCATTCATCTGGATCCATCTAAATGATTCCACTTCTCCGGAACCGCCTCGCCCGAGACAGGCCGACGAGGAAGGGGAAAGAGAATCTACGGCTTCGCAATCAACAGCTCCAGTGGATGGGTCTGCTGGATTTGGGGGCATGTCTCTGCAGTATCCATCTTTTTCTTACGAAAAGCGAAAGAATAATCTGCCCACTTGCTTTCTCTTCGGGCGCAAAGCACACACCCAAAGAGTTGATTGCTACGTCAGCGAGAAAGCTTCCCAAGTAAGCCGAGTGCACTTTGCGATTGGTCTTCGAAACGGATGTTGGGCAATTCAAAATCTGTCCAAGTCGATTATCACTGTTGGGAACGGACAAGTCATAGGTCCCAGAAACCCAGGCCTAGGTTTGCATCCCGAGGATGTAAACCGAATCTGTCTTGAGGACTCCAACATTGTCCTTGAGTTAGTCTGTCAGGACCCCCGAAATGCCGTTCAAGACGGAATAATAAGCTCTATTCCGGATCTCGAGGGGCTAGATCTATCCGGATCTAGCCGTGTAGAAAGCTCAACCACAGACATGGCCTCCGTTGTTGGTCGCGGCGCAGGAATTCCTCTCCCCGACAAGATTTTTCATGTGCTTCGTCATTGGGACGCAACAAGCCAAGTTCCACAGAATGGCTTCGTTGTCATAGACCCGTGGTTATGTCAGACATATATCGCTGAGAAGTTCAACCCTGAAGAGCGACAAAGACTACACAAGCAGGTAGATAGTCTACAGAAAATTCCAGTGAGACCCCTTTCCAACTCTTCTACGCTCAGATTCCCAGTTCAGACCTACTCACATTAGCACGTTAGGCCGATGGACCGTTTATCCACCCCGAGCTGGTCGGAGAGCATGATGGACATCCCCTTCTGCTCACTAGCATGCGCAAGGATATATTCAGTCTCAGAGACCTGGGAGAACCCACGATAAGGTCTTTGCGCCGCCTTTTGTGGAATCTTCTTAGAGTTGTTGCTTGCTTGCACGAGGCAGGATTTGTCCACAGCAATATCACCATAGACACTGTTTTCCTCAACCTTTCACTGGACATGGAGAGCCTCTACCTGGGGGGATTCTCGGAATTCTCTACTGATACAGACCAAGCCACCGAGGACCTGCGCTAGATTTTTGTCACTGTTTATGACTATATGTCCTTGGAGGACAGTCTTGTGGTTATGCGGCATTGGATCGGTAATGCGTACTGGGACAATCTCTGGGAACGTCTGTGCTAGAAGAAAACGGGGCCGTGAAAGGAGACCGTTCTCGAGGTCTGCAAAGCCACCAAGCTCAAACTCCACGAGACGGATGAAATTATGGGGTCCATTGCCGTCTCGAGGAATTTTCACTTTCTGTTGGTCGAGAAATTCGAAGAAGCACATCTCAATTTCAGTCAAGTCAAAACATACCTGGCCAACGATGCTATCCTATGCGGCGGCAGCGGTGCAGAAAAAATTACCGCTACGCAGTGTCTAAGCTGCAAGACATTGCTCACGACAATGAAATTGCGGTCGGGGACTACAGAAGAACCATCAAAATTTTCGACAGCAATCGGATCGGCTGGAGACTTGGCTATTACAACGCAGAAGCCACAAGGCAAAAGAATGCAGCGGTAGACTTTGACCTGTCCTTTGAGGTGCCGTTCCATCCTCGATATGGCCTATTCGACGTCTTGTTTCTGCATGATATGGCACCGCCCGGCTTCGACTTTGGGGTTTTCCGAAACCTTCTCTCCTCCTGTATTGAGATACGGGGGGTTCCGAAAGCACAGGGCTTATTTTTGCCCGTCTCATTTTTCCAGTCCATCGTCTCGGGGCTGCAGTTGGACGTGGACAGCGACGGCCTGCTGCCTGCCGATCCACGAGACGACACCCTTGACCGGTTCACCCACAGCGAGTGGCTTCTCTTGTCGTCAAATGAGTCTTCCGAGCTCACCCCGGTCCACCGGGCAACGAACATGGCCCATGTCTGCGGCGTGGACGGCCGTATCAAGCAGATCCCTCTGGGCCAGTTTCTCCAGGATCGCTTTGAGCCGGACTCCCAGCTCGGCCTCCAGACGGAGTTTGGCCTCGAGAGATTGGTGACGCCCAACCCACTGCAAGGCAGCTCGGTCGATGCGGCGAGCTTGACTCCGACGGCGATCAGCTCGAGCGATCCGCTGCGTTTTCGATTTCAGAAGAAGGAGCCGGCCGCAAGTGAGCAGCCGAGAACGACCTCGCTGGCGAGGACGAGCGCTTGGCTCGACGAGCAGTCGACTGCCAAAAGACAGATGCGCGGGACGCGCTAGAAGAGGGTGGGGGAGGGTTCCTAATTGTGACGCTGTATAACAGGACAGCATGCTATTATAATGCTACAAGTTTTTGTTTTTTTTCTTTTCTTTTTTTTTCACCTTCCCATAACTACTACTCGAGGGATGGTTGATTATTTTTTTTGTGTGTTTCTTGGCCGATTACTGTTGTCAGAGATAAAGATGCTTTCAGTTTCGCATCCGACGTTGACGATGCGGCAGATCGCGGCAAAAGAAAACCTTGTCCTTGCTGGCAAATGTCCAGCGCACGCGCAGCGCCACCTGGCGCATCTTGGACGGGCTGTCGCGAAAGTGCTGCAGCAGAGGCAGCAGCGCCTCCTGGATGTCGCGCAGCGGCTGCAGGATGCGGTCGCAGTTGCTGAGGATCTCGTCGACGCTGCTCTGGATGAGAGACCGCTCGGGGCCCAGGCAGGTCAAGCCGTCGACCGTGTGCCGGATGCCGAAGAGCAGCTTGGCAAAGGCGTCGATCTCGCCGGCGTAGACGCGCACCTCGATGCCGGCGCTGCCCATCTCGTCTGCAATCTGGTACAGGCCCTTGGCAATCGTCCCGCCCAGGGCGATGACGCCGGCCACGCTGCCAACGATGGACAATGGGTCGCTCATAATGGCCTTGTCTTGCACGATCGGGACGATCGTTCTCAGCCTTGTTTTTTTCGATTTATTTTAATTCCATGCAGCAACTGTCCTGCTACGTCTGCGTCTTCTCGTGGCCGATCTGCGTCGCTTTCTCGATCGCATCGGCCAACTGCGGCACCGCGGAGAAGAAGGGCGTATGCGACGACGACAAGCGCGCGACAAAAATGTCTGGGCCCAGCAAGGAAACCATCTCTTCTTGGAAAACGGGCGGCAGGGCCCGGTCTGCCTCGCAGACAAAGTAGGCCGCCGGGATGTCGTACCACGGCTCATACTCGACGACACCGTCAAAGACGGGCCGGGACTCGTGCGAGAGCGCCTTCAGTGCCTCCTCGTACTGCTCGTCGGTGGAGTCGTGGTAGAAGACCGTCTTGGGATCCAAAACCCGGGCGTAATTCCCCTGTGATGTGAGCGAGGAAATGGAGAAAGACACGAGACAAACCTCTACCTCGATCCACGGGGTAAAGTGGCCGCCAACCATGTCCAGCAAGGTCTTCCCCTTGGGCGTCACAAACGCAGACAAGTAAATCAACATGGTGACGCCGCCAGTCAGGCCTGCCTTGGCCCGATCGGCCCAGCTGAGCCCCTGCACGGCGTTGGCACCGGGGATGCCGCCGTACGAGTGCACCAACAGCACCACCTCTCGGCCGGCCTCGGCCAGCGGGGCCACCACGGCGCGGATGGCCGCCACGTCGTCGGCCAGCGTCTTCGTTGGCGGCTCTGCCCCGACCGAGGGATATTCGACGGCCGCGGTGGCGGTGCCGCGGGCCTGCAGCTCGCTGCGGATGCGGTCGAAGCAGGCAGCCTTGTGCCAGGCGCCGGGAGCGAGGACGACCGTCGTGTTGGCCATTGTGTTGGGGAGATGCTGCTGATACTACTGTACATACTCGTAGAAATTAAAGCAACGTCTCCAGTCGTGCCAGACTGGACATCCTACGGCATACCGAATCAGGTATACGAGTCGTGCTACAGGTAAAGGCATGCCTGAGGTCCTGTAATTGGACAAGCGAGGACCAACATCGGAGCGATCCTGCAGGATGTGTACAGATGTTGTGACACTGGCTCATAACAGTGTCGTGTACCACTGGTTCGTGCTCTACGTTTAACACGGTCTCAGCGCTAAAATACCACTCAGCGGCTTACCCGCAAAGTACTCCATACAATGTACACTTTCATCGATTGATTTCCGACGTCACCTAGACCAGGGTGGTGTTGAAAGCGGCGCCGCTGCAGTAGAGGACCCAGCCGTCGAGGTCGATGGTCTTGATGACGGTGCTGAAGCGGTCGGTGTGGGCGGCGCTGCCGGTGCCGGAGCAGAGGGCGGCGCGGGCGGCGTCGGAGACGCTGGGGGCGGCGTCCGGGTACTCAATGTTGAAGACGGGCTTGCCGGCGCGGACAAAGGCGGCAAAGGTGGCGCACTCGGCGTACTGGATGCACTGCTCGTTGACGGAGAAGGCGACGTAGGGCAGGAGGCGCGGGATAATGTCGCCGGCGTTCTTGAGGCCGGTGGACATGTTGTATCGGGCGGCCTCGGTGGCGAGGAACTGGACGAAGCGGACGGCGTCGTCCTGGGTCAGGCCGAGGCCGTTTTCGTTTTGCTGTCGGTCAGGGCAAACGCGACGGGGAGGAAGAAGAGGGGAGGGAGGGGAGGCACTACATAGCCGTCCACGTTGTCCGGATCGATGGCGTCGCAGCCCTTGTCGGCGGCCATCTGGATGCGCTTGGCCATGATCTGGCGCAGCGCGGGGCTGCTGACATTGACCCATTTCTCGTCGGACCAGCCGTCGAGGACCTGGCCGAGGTCGGCGGCGGCAAAGTCGTCCTTGTCCGGGCGGAAGGCCTCGTAAGAACCGGCGCTGAAGTAGCAGATGACGCGGACGCCCTGCTGCTGGAGAGCGGCGACGGTGGAGGCGTTGTGGAGGAAGAGGTCAATGTCGTAGACAGCGACATCAGGAGTCAGGGCGACAGAGGCCGATGGCGGCGCCACGATGCCGGACAAGACGATCTGCCAGGAGGTGTTGGGCGCAGGCTGCCACAGGCGCGACGCGTCAAACGGTGGGACAGTGGCGTTGGCGGTGGCGCTGCTGCTGCTGCTGTCGTCGTCGTCGTCGTCGTTGTTTGTCCGCCGGCTCAGGCCAACGCCCAGGCCGACGCCGAGGGCCACACCCAACACGATGAGCGTGACACCTCCACCGATGACAATCTTCTTCCACGGGGCCTTCATGTTTCTTGGGGCGTGACTGTGGCCATGGATGAAGCGACAAGCAGTGATTTATGCTGCGGTCTGGACCTGCCACAGCCTGATCGCGTTAGCCGCATGTCGAGGCGGAGCATCTTGCTGACTTTGGGGTGGACGTCATCCATCAACGGAATTGACCCGGGCTGAGGCTGGCTGGGCTGAATTCAAAGTTAGAAGCAAGAGCTAGGCCAAGTTCGATGCTATTGCAAGGGTTTAAGCGCTGTCTGGGGCACTGTAGCGCCAATTGGGGTCCAAGGTGGAGGTCTCCAGGCACCTGCCAAAGTCTGTCAACCTCAGGAATTCTTTCGCCTGCTATTCCCGTGTTCAGTTCGAACTTAAGCATAAATCGGCACTAGGCTGCACTCCATGGCAGATGACATAATCACGAGTGTTTCTTGACAAGACAGCCAACCGTCACATCATATGGCGTCGACGGGCACTCCGGGTGACGTGCTCACAGGCGGGATGGCGTCTGGCGAATGACGAGGTGGATATACAAATCACCGAGTTAATGACAGAGAAGACACACACACACACACACACAAAGACACACAGAAGACACAGAACAATGGCCATCAGCGGAAGCCACGCCGTGTCGTCTGGGCCGCCCGGACAGCCCGACATTGCGTACACGCCCGACTACGCCAAGTTCCAGGCGCGGGCGCAGCGGCGGCTGGCGGCGGACGACGAGGGGGCGCGGACGCAGCGGGACCTGCCGGCGGGCTTCCCGGCGCAGGTGACGGGCCCGCTGGTGTGGGAGGGGGCGACGGTGGGCGCGACGTACGACTGGAACCTGGTGCTGTCGGCGGCGGACGTGGCGGAGCTGGAGGCGGCGCTGGCGCACTTCAAGGGGCTGGGGCTGCCGCCGGGGCGGGTGAGCGCCGAGACGTTTCCGCTGCCGCAGCTGCACGAGCGGCTGCGGGCGCTGTCGCGGGAGCTGCACCAGGGCCACGGGTTCCAGGTGGTGCGGGGGGTGCCGGTGGCGCGGCACAGCCGGGGCGACAATCTGCTGCTGTTTGCCGGGCTGGCGTCGCACGTGGCGCCGGTCCGGGGCCGCCAGGACCGGGACGCAGCCACGGGCGCCGACGTGGTGCTGGCGCACATCCGGGACTTGACGGCGCAGACGGACGCGCGGGCCATTGGGGCGCCGGCCTACACGACGGAGAAGCAGGTGTTCCACACGGACGCCGGCGACGTCATTGCGCTCTTTGCCCTGGGCGAGGCGGCCGAGGGCGGGCAGAGCTACCTGGCCAGCGGCCTGCGGGTGTACAACGAGCTGGCGGCGACGCGGCCGGACCTGGTGCGGACGCTGGCGCGGCCGTGGGCCTTTGACGAGTACGGCCGCTCGGACCGGCCCTACTCCTTGCGGCCGCTGCTGCACTACCTGCCTTCCAACGACGACCACCAGCCGGCCCGGCTCAGCATCCAGTACGCCCGCCGCGGCTTCACCGGCTACTGGGGCCTGCCGCGCACCGAGACGATCCCGCCGATCAGCGAGGCGCAAGCCGAGGCCCTCGACGCGCTGCACTTTGCCGCCGAGAAGCACGCGCTCGCGCTCGACTTCCGCGCCGGCGACATCCAGTTCGCCAACAACCTCAGCATCCTGCACGCGCGCGGCGGCTTCCGCGACAGTCCCGACAAGCACCGCCACCTGGTGCGGCTCTGGCTGCGCGACCCGGCGCTCGCCTGGCCGACGCCCCCGGCGCTGGCCGACCGCTGGGCCCGCGTCTACGACGGCGTCGACAGCGACACGGCCGTGCTGCCGCTGGAGCCTGTGATCCGGGGGGCGAGCAGGGGAAAACTTGAAAAGTAAAAAAAAAAAGAAAAAGAAAAAAAAAGAAGAAAAGGAAAAGAAAAGAAAAAAAAGGAAAAAAAGAAGAGAAGAAAAAAGGGGAATGATGCCATCGATGATGCATCCTGGCTGCACATGACGTGACGGTGAGCGTAGCACCAAAATAGCAGGTGCAAGAAGAAAACAGCGTATCCACTGATCCGCCGCTATCTGAACGCCCGCAAAGACGGTTCCCAGATGCGTGCAGCCCCAGGACCCGACTCTTCCCCCACGCGGAGGTCAACGAGCAACGCGTCGTCCGCTTTGATATGCCCTTGTTCTAGAATACCCCCCTGCCAGCAGCCTTGGCAGCGACAGGGCCAACCAGGACATGGCAAAGGCTGGTTTGTCTACACACCTCATTCTTGGGCCCGCTCTCGCCATCGCGGAGACCATGCCCGCACAGGCAACTGCGGCCTGTTGGTGGCGCGCTGCCAACCACGAAAGGACAGCTCACCTCCACCCCGATGGGCGTGCCGCGTCTGCTTCTGAGCCCTCTGGCGGTGCTCGCGTGTCGATGGCGAGCTGGCTGGGCGTGCAGCCAAGTCGGGCAGCCCGACGTGCGTGATCCATGCAAAGGACGTGCGTAGACGTATATATCACCTTGCGTATCCATGCCGTCGGACTGGGAGCCACAACTCTGTTCATCTCTTTGTCCTCCATCGCCACCATCTGCTCTCGCCATGTCCTTCTGGCGCCGCCCGCCTACCAAGAAGCCACCGGCGCCCCGGTCGAGGTCCACTCGCCGCTGGGCTACGCCGTCGGGCCCGTCACCATCATCTTTCTCAACATCAGCATGATGATCGGCACCGGTGTCTACTCGACGCGTACGTCTCCCCCCCTTTCCTTTCGTTCCGTCATGCGCTCACCCACAGCCGCCACCATCCTCAAGGGCACCGGCTCCATCGGCCTGGCCCTCATCTACTGGGTGCTCGGCTTCTTCATCTCGCTCTCGTCCCTGGCCGTGTACCTCGAGTACGCCTCGTACTTTCCCAACCGCTCCGGCTCCGAGGTCGTCTACCTCGAGCAGGCCTACCCGCGCCCGCGCTGGCTCTTCCCCACCACCTTTGCCTTCCAGTCCGTCGTCCTGTCCTTCAGCAGCGGCAACGCCATCGTCCTCGCCCAGTACCTCTTCAAGACCAGCGGCCACACGCCCACCAACTGGCAGCTCAAGGGCGTCGCCGTCGCCGGCTACACCGTGGCCTACTTATGTAAGCATCTCTGTCGCACCTTCTCCGTGTGCCTGCTGACTGACCACCAGTCGTCTCCTTCCACACCCGCTTCTCGTACTACGCCTCCAACGCCATCGGCATCGTCAAGGTCGCCACGCTCGTCTTCATCGGCCTCACCGGCCTCATCATCCTCGGCGGCCACACCCGCGTCAAGGACTCGCACAGCCACTTTGACAATGCCTTCGCCGGCTCCTCCCAGGCCTCCGCCTACGGCCTCACCAACGCCCTCTACAAGATCATCTTCTCCTACGCCGGCTACACCAACGCCTTCAACGTCGTCAACGAGGTCAAGAGCCCCGTCAAGACGCTGCGCCGCAACGCCTTCATCGCCCTCGCCATCGTCACCGTCCTCTACCTGCTCGCCAACATTGCCTACTTTGCCGCCGTGCCGGCCGACAAGTTCCGCTCCTCCAGCCTCGTGGCCGCCTCGCTCTTTTTCACCGCCGTCTTTGGCGACAGCCAGGGCATCCGCGCCCTCAACTTTTTGATCGCCCTCTCCTCCTTTGGCAACCTCATCGCCGTCCTCCTCGGCTCCTCCCGCATGCTGCGCGAGTGCGGCCGCCAGGGCGTCCTGCCCTGGCCGCGCTTCTGGGCCTCCACCCGGCCTTTTGGCACGCCTTTTGGGCCCTACACCGTCAAGTGGCTGCTCACCATTGTCATGATCCTCGCCCCGCCCGCCGGCGACGCCTTCAACTTTAGTGAGTGACAGAAAGAGCGAAAAAAAAAAAAAAAAAAAAAAAAAAAGAGAGACTAACAGGCCAGTCACCGATCTCAAGGTCTACCCGTCCGCCGTCTTCGACCTGCTCATGGCCATTGGCATCTTTGTCGTCCGCTGGCGCCGCGGCCGCCTCAACCTGCCGCGCCCCGAGTTCCGTGCCTGGGACGTCGCCCTCATCTTCAACATTATCGTGCAGATCTACCTGCTCGTCATGCCCTGGTACCCGCCTCCCAAGGGCGGTGCCGACGTCAGCTTCTGGTACGGCACCTACATTGTGACGGGCATTGCCATGTAAGTTCTCTTTCTCTCCCTCTTCTTTCCTTTTACTAACCCCCCAGTCTCATCGGCTGCGGCGTCTACTACTGGCTCTGGATCTACGGCATCCCCAAGCTGCGCGGCTACCGCATCCGCCAAGAGGTCGTCTTCCTCGAGAACGGTGGCCGCAGCCACCACATCCGCAAGATCCCCGTCGGCGAGCTGGCCGAGTGGGACGCCACCCACGACGCCATCGGTGCCCCCATCGACCCCAACACGGGCCTCGCTGTGGGCCGCAACAACCCCAAAGACGGCGCCGCGGTTCTCGTCTCGGCGGATCTCGAGCGAGACGGCAAGGTTGGGGAGGTCGTGCGGTCGTGAGTGCAAGACTGTATTTCAGCAGTGGAGATAATCAGAGATGATCATAATGCACATTGTCCACGTCTGAAGCTGGACGCTGATTCAGCGGTCCGTGCCGGTAGCGCATGCCACGTACTCGTAGATTGCCATTTGTCTGCTCTTGACAGGCAAGGTGACAGCTGCAGCTGCAGGTTCATGTCGTCTCACGATCGGCAGAGCCCGCAGCGAACGACCTCGCTCGTCTTTGTGAACACTCAGCGAGACAGCCGGTGCCACATTGCCACGCTGCCACACGCCACACCTGCCACACTGTCACGCTGCTGCCAACTGCGCGCTCGCCTTTTGTTGTGCGCAAGTTGGTGGAGCGACGAGTCGAGGCAGTGCCGAAAAGCTTGGAGCTAGCCAGCTGTGTCGTCCTTTCAGAGGGCTGACTAACGCGGGCTTGCGGGGGCCATCTGTTAAGGGAGTTCTTGCGCTCACCGCCAGAATTCACCAGAATCTGCCTCTTTTCAGGACCCGCACTAACATGACGATCGCTGCTGGCTCCACCTGACCACTGGCGCTAGGCCGCTCTCGGTAGCTTGTGCCCAGTTCTGTCGTCATCCACCCCACTAGAGCAAAGCAGTTGGCTCCAAAGTCCACCGCGCGACTGCCCGTTTGGTTGCTGCCCGCCACCTGCCCCGTCGTCATCGCCTTCTTCTTTAGCGCACGACAGCCTCTGTGCTTATAATGATCCGTTTTCTTTTTTTTTTTCTTCTCCCAGCTGTTTTTCTTCCTGTCATGATCCTTTCACCCATTTGCGCATGCGCTTCCCGCCACGCCGTTTAATCATTTGGCCGGCCTAGGTTTTCGCTACGTCGATCCGACATCCGACCGCCCAAATTTCCTCGTCTTCAGCTCAAATGGCTCTCCGTACGTGAACCTCTCCCTCTCTCTCTCCCTCTCTCTCTCTCTCTCTCTCTCTCTCGCTCACATCCTAGACGCTCCCCTCGGGCTGGCCTCGGCCGTGCTCATCGCCGGCTCGCTCGTGCTGCTCTGGTTCGTCGTGCTGGCCGGCGTCAAGGACCGCACCCCCCTGCGCCACACCTATTTCCTCCGGGCCGACACGTCCGGCATGACCGGCGCCCTCGACGTCTCCCAGTGGACCTTTTTCTACATTTGCGGCCGCGGCAACACCGACTGCGGCCGCGCCCATCCGGCGCCGCCTTTTGGCTCTGCCTGGGACGGCCACGCGACCGGCGTGCCCGACGCCCTCATCGGCCACTACGGCGGCCACACCACGTCGTTTTACTACTTTTACATGTGGCGCTTCGGCTGGGTCTTTTACCTCATGGCCCTCTTCTTCGAGGTCTGCGCCTTTTTCGCCAGCTTCTTGGCCTGCTGCGGCCGCCTCGGCGCCGGCATCGGCTCCCTCGTCGCCCTGCTCGCCCTCTTTTTCCTCTCCCTCGCCGTCTCCCTCATGACCGCCACCTTTGTCAAGGCCCGCAACGTCTTCCGCCACAACGGCCACAGCGCCCAGCTCGGCACCTACGCCTTTGGCTTCAGCTGGGCCGCCTGGGCCGCCCTCTTCCTCGCCGTCCTGCTCCTCTGCGTCGGCACCGGCCGCGGCCGCAGCGCCGGTCCCTCCGGCCGCCGGAGCAAGAGCTCGCGCGACGACGCCGCCAACGGCGTCGCCCACGACATCGCCAACGGCAACGCCACCCCGTTCGTCGCCCACGCCGGCGCCGGCCGCCGCTGGGGGCGCCGCGGCCGCAGCAGCAAGCGCTCCCGCGGCAGCTTTTCCAAGGGACACTACGCCCACAGCCAGGACACCGAGAGCGTGTGAGAGACGTACTGGGGGGGGAAGTTACAGAAATAATACCAGGGGAGGTGAGGCTTGCATGCATTTGGGTCGGATCGTCTTTCTGTTACCTGCCGTCTATTCTACATCTAGTTTGTATAACCCTGTAATGTTTAAAAGATACACACCGTCGCCTGCATCTCGCGCATCACCCGTGCCAGTCCGTGCGGCCCGTAGTAGGCCGACGACACGTGCTGGCCAATCGGCTGGCCGGCCAGGCCCGCGGCTTCGTCGTAGCGCCGCCACAGCACCTCGAGCAGGTCGGCCATGCGCATGGTGCACCACGTGGCCTGGCGCGTCGTCCGCAGGCCCTCGAGCATGTAGACGCGGCCGTGCTCGCCCACCAGCACCGTGCCCAGCACCAGCACCGGCCACAGCAGGATCGTGGTGAAGCGCGACGCCAGCAGCTCGTTGCGCGTCACCGCCTCCGCCACTAGAGTCACGTGATGCTGCACGCTCGTCTGCAGCGGCCCGCCGGCCGCCTGCAGCGCGGGCGGCGCCGTCGCCATCGCCGCCGGGTCGGCTGGGTCGGCCGTCTCGAGGTAGATCAGCAGCGCGTGCCGGTACACCTCGCCGATGATGCGCCACCACTGCCGCTCCTGGTTGCCCGACGCCGCCACCAGACACGCCACCGGCAGCTGCCACATCTCCACGCTCGCCCGCAAACCCTCCGCCTCGGCCTGCAGAGCTGCTTTTGTTGCTATTGTCGTTGTCGTCGTCGCCGACCGGGCCTGGCCCAGCCGCCGGTACGCCCCGGCCAGGTGCGTCGCCTGGGGGATAATGGCAAACAGCTCGTGCAGGCCCGAGAACAGCATGCCAAAGTAGTCCTCGTCCGCCAGCAGGCCCGGGTTCGCCACAAAGTCCTCGGCCGGGCCCAGCGGCGGCGACATGCTGCCTTGGCCGTCGTCGTCGTCGTCGTCGCTGTCGAGCGGGCTGGCCCCGTCTGGGCACAGCCGGTTGTTGAGCACGAGGTACGCATACACTTCGAGCAGTGCCCCAAACAAGCTGCGCTCGTCCGCCGTCACCAGCTGCTTCCCAGGCCCGTCGACGGCCGCCCGCAGCCAGGCGATCAGCTGCCGGCTGGCGCTGAGGTGGGCGTACATGCCGCCGGCCAGCACGTTCCACGAGTGGCACTCAAAGACGGCCAGCAGGATCAGCACCAACAAAATCCGCAGCACCTGCGGGCAGTCCGACGGCTGCAGCTCCCGCAGCGCCACCCGCAGGCTGCGCAGCACGCACGTGTAGTGCTGCGTCGTCGCCTCGTGCAGCGCCGCCTCGGCCGCCCGCGACCGCGCCGAAAACGTCGCCAGAGCGGTGGAAGTGCCGCTCGTGCCGCTCGTGCCGGCCAACCCGGCCAACCCGGCTGCCGCACCACACCCCTCTCCGCTCCCCCTCGCCCACGCCGCCCCCACATCGTCTTCCTCGCCCAGCGCCTCGTCAAAGAGGCCCGCCGTCGCCGGCCGCCGCTGCAGCTGCCCGCTGAGATGCGTGCCCCCCAGCGCAATGACCGCGTGCATCACCAGGTCGTCCGTGTACGCCAGCGGCAGCACCAGCCCCATGAACGCGTTGCGCGCCCCCCGCGCGCACGCCAGCACCGGCCCCGTCGACACAATATAGTGCCGCAGCAGCGACGCCGACAGCGGCGTCATCGACGCCACCCGCCGGTGCAGCAGCGCCGCGCAGGGTGTCCCGGTCTGCCGGTCCGCCATCTGCACCGTGGCAAACGCCCGCAGTGCCGGGTCCCACGCCAGCCTGTCTGTGTCGTCGCTGCTGTGATTATTGTTGTTGTTGTTGTGGTTGTTGTTGTTGCTGCTGCTGCTGCTGTTGTCGTCGCCGCTGCTCGCTGGCGTGCTGGCATCACTCTCCGCCGTTTGTGGCCATCGTGCCGGCAGGTACGGCAGCCATTGGTTCGGTCGCGGGAACGGCACAGCTGGCTCCGGCTCAGTGGGTCTGCCATAGGGCAGGCCCAGCAAACTGCGCGGGTGGAGCGGAGGGACGTGGCCATGGTGGCTGAAGGATTCGCTAGGCGCGGCCAAGGAGGTGGACTCGGACAGGGGCACAGACGCGGACACGGACGCAGACGCGGACACGGACGCGGATGCGGACACGGGTGTCGTTGGGCCGGACCCAAGGTGGCCTGTGTCACTGCCCCCGGGCTTGTTGAATGCCACGGCCAGGGGCGGCCACACGCAGGCCAGCTGACTGCGCTGGCATCCCGAGCACCTAGGCCGGGCCTCGTCGCACTGCCGAGATCAGCTGATGTGCGCATGGTGGGTGCATGAACGCGATCTAGCCCCCCCTACTAAGAGAGCAATGTCACTCACCTTCTTCTTGCGCTGCCGACAGGTCAAACAGCCGCTGCGTGAGCGGGGGTAATTTCGCCGCAGCTTGGTCGGGTACTTGGCCGTCTTAGCCTCGCCAGAATGCATAGTGATGAAACGAGGAATAGCGGTGACTAGCGAGGGCATCCAAGAAGAAAAACAGGCAATGTTATGAGGACTCTGGAGTGGCTCGACTGCTGCTGGAATGGCGTAAGGACCTGTGCGCAGCCGCTGCTGACACCATGCTGCTCCATCAGGCATCCGCACTCTGAGACGTCTGAGCCTGCTGGGCAGTGGGCAGTCTTTTGGTCCCGCATGACGCAGAGGCTCGCATCCGTCAGCTCCGTAATCACCACAGCGGCTGCAAAATCCAGTCTTGGCATCGCCAGAGAGCCCCACCTTCTTCCCACCGGTGGCGTGTCTAGATAAGCGTTTAGATAACGAGCGGACTTTATTTTATTGTCCATTGGGCTTAGTCAGCTCTTTAGCACGCGGATGCTATAGCAAGGACCCAAAATTCCGACTTGGCGGCTGCGCACTTCCCTGTCGGACACGGATGAACCGGGTCACAGCCGCCCTGTGCCGCACCCTTTGTGCAGACGCGTCCACAGGCAGCATGCTTGGCGAGACCGAAATACCGCTGCGGACGAGACGACGACGACACGCATCCTTCGTAAGATGCACTGCACAAGTGTCGCAATGGTCATCTGCCATTCACCCCCCTTCGTACCTTCCCGGTGAAGAAGCGCGCCTGCAAGCGCCAAAACCAGTAGAGGCAGCCACGATCTCCAAGACCAAAACACCATCGCTGACGTTTCCACGTAAGAAAAATGGGTCCCTTCCGCCCTAGCGGTAACTTCGAACCGAGCCAAGCCGCCGCAGAGACCCTTTTTTTCAGCCCAATGTTACGCGTAGCCCTGTTGCATCCATCTCGCTAGCCACTCCCGTTGCCGCTTCTAGTTGTCCCGGCTATCCTCCACTCGACAATCCAGATGCTCTGAGCCATGCCTTCTTCTAAGCCTATCTAAACGCCCAGCCTGGTGCTGTTGTTTTAAAAAGGGAAAAAGTAAAAATAAAAGATGAAAAAATAAGAAAAAAGGAAAAAACACCCCGGGTTGTCTTACAAGATTCAATTCCGCTCCGGTTCTTCGAGAGTCGGCATATATCAAGGCCTTAGTGCCTCTTCGTCATCCCATTGTTCGAGCTGTTTGAATTCCCTTTGTTGCCACGGCCCCAATCAGTCTTTTTCTCTTGCTTCTGCTTCTATCTCGTGTTGTTTCTGTTGTTCTCAGCCCTTTTCAACTCTTCTCATACATCGACGTCTATCCCGGTCGTCCCGACAGGTTTCACTACGTGTACACACGCTCCGCTCGCCCGTTATGTCTCTCCCCGACGGCCTCATCTCATACGGCTCTGATGCCAACTGCACGCTGGCCCTCTGCCCGATCGAGGCCAGCGTCCTCGAGTATCAGCCGTCCATTCCTGCCAGTGCCGTGTTCATCGCCCTCTTTAGCGTGGCCCTCATCGTGCACACCGTCGAGGGCATTCTCTGGCGACAGACGCTGAACAGCTTTGCCATTCCCATCATACTGGGCTGCATCGACGAGATCATCGGCTATGTCGGCCGCATCATTCTGAACGACAACCCGTTTTCCTTTTCTGGCTTCCTGATGCAGATCAGTGAGTTGCACATCCTTTTTGTTCTTCATCTTGACGTCTGCTCACACTTTAGTCTGCATCACCACGGCGCCCGTTTTCTTCTGTGCTGCCATCTACGTGACTTTGGCCAGAACGTACGTTTTATAGTTTTCCCGTGATCGAAAATGATCCAGTATCAACAAGCTAACTGTGCAGCATCACCACCCTCGACGTGTCGCTTGCCCGCTTCAACCCCAAGTTCCTCTACTGGGTCTTCATCCCTTGCGACATCATCTCGCTCGTCTTCCAGGCCGTCGGCGGCGCGCTGTCGTCGACGGGCAACGACAGCAACGACGTCGGCGTCAACCTGTCGCTGTTCGGTCTGGCCTTCCAGGTCTTTATGCTTGTTCTCTTTGTCGCCGCGTCCAGCGACTACCTCGTCCGCTTCGCCCTGCGCAACCGCCGCACGGACAAGCAGCGTGAGACCGGCCAGGCCGGCATCCCCAAGCACCTGCGCATCTACCTCATCTTCATCATGCTGGCCATCGTTCTCATTCTCATCCGCTGCATCTTCCGCATCGATGAGCTGAGCGAGGGCTACGACGGCGACATCTTTCATAACGAAGGCCTCTTTTACGGGCTGGAGAGCGTGTATGTTGTTTTCCCAACTTTTTCTTTTCTTTTCTTTTTCCTCCGCTGACAACCCAGAATGATCGTCGTCGCCGTATTCTGCCTCACCGTCGGGCACCCCGGCTACGGCCTGCAGCGCATCAACACGCAAGAAGGCACCAGCCTATCCATTCTCGACCCAGAGAGCGGCAGCACCACCGACCAGGCAAAATAGGCAGGCCATCACCCACGATCCCGCCGCCATCCAATACACAAAGACATAGACATTCAACAATACACTACACGATACACTACACAACGGCATAGACACACTCCACGGGCAGATGATCGGCTGGACGGTATGGATAGACGGAAATGGCCGATGCATGAGAGGGCTGGCCACGGCTCTTTTTTTTTTTTTTTTTCCCCTTGTTTCTCTTTCACTTTTTTGTTATCTCGTTCTCGCATTGCTCGTATCTGCTGCATGTTTTCCGCTGCCACTGGGTTTCTTTTGCTCTTTTCAGCTGCATGGCCAGGCAGCCATGTCTGGTCCAAATTCCCCTTTGTTTGATTTTGATTTTTCCTTGGTCTTGCTGGTTCGGGTCATCTTTTCACGCCGATCACGTGGAATCTGCAGGAGATGCAGGAGAAACAGGCAGTTGCGACTCGCCGGATGACTCATCGATTGCGTCGCAATATTTAGTTGATTTTGGTCATTTTGGTTGCTTTTGGTTTAGAAAGGGGGAAAGGAAAGGGAATCATCTTTGTATGAAAAGGTGGCAGATCGCCAAAATGATCTGTAGAATAGCACACGCTTGCTTTTACCAAGAAATAAACAAATAAACAAACAGACAAACAAACAGACAAAAAAGATGGCCACGCTCCACAAAGACGCCCTCGACGTCTGGTCCGCCGTTGCTCCCCTCTGGGACCAAGGCATGGGCGACAACGGCAACCTGTACTGGGCTGTGCTGGAGCGGCCGAGCCTGGAAAGGTTCCTGGCCGAGAAGAAGACGGCGGCCACCGAGGGAGGCAGCGTGCGCGCCCTCGACATTGCCACGGGCAACGGCCTCACGGCGCGCTTCCTGTCCGAGTACCTGGGCGGCGGCAGCAGCAGCAGCAGCAGCAGCAGCAGCAGCAGCACCCGTGACGGCGACGGCGACGGCGACAGTCTGCGCGTCACCGCCACCGATGGCAGCGAGGCCATGCTCGAGCGCGCGCGGCAGCGCACCGTCGACGGGCGCATCGTGTTCCAGCGGCTAGACGTCACGCAGCCGTCCGACTTTGTCTTGTTTGAGACGGGCGTGCGTTCCCCTTTCCCTTTCCCCCTTTCCTCTCTCCCGCTGACGCGCGCAGGCGTTCGACGTCGTCCTCATGAACATGGCCATCATGGACGTGCCCACGCTGCAGCCGCTGGCGGCCGCCCTGCCTCGGATCCTGGCTGTCGGGGGAGTGTAGGTGCTTCCCGTTCCCGTTCCCGTTTCCTCTCCTCCTCCTGCAGAACGGTCTGCGGGTTGGCTCACTCCAAACCAGGTTCGTCGCCTCTCTCCTGCACCCCGTCTTCTTCACCTCTCGTGGGCGTCGCACCATTGAGATTGTGCAGGACTACGACACCGGGTCCGACGGCCCCGACGGCACCGACAGCACGGCCACCACGCTCGTCCGCGGCTACAAGCTCACGCAGTACCTCGACGTCGCGCCGTGGAAGGGATTCGCCGTGCCGGGCCAGCAGCCTGCCCAGTACTACTTTCACCGGCCGCTGCACGAGCTTTTTGGCGTGTTCCTGCGCGGCGGACAGCTGGCGCTGGACGGTCTCGAGGAGCCTGCATTCGGCCCCGAACATGCCGAAGCGGCCCTCAGCGCTGCGTCGAGCAAGCTCTACCCGCAGTTCCCGCCCGTGCTCGTGTTCCGGCTGCGACGGATCCGGTAATAGAAAAAAACATCAGTAAGTCAAAGCAAAAAAAAGGGACAAAAGAAAACTCCAATACGTGTGCGTCTCTAAGAAAGCAGCATGCTCGTCGATGAAGGCCCTCCTGACTTTCAAATTCTGTGTATGGCAACTCTGAAAAACAGGATATCGCCAAAGTAAAAATACAAGTAAAAAACAACACCCCGAAAAATGAGAGAAAGCAACAAATGAAATCAAAAACGAGAGAGCAAAGGAAAGAGAAGAAGGCGAAAAAAAAAAGACAAAGAAACGCTCTACCGATCCAGACGAGGTGGCTGCTGCTGCCAGCCGTTCAAATATGCCATTAGTCCCATGCCGAGCAGGACCACGCCCACCATGGACGCGTAGGGAATGCCCTGCACCACGGCCTGCTTCTGCGTCACCTTGGTGAGCGAGCTGGTGGCCGGCGTGATGGTGTTGGTGCGCGACAGCGTCGACTGGCTGTCGGACGCGTCATCGGCCACGTCCTGTGGTGGCCGCCGCTGGGACAGCCCGGCCACGCCGGACAGCTGGCCGTAGGTCCCGTTCGGCTCGAAGCCGCTGCTCTTGGTGTTGTTGTTGTTTTTGTTGTCGTTGTCATTGTCGTTATGGTTGTGGTTAGCAGCGGCCGTGCTGTCTGCATCTGGCTCGCCGAATAGCAGCGGGCCAATGCTGCCTCTTTTGCTGCCCCGCGAGAAGGATCTGGATATTGTCTGCGCTGTTCGGGTTCCAGCTGTTGCCGCCGCCGCCGCCGCCGTTGCGGCTGGTGATGCTGCTGCGGCTGCCATCGTCACGGCTGCTGCTGCTGCTGCTGCCGCTGCTGATGTGGCCAGCTTTTCTTCGTCTTCGTCGCGCTGCCGGATCTTCTTCACCATTTCCGCCAGAGTGATCCGGTCGGCATCCCGCTCTGCTTCCGCCTTCTCGGCCCGCTTCCGGAATTCTTCCAGCTGCTGTCGCATGCCCTCCATTTCCAGCATGATGGAATCCATCCGGGGCTTGTCGCCATTGCCCACTCCCTCAGCGCCCCCTAGTGGCTTGGATTGATCTGGTGACGAGTGGACGCCATTCAGGCCTTTGACACCATTGACACCGTTTATACCGTGAACACCATTCAAGCCGTTGACGCCGTTCATGCCGTTTATGCCGTTCACACCGTTCACGCCATTCACACCATTTAAGCCATGCACGCCATTCAGACCGTTCACGCCATTCACGCCGTTCACACTCGGCAGGCCCGTGCCGTTGAGAAGAGCTTTGACCGGCAGCACCGGCGGTGGCTCGAAAGCTTCTTCTAGCGCCGGCGGAACCAGGCCGTTGAGCTTGGCGGACCCGTTCATGTATGGCGTCGGCGTTGCCGAAGGGGTGGGCACAGCCGTTGTCGTTGCCGACTCTTCCAGTCTGCGCACCAGGTCCTCGACGGACCGTCTGGCCTCCTGCTCCTTGTGCAGCTTGATTTCCAGCTCGCGCACGCGCACGTGCTGCGTGTCGATCTCTCTCTTTGCCGTGTTCAAGGCATCTGTCAGCTGAAGAACCTGGCCGACGACGTCTGGCCGGACCGGCGATGTGTTGGGTGCGTTTGTAGTGTTTGTAATGTTTGGTAGGCTGGCCATGTTGGATGCGGCGGCCAGCTTGGCCCGCTCCGCGGTCCCGCGCTTCAGAGACGGAACGTCGGGTTTTTCTGGCAGCGGCTGCTGGGGCGGCGGGGCAGGCGGGCCCGAGAAGCGAGCCTTGGGATCTGCGCGGAACGGCATGCCATTTCCGTTGACCATGTGCAGGGGCGGTCTTGCGGCGGCAGCCGCTGCAGCGCTGGGCTCTTCTGTTTTGGGGGGGTGACTGCGGATATCGTCTTTGGATAGGAGTGTTTTTAGGAATTCCTGCGTTCGCAGCAGGTCTTGAGATTGTAATTTCGCGTTGCGCATTTCTTGCTGCGGGGTGTCAGACGATCTCTGGCCATTTCTCGTTTCCGAGGAGGGATAGGAAAGGAAAGGGGCAAAAAAAAAAAATACATACGTGAATCTTCTTCACAATCGCCTCAGTCGAGGGACCGGTCAGCCACAGGCCGCGCTGCATCGGCATCCCGTTTCCGTTAGCTTGGGCGCCCATGTTCGCGGCCGGTGCCATGCGGTTGGCGACGCCCACAGACGCCTGGCTGCCGGTGCGTCCTCGGAAGGTCATGCCGTTCATGTGCGGGCCGCCGCGCATCAGGGCGCCGTTGGCCGGGTCCAGGTCGCCAAAGTTCATGTCCAGCAGGCTGTTGGAAGCATTGAGAAAGCCGGCGTGCTCGACCTTGGCGGCGACCTTGTGATGGACGACGGATTTCTGGTCTTCGCTGACAATGTCGATGCCCAGCTCGAGATGGTCGTTGGTCTGCAGCTCGTGGGGTTCGGACTCGCGATTTTCGGCGGAAAGCCGCTGACCGTTGACAAAGGTGCCGTTGGACGACTTGATGTCGCGGATCCATATCTTGCCGTTGCGCTCCGCCCATATCTCGGCATGCTGCCGTGACAGCACCTTGCTGTCGAAGTAGCCATTGATGGTCGTGGGCGTGGTGCTCTTGTTCGTTTGCCGACCGATTCGTAGGGTTTCGGGACTGAAAGGAACGGTGATGGTCTTGCGGTCGAAAGTGCCGTTCAGCGACAGGAGGTAGAGAACCGGCTGTCCCTGAGAAGGGGCGACGTCTCCAGCCGGGCGCGCCATGGAGACGCCGGATGCATTTGGTGGTTAAGCCGGGGATATGAAGGGAGTTATGATGGTTATGTCGATTATTTGCCTTCGTCGCGTGAAGCAAAAAGAGGAGATCTGGCAAAATATGGTCCGTGCACCATTCTCCACCGCAAAGTCTCACTGGCTAGGGGGGCGAGTCACGGGCTGTGAGCGCTTACAGCAGGAAGACGGATGGGCGCGCATTCAGGAAATGAAACACGAAAAAAATGAGACGTGCATGTTGCTGCATTCCTGGGCTTTCTCCGCATGTGCTGCTTTTCCCGGGCAATGCGCAGGTTCTGCATGTGAGGGGGGGACACAAGAAACGAGAAATGCAAAAGGAGCTTGGAATCTTAGCAGAACAGGGCTGCTGTAGATGGATCTGAGAGAATTTTTAATAGGTGCTTTAGCGGCTGACGCCCCTTTAAATATTTAACAATACAGTGTGTTATTGGCAAGCCAAACCATCCAGCCCTGATATCAACACCGTTCACTCGTTGAATAAATGGCCGTTGACAGAAGTGAAAAATACGCATGTGCTCATGGGTGTGCCCAATTTTCAGCACAGTTGACGTATACACGGGCAAAACGACCGGCTTGGAAGACGAGTTGGTCACACTGATGATAACAGTTGCCATCAGCCCGAGAGAAAACGGAAAGACTCGCAGAAAATCAAAATGTGAGTGGGGAACCGCCTGGCCTTTTCTTCAGCAAAGCGGCAGCTCGATTTCGCCATAGCAATCCATCCTCGACTCGTCAAACGCTTTGGAGAGCGAGGCTGGTGAGGACGAGAAAGAGCAACTAAAATGCATTCCAATCTATTTCTGACACCGTTTATGCACAAACAACACAACCTGCAATCAACAACTGCATGTGGACATATTTTGTCAGCTGTGTACACAGGGAAGTTGAAGCCGAGCTCCGGATCCTTCATCATCCAATCTACAATGGCGGTGGGTTTTCCTTGGTGATAGATCTCGCCCTGCGACTAAACTTTTTGGGCGGCGTCGAATGCCCGCCCGCCCATTTTTCTATTCTTCTTTTCTTCCGTCGCATGGATGGAGCCAGAAAAGTCATCACGTGATCCGTTTTTAAATCGTGAGAAACTTGACCGCTGATTGGCTGGAGCTCATGGTGGGGGTGCTCGGTCCGTGCACCTCGCTGGGAAGCCATATTGAACCGGCAAGCCAGAATCGAAAGCTTTGCGCAAGCCTCGGTGAACCCTCAAGTGCTTGAACCGCCAGGACGCCGTGTCCAATCCACAGCCATAGCCAGACGCTGAAGAATAGAGAGCCCAGGACGTGGTCAATTGACAGCGAGTCAGGATGCCGGTTCCGGTCAGCACTGGCCAGTATGGCCCCTCCAACTTTGACAAGCGTACGTCCAGAAGAACAGCTTGCGACATGAAGAAGGAGAGCTGCTGACACGATGCACAGTGAAGATGGGCGCCCTGATGGGTGGCAGTATGTTACAAACCGACCTGAGAGCCTGGGTCGCGCACTAACGGCGAGCAGCTGTGGGTGTCATCATCGGCTTCATCTTTGGTGCGCATTTATTTTATGGCATATGCATATATATATATATGCATTTGCTAGGGCTAACTGGCACAGGAACGGTCAACATTTTCCGGTACGGCGCCGGCCCGAACGGCATCTTCCGGACGCTCGGTCAATACATGGCTGCATCAGGGGCCACATTTGGGTGAGCTGAGGCCGTGACCCATGTCTGTGCTCTCTCTGCTCTCTTCTAATTTCCCACAGCTTCTTCATGTCGATCGGAAGCGTGATTCGCAGCGACGCTTCGCCCATCATCCGCGAAGCCTATGCCCACTCCCGCCAGAGACCATGGCTGATGGCCGCCAACCAAGCCTACCACCCGCGGACGGACCGCGAGGACTAAAGAGAGACGCCACCGCTGCATCTCCGCGCGATGCCGTCATCCGTCCGACAGTGTCGACACCACGGGTTCATACATGGATATATGGCCGATGGAGCACCGGACCAAAGTCTTTTGTGCAGAGCGGCCGTTCTATTCGGCCCTGCAATATTGTATATATAACGTTGTTGAGGCGAGAAGGAAGAGGTGAAAAGAAGGTTGGCTGATATGAGAACTGGAAACGGGATACACCACCAACTCCCCTCGAGATATTGTGAATCATTCAACTCTAAAGAGCTGTTTGTGACTGTTGGCATTGCAGTGTATGTTGTCGGCAGAGGCCGTGTAGCACCAATATTCTTGGCTCGGGCCTGTCCGGTGTCAAGAGCGCGAACGACAGTTTGGTAGCACAGACGTTGTACGCTGCATCTCGAACGTCACGTCATTGGTCAACGTACTTTGTGAATAATAGGTTGGTATATAGCCAAAAGAGGAAACATGGAAGCTTTTGATAGACCAGACTCCAAAACCGCATACCAAAAATATGACGCCGACATACAAAATAAGTGCCCCTTGCAATGGAAAAGAAAAGCGAGATATATATAAATATAGGATCCCTGAACCGACTACGCGTCGGACCACAGCCGCCGCAGCTCGGCCAGGGCAACAAAGATGGCCTCGTCGGTGCGGATGTTGCGGGTGCCCTGGTTGGGCAAGACGTCGACCCAGTGGTCAAAGACCTCGCGCACGTTGGCCATCTTGATGCCGACGGAGGCGAGTTCGCCGTCGTTCATGGCGGCGTACTCGAGGCCGCGGGGCCCGCCAAAGACGATGAGGAGGTGCTGGAAGTCCAGGGGCGCGGCGCGCGTGCGCGGGAAGACGGAGGAGGCGGGCAGGCCGCGCTCCGAGGTGCCGATGCTGATGTCGTAGCCGCCGTCGTCGTCCCAGGGGCACTCGGTGAAGACGGCCGACAGCGAGGGACAGCGGCGGACCTGGAAGCCCCAGTAGTAGCCGTCGTCGGTGCGCGGCGTGGTGGGGTCCACAGCCTCGGCGCCGGAAAAGGACTGCTGGGGCAAGCGCAGGGTGACGCGGGTCTTGAGCGGGATGGTCTCCTTGATGGAGACGGGCTTGCGCATGCCGATTTCAACGAGGGTTCTGTCTGGTTAGATATGTCCAGTGACTAAAAGAGAGAGAGAGAGAGAGAGAAAGAAAAAGGTCAGCTCACCCCCCGTCGGTCTCAGCCTTGCCGGCAACCGTGAGACCTTCCATGTAAGGCAGATGCTCGTCGCGGTGGGGATGGTGGGGCATCTCAAGGCTGGGGAAGAGACCCTGCAGACGCAGGTTGGGGTGAATCGGGAAGAGGGATTTGCGCATAAAGGGTGGCGCCTCCATGTAGGACAGCAGGTGGAAGAGGTAGTGGCCGGGGTCGGTGTCGCCGGTGTAGCCGTCGTAATCGACAGCGGCGGGCCGCGAGTCCTTGGGGCTGTCGTCAAAGATGACGACCTCGTCGATGGAGAAGGCGGCCAGCGCGCGGGCGATGCGTGATGGAGCATTTATGCGCTGTTCCGCAGTAGCACAGCTGCGATGTCTGTCAGCTGGGGCAGGTTCGGGCAGGTTCCTTTGGAAACCAGGTCGGGGGGGGGTGGCTCACTCGGAGAGAACACTGGTTGGGATGGCGACAGAGACAGTCCAGTTGCGGCCTCCCGTCGGATGAAACCTTGTGGACGGCTTGAAAACGTCGACATCGCCATTGGCGACCTTCCGTCTCTGCACACATTAGCAAAAGGAAAAGCATGAAGTCCGAGGTGAAGAAAGCTGGTTCAAGCAAGGAGCCGTCTTGGCCCGAGTGGCCATGGGACATTGGACGCTACAATTGACAAAATAAAACAGAACCAACCTTGAACCCGTCTCCGTAAGACATGGCGAGAGTATGCTTGTGGTGTTGGCAGGAAGTCGTCGTCGTCGTTTGTGCGCTGCAAAATCAGAGTCGTCTTTTACAGTGGGGGCACTTTCAAAAAAAAGCGGCAGAATTAGAATAAATTTCACCGCCTTCCAGTTTGGTATCTGAACTGGCTCGAGGCTAAATGCACATCGACCAGATTGCCGTTAGTTGCCAGCTTTCGCTGCCCACCACTTCTCACCACTTGCACCTCCCACCATGACCACCCATATTGAATCGACGGCGCAGTGGCGCCAGGTTGTCAGCGGCCACACCATTGTGGTTACGGACTGTGAGTGGACTGCTCGGACAGGCGCTTGCTCTTTTTTGTTTTTTGTTTGGTACAGAAGGCTGACAAATCCTCCTCAGTCTACGCCGACTGGTGCGGCCCCTGCAAGATGATTGCGCCGACGTTTGAGTCGCTGGCGACCAAGCACGCCAAGCCGAAGCGGATTGCCTTTGCCAAGGTGGACGTCGACCGGCAGCGCGACGTGGCGCAGCAGTACGGGGTGCGGGCGATGCCGACGTTTATCATCCTCAAGAACGGCTCCGTCATCGACACCATCCAGGGCGCCAACCCGCAGGCGCTGACGGCGGCCGTCGACAAGGCTGTGAAGCTGGCCGGCGCTGCGGCCTCGGGTGCGCTGTTTTCGTCGCCGGGGCACACGCTCGGCGGCAGAAGCGGTGCCGGCAGCTCGGCTCGGGGCCCAGGTCCGCGGACGCTCGGCCGACCGCCGGCCTGGGACATCAACAACCTGATCAACCGGCTGATTACGTTTTTCGGGCTGTACTTTACCACGCTCTTCTCGGTAGGCCGTTCTGGGCAGGCGAAGGAGAAGGAGGAGAGAGAGAGAGAATGACGATGTGCTGACGTTTGCCGCAGCTTGACGCCTACATGGCTGCGCAGAAATCGCAGTTCAACGTGCACAACACCACGCCCAAGGCCAACACGGGGTCGGTGCCTATCAACGCGGGTCGCTCGGCCGGCGGGTCCAGCGCCGGCGGGTCAAAGGGCAGCGGGGCCGGCAGCGGACAGAACCGCGGACAGCCCAAGTCGTCGTTCCGGACGCTGGCTGACCTGGAATGAGAAGAGCAGATGTTTTTGAAGGGTTTCCTTTGGCGCTGGGTGTTTTTGATTTTGCCTTCTGCATGCTTCTCTGCCTGTACGTATGATTACATAAACATCACGTGATTTACAAACCAATGACAATCTCTGCGTTGTGATTTGCAGCGGCAGCTTTTGGAGCTTAAAAAAATTGGCTGCTCTCAGCACCTGCATCACCAAAAAGGGCAGAACAGCCGGGCAGCATGATTCGCACGACGGAGCTGCAGCGGGCGTGTCCGCGAAGCCAAACATGGCTGCTGCAGGTGTTTGCCAGCAGTCTGGCGGCGCCCGCGAAGCACGGCAGCCAGCGCCGTCTGCTGGCGGCTCGCCGTCGCCCACAGCCACAGGCGCAAGCGAAACAGCAGCAGCAACATGCGCGTGCGTTTTCGACATCGCACGGCGCGGCCAAGCCAGCGCAGCAGGAAGTGCGGGCGGCGGCAGCACCAGACACGCCGATGGAGGCGGACGGCGTGGAGGGGATGGAAGCGGTGGTGCGGCAGGCCAAGGCGACGTTTGGCGACACGCTGCCCAAAGGCTACCTCAGCAGCGACGAGTACCGGCTGTACGAGCGGCTGTACGGGACGCCTCTGCGGGCAACGGCGCCCGAGGATGTGGGCATGCCGTTCCCCGATGCGGCGGAGGCCGGCCCGGGCAAGCACACGCTGCTGCGGGAGACGCAGAGCGGATGGCTCGAAGAGGTGGCGTACGTGGCGGCCCGTCGGACCTCGGTGGAGGGCGGAGACGCTGCTGCTGCTGCAGACGGTACGGCGGTGGCCAGCAGCGGCGCGCGATCGGACGACTACACCCAGGCGGTGGCGCGCAACCAGCGCGAATACGAAGCGCTGATGACGCTGCAGCGGGACTTTGAGGCGGCGCAGGAGGCAGCACGGCGGGCCGAAGAGGCGGCCAAAGAAGAACAAGAAGAAGAGGAGGAAGAAGAAGAGGAGGAGGAGGAGGAAGACGGAGACGAAGAAGAGCACGACCGGCCGGACGGCAGCGAGCGCCGGCTGCACCCGCTGACGGTGGCCGGGCGGTCGCGGACGAACCCGTCGACGCTGCAGCTGCCGCGGGCAGAGCTCGTGGAGCCGATTGGCGAGCTGCTGCGGCGGACGGACATCAAGCACGTGCAAGCGGCGGCGCAGCGGGTGTTTGGCGGCCACAGCCTGCCGGACTCGCCGGCGTCGCCGCGCGGCAAGCGCAGCGGCCCGCAAAAGGCGATCCCGCTGGAAGCAAGCCACCACCGCATGTCGGAGATCGAGGCGGACGCGTTCCTGGCGACGGTGGTGCCGGGCGTGTACGCGACGGCGATGAGCGCGCTGGTCGAGGTGCGGCGGCGGCTGGGCAGCGGCTGGATCGAGGGTCTGATGGCGCAGCGAGCGGGCAGCAGCAGCGAAGACGGTCTTTCCAGTGGACCGCGGGTGCTGGACGCGGGTGGCGCCGGGGCCGGACTGGCGGCGTGGAACGAGGTGTTTCGGTCGGACCGGGCGGCTCGAGACGACGATGCGGCCTCGGCGATGCTCCAAGCCGGCAGCAAAAAAGGAGAGAAGACGGTGATCGTGGGCTCGGACGCGCTGCGGCATCGGATCTCGCGGTTCCTGCACAACACGACGTTTTTGCCGCGGCTGCCGGACCTGCTGCACTCGGCGGAGAACGTGGAGCGGCACATTGACGCGCCGACGAGCCCGGCCGCGCCGCGCAAGACGTACGACGTCATCGTGGCCAGCCACCTGCTCATGCCGCTGGCCCGCACGCACCAGCGCCGGGCCGTGGTAGCCAACCTCTGGGCGCACCTCAACCCCCACGGCGGCGTGCTCATCCTGCTGGAGAAGGGCCACCCGCGCGGGTTCGAGGCCGTGGCCGACGCGCGCCAGCGCATCCTCGACGACTTTCTGGACCTGCCGCCGGGCGAGGTGACGGAGGACAACACGGCCGCATCGCCGGGCCGCGGCCGGGTCATCGCCCCCTGCACCAACCAGGCCAAGTGCCCCATGTACCTGACGCCCGGGCTGACGGCGGGCCGCAAGGACTTTTGCCACTTTAGCCAGCGGTTCATCCGCCCGCCGTTCCTGCAAAAGATCCTGGGCCAGTCCCACCGCAACCACGAGGACATTGACTTTAGCTACGTGGCGGTGCAAAAGGGCCAGCTGGATGGCGACGCAGCGCCGGCGCTGCGACCGCACGGACGCGCCGCCGCAGAGGCCGCGTTTGCGGGCTACGAGACGGAAACAGCCGAGACGGCGACGCCCGACGCGCCGCTGCCAGCGCTGCCGCGGACGGTGCTGCCGCCGCTCAAGCGACACGGTCACGTGATCCTGGACGTGTGCACGCCGGCCGGGCAGCTGGAGCGCTGGACGGTGCCGCGGTCGCTGAGCCGGCAGGCGTACCACGACGCGCGCAAGGCCCGCTGGGGCGACCTGTGGGCGCTGGGGGCCAAGACACGCGTGCCGCGGCCGGTGCGGCTCGGCCGGGGGCGCCACGGAGCCGGGGCCACGGCCGCGGCAGCCGAGGCGACCGCTCTCGCCTCGGGCCGGAAGAAGCCGCGGGTGATTGAGCTCAACGTCAACAGCAGAGGCAAGGTGGTCGGGGCGACTGAGAAGGGCCCGGGCGCCCGCGAGCGGGAGCAGCGGCGGGCCAAGGGCAAGCGAGGTCGTCAGCCGCACGATCTGCTGTCGGAATTGGCCGAGAACTGATTTCCAGCTTGTCATTCCATGTATTAACCTATTCTCCACTGTATTAAAGGTATTTCCGGGTGATGTCAAAATGATATTTTTCAGGTGTCCAAACGAATGGTATCCAGCTTCGTGATAGAAAAGGGGTTCCTCAGCCGCAGCACACGGTGGCCTCGTTGGCGGCGCTGGTGTTGCCGGTGGACCTGAAGAGTCAGCGAGGAAAGGCAATGGTGCAGACAAGGAGAAACGCACCCTGCGCCCAGGGTCTCCCACTGGAAAACGAAGCTGCCGAGAAAGGCGCCGATGAAGATGCAGATGATAAAGTAGCCGTTGTAGTACATGGCGAGGCTGTGCTGTCAGCGGACAGAAGAAGAGAAGAAGAGAAAGTTTACGTACAGCATCACAAAGTAGGCCACGGCAAACTGGACCATGTGCAGGGCTGCACGCACAATCTGCTCGTACCAGGCCGGACGGAAGCCCGGACGGGCGGCCGGGCAGGCATCACCACCGTCGCTGCCGTTGGTCTTGGTGCCGAGGCCGGCGGCGGTCCGGGCGTTGTGGCGGCGGATGAGGAAGCGGTCGTACTCTTTGACGGCGCGGCGCAGGAACTCGAGGGACATGACGAGGCAGATGACGCCGATGCAGGAGCCGGCAAACATGCCGCGGGACTTGATGTGCCACGACTGGGCGATGAAGCAGGCGTCGATCGTGTTCCAGTTCCAAAGCATCTAGCGGATGAGCCACAACACAGCACAACAGCAGCAGCAGCAGAAAACATACCGAGATCTGGCAGCCGCCCATCGAGCTCATGTCCATGCTGGCGGCCGTCGACGAGGCTGCTGCCGCCGTCCCCGTGGCCGTTCCCATGTCCATGCCGGCCATGGTGCTGGTGGCCATGTTGGCCGTCGAGGTGGTCATGCCAGACATGTCCATGTTGGATGTATCTGTTGATATGTATGTGTGTGTGTGTATGCATGAGTAAAGATGAAATAGTCTCCCTAGGACGGACGGACAGTTCAAATAGAATTCTCACTATGGCGCGGACTCAGACCCCTGCTGGCGGCTCGTACGAGCACGGAGACCTAGACCAGCAGCACTGTTGGGCTCCCGCGCCGCTGCTCCACACGGCATTAGCAGGATTGAGACCTGGGCCTGTTCTGCTGTCTGTTGGTATCTATTTTTTATTCTTCTCGTCGCTGCCGTCTGCTGTCCCACTGTCTCACTCCGCCACTGCTTCCTTCCTCCTTGGACACTGCACTTGAGCACTTCACGGAAGGAGCTCGCAGACGCTCTTTCCAATGCGCAGATGCAAAATTGACAGAATACGCAGGAGACATCGTGCAATACGCACAACACGCAGGAGCACCGTGCAAGTTCCCAAACAGGAAGGGCCCCAATTTTGGGGTTGCTTTGGCGTGCCATTCCCGTATAGAAATGCGCTCAATCTTGCTCACCCCAAACCTTGTGTGGGGGGGCTGGCATCGCATGGCTCCTGCTCCAGAAACTAGCGCGTGCGGCCGCCCAAAGTCGCGTGAGACTTCGTCTTTATCGAAACAGCCCACACAGCGTTCCGTGCTGGGCTGGTAAGGCTCCGGCGAATGAGGGGGGCCGCCCGTGGGTTCCCCACTGGTCTTCGGGGCCGAGCGCACTTGGCTGCCACGGGCCTGGTAAAAGGACATCGTACCAGTCGATTCCAGGCGATCGATAGCACCCAGCGCGCATCCGGTCGCACGGGCGACGGACCTCCGCCCGCGTGCAATCGAGCACAGCATGCTTGACCGCTTGCGTGTTCACCAGCGTTTCATCTGCAAATCGGCAAAGCAGATGCTCACCGTTGCTTAGTCATGCTTGAGCTCGACCGAGGAAGAAACTCAGCCGTCTTCCTTACCCAGTACGCCGCCGTCACATGACTTCTTTGTAAGCGGGCCTCGATACACGCGACAAGAATAAAGTTGCAGTCTCGCTGGTATTTCATGGTTGTCCAGGTTGTCCAGCTTGCATGGCCACGCAAGCCTTTTGACAAGTTTTTGGTGCGTCTGGAGACAACCAGACATGCCGTCTTTTTGGATGGAAAACGCGACACAGCCAAGGTGATTGGCCGTAAAATGTGGTGGTCGGGTTGGCAGTTCTTTAATTAGAGCAATGCCGTTTGAATGCACAAAGAAAGGGAAATGAAAGGAGAGACGGCAAATGAAGGTTGACGGCAAGGTTGACGGCAAAGTCATTTCTCACTCTCACGAAGAGACAGATCACCAACAGCGCAAAGGATTCGCATCCTTGTCTCTGTCAATTCTTGGCTGTCTGCTGTCGCTCAGCCTCGTCATTTTTCTGCTCTCTGCTTCGCTGTCTTTTGCCGTCTGTTGGCTACTGTTGTTGGCTGCTGTTGGGCACATTCTGCGGGCTCTCTCTTGTCGAAACCCTCATTCAATGCTGCCCTTTGTCGCGTCGCCCCTCTCTTGGCGCTGCCAGCCCTACCATGCTACCTTTCTTCAGTGGAAGATCCTCTCGGTGCAAACGCAGTCAGCACTACCGGTCTCTCATCCACACTGTCGTCAGCAACGACGAAGCTCATTTGGCAACCGCTTGAGCTGACCCCCCTCTTTTCTCTCGTTTTTTCACACTTTTTTTTCTTCCTCCCACATCCTCCTGTCGACATTGGGCTGCACCGTTGGCCCGCTGGCCTAACGCGCCTCGTGATGCTGCTGACCCGGCAGCCCTCCAGTCTTTGACCGTTGTGTCTTTGACGCTTCTTGTTGGCTCAGGCGTCGCCGCTCTTTGTGTGGCCATTTTTAGCAAGAAAATAAAAATAAAATGTCAGCAAAAGGGTATAAGTGGGCGTGCCTCTCTCTGCCTCCGCCTCCTCGCTTCCTTCGTTGTGCCCCCGACGCACATTGAAGACCGCCTGCTTTAGCATCTCACTGTCCACTCGCCTCGCTCGCTCGCTCGCTCGCTCATCACCATGGCCGCCCCGTCGATCGCCCTCGTCGCCGCTCTAGGCGTGCTCGTCGCCGATGCCACCATCGAGCTCGGCTTCATCACCAGCATGGTGTCGTGGCTGCACAGCGGCGCGCCCAGCGGCACGTACGAGCTGGTGCGGCCCAGCGACAGCAGCAGCGGCTCGTACCGCCTGGCCGGCAAGCCGCTGAACGAGCTCGGCGACCAGGGCCACGCCAGCAACGGCGCCGCCGGCACCGCCATTGTGCTCATCGGCCTCGTCGGCGCGCTCGCGCTGGCGGCGCGCGTCTTTGCCAACAAGCGACCATCATCAGCCGCCCGCGGGCTCTACTACTTTTGGCTGGGCCTGCAGGTGCCGGCGCTGCTGCTGACGACGGCCAGCCTCGCGTACGTCTTTGTCGTCACCAACCGCCACCGCGGCCAGTCCATCGACCAGGCGGTCGCCATGCAGCTCGACAGCGACGCGACCGCCGCCGGCAGCCGGCCGGCGGCGTACCCCCTCGACACGTGGACGCCGCAGAACTGGTTCGCGGCCGTGACGTCGCAGCTCACCTTTGTCGACCCCGACGTGCGCCACGACCTCGTGCGGCACCTGCGCATCATGCGCGGCTGGCAGTACAACCTCATCCCGCTCTTCGTCGTCCAGCTCGTCGAGACGGTGCTGGCCTTTGTCGACTTTCGCCGCTGGCGCCAGAGCCCGCGCCAGGCCAGCTTGGCCGACTCCAAGGCGTGAGGTTTCACCAAAGGATGGATGATGAGAGAGAAAGAGCAAAATAGTCAAAGTCATTCCAATAACAAGATGAATTCGATGATTTCCAATACCAATGCTACAATCACCCCAAAAATGCCCGCACATTGCCGCCAATGTTCTCGAGATCCAGCAGAAAGGTGTCGTGGCCAAACATGCTCTGCTGCTCGCTCAGCTCGACGTGGCTGACGCTGCGGTTGCCGCCCTGCTTGAGGGCCTCGGCCACCTCGTACTGCTGCCAGGCCGGGAACAGGATGTCGCTGGCCACGCCCATGACCAGCGTGGGGTGGTTGCGCAGCGGCGCCAGGCCGCGCACGAGGTCGGCGGGGACCTGTGCGCTGCTGTTTTCGCTGTGGTCACTGTCCTGGCCGGCCGCGTCGACGCCCGGCTGCTCCTCGTACGGCTGGTCGGGCAGCGTGAGACCGCAGACGGCCGCTGCAGCCGGGTCCGGCGTGGGCGTGCGGGCGGCGCGGCGGGCGGCGGCAGCGTCCTGGCTGCGCTGGCCGAGGTCGAAGAGGTCCATGGCCTTGCTGACGTAGAGCAGGCTGTTGGGGTCGTAGGTGAGGCAGAACTTCTCGCCGGCGTGGTCGAGGTAGGTCTCGATGAGAAAGTCGGGGCAGAGGGCGGGGGGCCGGGCGGGATCGGCACGGCGGCGGCCGAAGCGCAGCTCCCACTCGGGGCCGGAGCGGTAGGTGACGGTGGCGATCTCGCGGGCGAGCTTCATGCCGGCGTGGGGGGGCACGCGGCCGTAGTAGAAGCCGCGGTTCCAGTTGGGGTCCATCATGAGGACCTGGCGCTGGGTGTGGCGCATGGCGATGCTGTAGGGGTGGCTGCGGGCGCAGCCGCTGATGGAGACGAGGCGGCCGACGCGGTCGGGGAAGAGCACGCCGGCGGCCAGCGACTGCATGCCGCCCATGGAGGAGCCGACGCTGGCGTGCAGCCGGGCGATGCCGAGGCCGTCCAGCAGCCGGAACTGCGCCCGCACCATGTCCTCGAGCGTCAGGATGGGGAAGCGCGTGGCGTAGCGGTCGCCGTCGGCCGGGTCGATGCTGCTGGGCCCCGTCGACCCGTAGCAGCCGCCGATGACATTGGTGCAGATGACAAAGTACTTGTCCGTGTCCAGCGCCCCGCCCGGCCCGATGAACCGCTCCCACCAGCCCGACTGCCCGTTGAGCGCCGTCGAGTGCGCGTGCGACGACGCCGACAGGCCCGTGTGCAGCAGGATCGCGTTGCTCCGCTCCGCGTTGAGCGTGCCCCAGGTCTCGTAGGCAATGTCAAACTCCCGCAGCACCCCGCCCCAGTCCAGCAGCAGCGGCGTCTCGCAGTGGAACCGCAGCGTCGCCCCGGTCGTGTACGACGGCTCGGGGCCGCTGTCGGTTGACGTCCAGCCGGGCTTTGCTGATGTAATTGCTGACGTAATCACGGGCTGTCCCTGTTGTCCTTGCTGCTGCTGCTGCCGCCGCCGCCGCATCTGCTCCGACTCCAGCTTGGCCGACCGGCTCTCGAGCGCATCCAGACACGGAAAGGCCATGGCCGGGTTGGAGGCACCGCCGCTGCGTCGTGCCGGCATCGCATGGAAGCCCCGACCTGTCTGGCAGCCGGACTGCGACAAGGAGATCAGAGAACACGCCGCTGGCGAGGCATACCGGATGAACTGAGGCCGTGTCCGGATCCGCGGGACCTCCACGGCCAGCCGTGGGCCACACCGGAGGCCGGAGCCAGCCAGAGTGACTTTCATGGCAACTCAGCTCAGCTCAGCTCAGCTCAGCTCAAATCAGCTCAGAGAGCGTAGCCCGTCGATCGGCAATAGAAAATATCCAAAAAGAGCCGAGGCAGAGGTCTGTCCCTATGCAGTCGCCAGACGCAAAATCAGCAAAGAAAAACCGCAGTGAGAGCGGCACGAGAGCAGACCAGCTATTTAAATGCAGCTGGTATTAGACAAAAATGGTCCAAAAATAAAGTGGACCCTGACGATCATGCCATTTCACGTGACACGATAAGATCTTCGGCAATCGCCTATTATCAGCACGTGCGTGTCCCGCCAGCCAATGCACGAGGCTTGGCGGGCAAGCAAAACCAGTCTTGTGATGTCATTGGCTGTGGGCTGCCTCGCTGGCAGGCAGCAGTTTGGCCGACCTTTGTCTATTATATCTTCTCCCACTTTCTCTCTCCAATGTTTAGCCTCTCCCTAACCGCCATCACCATGCTCAACTCTACGCGATTGCTGCTGCGCGGCCTCACCCAGGGCCTCGGCATGGCCGCCGACGACGGCGAGGCGAGCAGTAGTAGTGACGGCCCCGAAGACGAAGCGGCCGATGCCGGCTTCCAGCCCAGCGTGCTCGACGTGCTGGTGGTGAAAGTGATGCTGCAGCGCGGGCTGCGGCTGCCGCCCGAGCTGGTCGACGCCGTCGTGGACGCGGCCGAGTACTGGCCGCACACCACCGCCGAGGTGGACTACCGCCAGAACGGGCAGCAAGCTCTGCCCGTGACCGGCGGCGGCGGCCACGGGCCCGACTACCGGGAGAGCCGGTTTCTGGTGAGCGGCCATTCCCCTTTGCTTGTCTGTTTGTTCTCCCCCTGACTCTGCAGCTCCGCACACCTCCTCTCGGCAGCCTCCGTACTCCCCTTTCCTCCGACGACAACGCCGACTACTACACCACACCCCTCAGAGAACCCCTCCCGCTGCAGGCTGCCTGCTCCAGCGACGAGGTGCGCTCCTGGCTGCACGCGGCCCAGACGCCGTCGCTCGAGCACCCGTGCCGCAAAATTGTCTTTACGCTCTCGAGCCGCGACCAGGGATCGGGCCTGCGCACCCTCGACGACGACGGCGACTACCGCGAGTCGTGGACCTGGTTTGACGTCGGCCTGGAGCGGTATGAGGGAGAAGAAGAGAAAAAAGACGACAAAAAAGAAGAAAAAAAAGGAAAAGAACCGTCCCTCGCTACTCTCCGCTCCGTCATCCCCCCGGTGGCGCCACCCGCCGGCCACCCCCCCGACATCGCCTCCTACAACGCCATGGCCTCGGGCTTCTACCAGCCGCTGCTGCCCGACGCCCGCCGTCTGCAGTCCAACAGCCGCCGCCAGCCGCCCACCCCCGCCGGTGGCCGCCACGGACTGGGGCTGGCCCGGGGCTACATGACCCACCGCATCGAGTGGCGCTGGACCGACCGCATCGGCACCGTCGCCGGCGTCCCGGACGAGCCCCACGGGCCGGGCTCCGAGTACAAGCCGGATCCCCCTGAGGGCCCGTCCGAGGTCGGCCCGTCCGAGGCCGACCGCGCCGCCATGGAGGCCCTCGAGCGCGCCGGCCGCGGCGGCCGGACCGCCGACGGCTCCTTTGTCCGCGGCCTCCGCCTCGGCGACGTCGTCACCGTCTGGGCCAAGGCCCGCTTCCCCGGCTGGACCAACTGGATCCAGCACGTGCGCGTCGACGTCTACTGGGCTGTCTGAGTCAACTTTATGCTTTTTTTATTTCTTTTTTATGATTTTTTATAACTAATAAACAAAGGCTCCTGCCGCCCATGATGTGGTCCCGCTCTAGTCCGCAAACTTTTATATATGTGCATGTCCATGGCTGTGTTTCCGTGCGCGTTCTCCTTCTTTGCCTCTTCTCTCTGTGTGTGTCTCTCTCTCTCGGTATTTTTTTTTTCGTGTCTCCTCTGCGTCACCGTGCTTTCGACGCCCTTCTCCTTGTCTCCTTCCCACCCCGTATCTCCCGTTTGTATGCCGCCGTGATTGGTAATGAGAAAAAAAACAAAGTGTGAAACATGGGACTGCGGGCTTCCGCCACGCCTCGGCGTGAATGCAGGTTTATGCAGACAAGCGAAACACCAGACCAAAGCACACAAGAAATACCCATATATGAAACAAAAAGAAATAGACAGCCCTGCGAAGCTGCCAGCAACCCGAGAAGACCCTGTAGCCTGGGTGATCGTTTCCCACCAGAAGAAACCAGACGCACGCTATTGCTGAGCAGTAAGATGATTCGAGTCAAGGGAAAAAAAGGGAAAGGAGGAAAAAAGAAGAAGAAAAAACAAAAAGCAGGCAAACGTGAGTCACATGGCCCATGCTCATCAAAGGGTGAGTGTTATAGTCGTGCCAAAGGTAGCCATGCAAGATAGGACCATGATACTGAAACAAAAAGTCGTGTTTCGATCATACCGCCTTCCGTTGTGATTAAAGACAGGCGGCAAAAAGGTAGAGGGCGGGGGGGAGGTGGTGAGGGTCGGTCGCGGCCTGGACTTGTTTGCATCTTTTGTGACTTTGTCGCTGGTTCGTCGTCTCTCTGTTGACTCTCATCCAGGCAGAACAAAAAAAAAGAAAAAGAAAACCGGCGCAGGCAACTGTTGTTCCACACACACACACACACACACACACACACACACACACAAGAGCGAGAATGTATCCCAAAGCGCGCCGTTCCCAGGCGGTCTCTCTCGCGGTGTATCCAACATTGCCGGATAAAATCGTACAGCGTCCTTTCCAGCACGGGCGGCATCCTATCCCATACGACGACAAGGTCGGTTCGATTTAACCTCCCTTGCGCTCGGACTCGTTCTTCGGGAGCTGCTCGCCGTGTGCGTGGCCGTTAGCCATCGCCTTGAGATCCGACGTCTTCTTGCGCGTCTTGGGCTTCTGCCATCCGCCGCCAGCAGCCACATCAAAGCTTTCGCTCTTCGCTCCGCGCACGTGGCCGTTCAGCCCGGCACCGCCCGGCGTGCCGTTCACGCGCGGGTGGCTGTGTGAGGCGTGGAACGCATGGCCTGTTGCTGTGGCCGATGCCTCCGGCTTGGCCGTCGACGAAGCCGCATCGGGTGATGACGATGATGCTATCTTGGCAGACGGCTGGCCCGGCAAGTCTTTCCGGGCGGCGCTCTTGACCAGAGACGCAAATGACGTGGCCGAGCCAGACGCCACCGTGCTCGGCTGCTGCGCCGACTTGCTCAGCTGGCTCTCGAACTTGCGCAAGGCCGTGGGCGACGGCGTCCGGTGTTCGTACACCGGGGACAGGTGCTGCATCTCGGACGTCAGGGGATGCTCCGGCAGGGCCAGATCCAGCGGGGCAATGCCCTTCTGCTGCTGCCGCGTCATCGGCCGCTGCCGCACCGGCGAAGACGCCTGTGCTTGCCCGTAGGTCATGCCAAACCCGGCGATAGCGGCGTAAGGCAGAGGACCTCCTCCGGCGTTGCCGTTCATGACCGCAATGCGCTGGCCAAAGGATTGGCTGTCTGCGGCGGCCACGGCCACAGGCGAACTCGTGTGCGCATTCGTGTTGTTCGTCTGCCCGTTGGCGAGGTGAGGCGTCGGGGAGGACACGGTCGACGAGGTCGAGCCGTCGACAATCAGCGGCGAGTGTGCCGCTGGCGGCAGAGCTGTCTCTTCGCCCACGGGCTGCAGCACCGGCTGCAGCGGCACCGGGCTCGTCGTCAGCCTCTGCTCAGAGAGAACCGTAGCACCGCTGATGCCCAGCCCTTGCACCATGTACGCCGGCGGGTTGCCGTTGAGCTCGGATCCCAGCAGCGAGCTAGACACGGTCTCGTCCGAGAGCACGCTCTCGCTGGTCGACGGCTGGCGCGACGCGGGCTCGCTAGATCCGTTGAGGACGCTCGGCACGTTCGGTGGGCTCAGCTTCGTCACCGACCCGTTCACGATCAGCGGCGACCGGCTCTCCTTAATCGACCGGTTCGCTGCGGCCGACACGGGCAAAAACGGCCCCGATGGCAGCGGTGCCGTGTTGTTTCCAACCGAGAAGGCCCGGCCGTGGCCCAGCGGCGACGGCGACCGGGATGATGCCCGCCGCATTCTCCGGTCCAGGATGGTCTGGGGCAGCTGGTCGGTGGACAGCCGACGGCGGTTGAGGTTGGGGCTGCCGGCCTGGCCGAGATCGCCAAAGGACGGAATCCTCGTGTTGGCCGCGGAGCCGTGGACGACCGAGCCGGCGCCGTCGTTGACGTAGTAGCCGACATAATGCGAGCTCTCCTCTTCTGACTGATAGTCGGATGCCGCCTTGCTCGGCGTGTCGTCCCCTTCCGAGTCGGCATTCTCGTCCGGGATGAAGCTGGGGATGGGGATGCCGTTCACGTTGGCCCGGGCAAACGACGGGGTTCCGGTGCCGTTGGCCTGTGCTGCGCCCGCGAGGTTGCCGTGCGACTGGCTGCTCGGCATAGGAGTGCGAGATGCCGGCTGTGATTGGGACCGCAGAGCACTGGTGGGCGATGCCGCGTCGGATGTCTGGCCTGTCCGATGAAGACTCCTACGGAACTCGGACGGTGCCGTGACAGCAGACGGCGAGGATGGCAGCGTGGCGAAGCCTGCTGGCTGCATGGCGAAGTAGGCCCCCGCCGACATCGGCATGGCGTACATATACAGCTCGGGCCGAAGCGGAGCGGTCAGCGGCGGGTTGTCAAACGAGTTGGTGCGAGAACGGTCGGTGGCGGAGGATGTGCCAGCCTGCTGTATGCGCTGGGCATGAGCCAGGGCATGTTGCTGCTGCACATAAGCCTGCGGCGTGGTGTAGAACGGGTATCGCAGGATATTTGGATCGGCGGGCTGCAGCTGCAGGGCATTCAGCGTGCTGGTCAACATGTCTGGGTGGAAGACATATTGCGGCTGGATCACCTGTGGCTGCTGTTGTTGTTGCTGTTGTTGCTGCTGCTGCTGCTGCTGGTTTTGTCGTGGTTGACCAGACTGCTGCGACTGCTGCGACTGTTGCTGCTGCTGCTGTTGTTGTTGTTGCTGCTGCGCTGCCTGATGTGCTTGCTGTACCGCCTGCTGTTGTGCCTGGTGCTGCTGCTGATACCAGTGCAGATCCTGCGCCGTCAAGGCGGGGATCATGGTTGGCGCCGGAAGGTAGATGGGGGTGTTGTTCTCATAAGCCACGCTGGAGGATGCCCTTCGGCTGTTGTTTCCGCCTCGGAACTGCCGGTTGCCCCGGAAGCCGCCCCTTCCGCCGCGGCCGCCCCCGTGCTGCTGCGATGAGCTGCGCAGGAGAACCGGGCGCGGTACAGAGGCCGGCTTCTGGAATACCCGCTCCTCTTCCTTGGGGAAGATGTACTGCTCGCAGCATTCGGCGAGCTTCGCTTCCGAGATCAGATCAAAGGCCCTCCGCAGCTCCGTGTGCAAGCCGCGGAATGAGGTGTCATCGGCCGTGTTGCCAAGATTGCGGACCGTGTTAAAAGGCTCCTCGACACAGAGCATATTGTTCAGAGCAGTGTGCCATTTCTTCTCCGTCTTGGTCAGAAGCTTGCCGAGCCGGACAGACAGGACGCGCTTGTCGTAGTCAAACTCGTAGGCGTAAAAGCGGAAAAAGTGGAACAGCAGCTCGCCCCATGTCTCCTTGTTCCCGTCACCGAAGCCGCGCAGCTTGTCGAGATCGTCGGCGAAGTCGCAGCCTTTGCCGTTGGCCTTGGGCACCTTGTCGTCGCGCTGGTGCAGCGCCGGAAGAATCGGGATTTTCCGCAGCTGCAGAAAGCAGATCACCATACATATCCAGGTATAGGAGCTCAGGGTGCCGCCAAAGGCTGGCTTGTCAGCATGCAACGTCTCTCAACGGTTGGGTCTTGGCAACATACCAGCATCGTTGATGATCCGCCGCCGGGTCCAGTACTTGATAATCATGGCAAGCGGGCGCACGCGCTCGTCGATGCCGACATAGGTCAGAACCATGCGGGTGTTCTCCAGGGCGAGGGTGTTGTTGACGTTCATGTCGCACGCGAGGGCCAGCTCGGGATCCCAAATCTTGACGATCGGGACCTTGGCGGACGAGACGCACACCACCTTTTCCATGCCGCCTTTTATTCTGTCAGGAAATGATAATGTGAAAGAGGATGAGCGAACGGGACATACGTTTTGCCAGAAGCTCTGCAATCATGCAGACGTTTTCCATCTCCTTCCAGTCGGTGGTGATGCAAATGTCCACTGGTTGTGTCAGCGGTGTCTTTGAAGAAAAGAAAGAAAAGAAAAGAAGGGGGGACGTACCGTCCGAGTCGTCCGAACATAACCGATTCCCCGAGGAACCAAAGATGTGGACGCGGATGTTGTGGCCCGGCCACTCCTCGTTGAAGATGGTCTCGAGCTTCTTGACCAAGTGCTCGCGGCTGGTCTGCCTCTCATCGTTTGGTTTTAACCGGTCGTACAGCTCGCGCATGTCTGTGCTGAGGGTGCGCTCCTCGTCTTCGGACAAGCTGCTCTTGATCTTATCGAGGCTGACGGCCTCGAGGCGGTCGACGCCGAGGCTGTAGGGCATGCGGCGGCGGCCGCGCACCAGGGCGGTTTCGTAGATGCAGCCGCCGTAGCGCGGCGGCAGGGGGCGGAGAGAGGGCAGGGTGGAGCTCGTCTCGGAGTAGGCGGAGCGGGGGGAGTGGTTCTGGGTGGCGTTGGGAGACGGCTCGCGGGACTCAAAGGAGAAATTCCGGGCATGCTGATGCGGCGTCGAGGGGACCGAGCTGGCCTGAATCAGGGGCGCCTTGGCGTGGGCTCGCGGCGACTTGGAGGGCCGATGCTGCTGCGAGCGAGCGGCTGAGCCCGCAGGACGACCCAGGTGGTCAGCCGAGCCGCTCTGCGAGCCGCTCTGCGAGCCGGCCTGCGAGGCCTGCTGGGCCGACTGCTTGCCCGACGCGGCCGCCTTGGACGCGGTCTTTTGGGCCGACTCCTTCCCCATTTTTGTTACCGAGCGGTCCGACTTGACTGCGTTCTTGTTGCCTCTGTTCCCATGGCAGTTCGGCTGGCCCTGCTGAGACGGTTGCTGCTGCTGCTGCTGCTGCTGCTGTTGTGGCTGCTGCTGCTGTTGTGATTGCTGCTGCACTTGGAAGTAATGGTTTTGATGCGTCGGTTGGTGGTGCGATTTGGAAGACGAGCGCGAGCGTGGCGCGGCGGCTTGGACGTGAGGTGCCGAGAGAACAGGCGGCAGCGGCGGGGTTTGCAAACCGACGCCTCCGCCGCGGCTGGGCGAAATCAGCTTGTTGTAGTTGAGCAGCTGGGCCTGGTAGATGGCGGGATGATGTGGAAAGAGGATGGGAATCAGGTCGAGAGGCGTGGCGACCTGGGGAGAGGCGGTGGAAGAAGAGACGTCGGAGAAGGACACCGAGGACGAGGGCAGGCGCGGCGTAGAGGCGGAAGAGGAGACTCGAGACCACGAATTGGAAGAATAACTATGCTTGGATTCTGCCGTGGTCGGCCGACTGTCCATGAAGACGAGCGTGCCGCGGCAGTGCGGACCCCTGGCAGGACGGGGGCGGCAATGGCGAGCTGAAGATGCGGGCGGTCAAAAGAGCCCAGAGCGTAGGGGGGTCGAAAGAGGAGATTCGAGAGCGTGCAAGTTCGACGAGTCGCAGCGAGAGAGAGAGGAGAAAAAGAGATAGAATGAGAAAAGAATGAGGTACGCGTTCCAAGAAAGCTCAGATAATGCCGGTTGGTCGTCCGTATGCCAGGCGATGTCGAACAATGGATACCCCTTTAAACGAACAAGGATAAAGAGAGAGTCGGCGTGGGAAAGGATGGAGATAGCAACAGGGGGTGCGAGGGAGGAGAGGTGTGTTCGAAAGCCAAGTTCGGCTTTTGGGGGGAACGAGGAGAGAGGGGACAGGGCCGTAGAGCGAGCGAGAGACGGTAGACGATGGACGAGACAGGGCAAACGTAATTCGGTCGGTCGTTCGAGGCGCAGCGTCCGCGGATGGCGACCCAGGCACTGCAAGAACAACGAGAGACTTGTGGTGGGCGGCGAGAGAATCGACGGGGGGGAGAGAGGAGAGACAGGGTACGACGGAAAGGACTCGGATTTCCAAAGTCGGATTTTCCCAGCGTCGAGTTGGCGACGCCAATGGCACGCGCGAGTCAAAAAGTCTGGGAAGCGGCCGAGAAGAAGCAGCTCGCGGCTTCGGGGATCCTGTCCTCTTGTGTTTGGCGTCCGGTTTTTTTTTTGGNGGGGGGGGGGGAGAGGAGAGGGAGACGGGTGGTGGTTGAGAAGGATGGAGAGGCGAAAGGGACGAAGGAGAATGCAGGAGATGGTGAAGCGCAGCCAGAGAGAGGCCAATATCCACGCGGATTGGGTTTAGGCTCGTGGCTCTTGGATTAATATTATTATTATTTTCTGGTCTGCTCCTTTCTCGGCCGTGTGCCTCGCACGTTGGCGGCGTAGGCGTGGGCACTTAAGGAGAAGGGGCAGCCGGAGTGGAGAAAACGTGACCTGGTTGTCGTGACCGGGGGATTGGGGGGGAGACCGGTGGTTTTCAATGTCGTTTTCAATGTCGTTTTCAATGTCGTTTCCAGGGCCGTTTTCAGCGGTCGCTTCCAGAGGTCGTTTCCAGCGTTGTTTCCAGGGACGGTGGGCCGCTAACGCCAATGGTTCAGGGCCTCAGCGTGTGTAAATCAGGGGCCGGCGCAGTGGGAGAGCGTGCAGCGTGAGGATGGAATCTTTAATTTTCATAGGAGAGAAGGGAGAGGCAAGAAGATGTCTTGATGTCTTGTTCTTCACGGCTCTCATTCTTCTCTCGCACAAGCAGCGCTGGTAGGCAATGCCTCTCGTCACAAAGACGTCAGTTTTCCCCTTCTCGACTTCAGGGCTTTCTAGCGGGCTCTGCTGCCGAAAAAAGTCCCGCAGCTCGGCTATAAGCAAAGAGCAGCGCTGAGCAGAGACGGAGGCAGGTGGCGGAGCTGCGCTATTGCAGAATGGGACACAGTATGGGGACACAGGTCGCACGGTCGATGCACCTTCCTTGCTAGGATGGACCATTCATAGTCAAAGCTGCTTAGAAGAGCAGGCATCAGCGCTGCTGGTCCCTGCTGGAAGCAGCGGGCTCATTTCCAATGCAGGTGCTCGCGATGCCCAGTCACGGGTCGTGAAACGCCTAGAGAAAAAAGGGAAACAGCGGGGTACTGGTGAAGGTCGGAATTTGGGCAGCAAAGGAGCGCTCCATCTGCAGAGCGTGCTGTGTTGCACCTGGTACGGGTGCTCTGCGCGAAATTGCACACTAGAGCGGTTAGAGAGGCCACGGCGCGCGTTAAGTGCAAAAGGGGGCTTCTCTCTTCCCACCAACACCGGATGCGTGCATCTGCATGGATCACGCTACGGCCAAAGCAAAGACATCAAACGTGAATCTCTTCTTTGGGTCTTTGGGTCTCTGGGTGTCTTTGGGACCCCTTCACGACAGCTTCTGCGGCCGTCTCCTTTTGTCTGTATGCACCTCTGACGACTACGTCATACTACACTGTATTGCTTTCCGACCCCTCCTTCGCCCTACATAAACTTCAGCTGTGCATTCCACCAATGCATTCCAGCAACCCTGGACTCTGTCAGAGTGTGTCACCCTCTTCGGACGGTGCAGCCAGTCAGAATCCCTTGGGCTGCTAAGCGCTCTGGAACATCCCTTGCCTCTCGGTCTCGTGCCCTTTCCGGGAACAATGCCAGCTGCGCTGGTAGAATGCTCTTGGTTCACGTCAGATGGACCAACGGGACACCCTTCTCTCAACCCCTCCCCCTCTCCTTCCCCTCCCCCCGGCGAGACAGCAGACGAACAGACGGCTCTCTGGATTGCCATGCTCGTATAATACGTTGTTTGAAGGTTGGTTCCTAAGTGGGGACGGGCCACTCGTATCCGACTGTTGCCATCCAGTCTCGAGCCACTGGATAGACACGATGTCGGCGATTGTGCTCGTATTCGGAGGAGCATTCTGAAGGCAATTTCTTATTGCTTGCCTTTTGTGTCTGATTTCTTTGGCCGATCCCTCCCTCCTCATCTTTGTCTGCCCATCCAAGTTGCCTTTCAGCCTTGTGTTGCCCCAAAGCTCGTCTTGACTCTTTTAGCCAGACCAATTTAGGTAACGTAAGCAGCGTACAGCGTCCACCCGCAGGACACATTGCAAGAACTGTATGTCGGGTCCGATCATGCAAAAGAAATATAAAATAAAGTATAAAATATAAAATAAAACAAAAAGCCTGAACTTTACGTTACGTCCGGAAACTGCATCCGCCACACATGCACACACACTTGCACTTGTGCCATTGGTGGCGCCGTGGGCCGTCCGTCCATCCGTCTTGCAGCGTGCCGGGATGGCGCAGAGGAAGAAATCGAGAAGCAAGCCGAATTCCACCAAGCAGCACCGCGCGTCTCTGCCACACATGTTCTCTTCCGCAGTCCGTCCGCACGAGAGGGGGGGGGGAGAACAGCCAACCAGGCGGCGTGGCCGACGCCAATATGAGCCAAAATGGCTCTGCGCCATGACAACATCCGAAGTGGCCTGCCTTGTCTCGCCGTGTCATGAGCACGTATGCTGTGCAACAGGGACTAGGGCAATACACGGCACAGGACGGCAGATTCGGGTCATCTGCACCAGTGTGCTGCTCTGTCAGGGCGTCGATTCCATCCCAGCCAAGAAATCAGAAAGAGAAAAAGAAAAGAGGGGAAAATGGAAGAATAAAAACGAAAACAAGGCAAACCGCCTGGTCAGGATCTGGCACAGATGCACATGCAAGGCTGCGTGCATGCAGCCGGATGCCGGTCCGCATCCAACCGCGCAGCAAGATCAGATTCATGCGTCTGCCGTCTGCCTTTCCCTGCCCATGTACGAGTACACGAGCCGGCCCAGGCAGCATCCATTTCCCACCTATTCCTAGTTTCATCTGTCCTCTGCATCCTTGGTGTGTACACCTGCCCCCCCCCCCTCCCCGCTCTTTCCTTCCGGCGATTCACGATCCTCCTTGCTTCGGCTTGCAACTTCCCGTCCGGGTTTGGTCGCAACTGGCTCCTTCCGCTTTGGGGACCAGGACACTGGGCAAGGGCAGGGATGCCGGGCGCTTGCTGACAATCGAGTCGAAGCTGCCTCTGCACGATGCTGTCTCATGTAAGCTTCAAAACGGCTAGCAGATCCAGTTCTTCCTGAAAGATGTAGCATCGATACAGCAGACAGGGCGCTTAGCTGTCCATCACCAGTAGACGTCCTTGGCCACCTACCACCTGTTCCACCAAATTTTGGACAGGACCTGGTTGGAGCTACAGCTCTTCATACGTCAGCCACAGCCCCGCGCAGGCGCTTAAAACTAGTACGGCCAAAGCCTGGACAACGGACCACTACAAGGCTGCCTAGTAAAAGCACCTTCTAAAGAGACAATTTAATGCATTGCCTTGCCTTGTACCGTCAATAAAAACACCATAAAGAACGCAGACAGCTTCAAAAGGGCAATTTAGCGGACCTCACCATGGCAACAGACCAGGCTTCGGCACCCAGCCAGGCCGCCGTCGACTCGATTGTCCAGCATTATAATGCTATCTGCGCTGTCTTTCCCGAGGCTGTGGCTGACTTCAAGTCGAGGTGGGATGCCGCACAGGCAGTGCGCCAGTCCCAGTCAGCTCGACCATCGTTGATTCCTGTGCCCAAACAGACGAGTTCAACTTGATCAAAAGCTCGGTCCCAAGATCATCCCGTTTGTGGTCTACAAGCTCACCCAAGACGACACTGGCCAACACAAGTGGGGCGTGTTTTTATGTTGAGCACCCACTAACCTTTACTAGACAACGCCCTGGAAAACGACTCCGTCTACTGCCCCAGCATCGACGGACAGGCCCTCCTTGCCTGCAGCGCTCGCATCGTCGACCTCAACTGCCAGCGAAACAAGCTCGTCGACGCCCGCATCGCGGCCTGGAAGCAGTTTCACAAAGAGAACCTGCCGTTTCACAGCGGGTTCGACCATGTACACGCTCACCGATGAGTACGATGATCTGCTGCAGATGGGCACCAGCATCATCGCACCCCTCATGGTTGCCTACCATGAAACCCAGTTTGGCTTTTGGTGGGACCTGCTGCACGAGATTGTCCACGGTCACGACGGGTGCCGTCCATATTCGGATGGACGCCTTCTACGAACAGTGGGACAGTTTTTTCAGATGGCGCAAGCACGACCAGGCCCCCGACTACATCCTCACGCCATTTGATCGTCAAGTTCGGCGAGGCGAGGCTGTGGATGCAACCGCGAGTCCGAGGAGATGGGCACGGGAGGACGACGCAAGGTTGTAAGTGTATCATGTATTCTAGGAACAAAGTACGCAAACAAGGATAGCAACCCAATTCACTTGCAAGCAGAGCGTACAACTATTATTAGGCGGAGAGTCAGCCGGCAAGCAGGAACGTCCGGCACGTGGGTAGTCTTAATTGCTGGCTGACGATGTGCATGGTCCGGCGGACCTGTCGTTCCGCAGTAGGCTCGTGGCCAGTAATCTGATGACGACAGGCTCCTTTATTTTTAGACAGCGGAGCGTGCGGAAAAGGTGAGAAGCATGGAGTGTCGGTGTGGCTCGCCACGGCAGCCCCAGCTGTGTCCACTTTGGACCTACGGCTAAGATGGAATAACCTGCGGTTATTTCCAATAGCTGCGTGGTAAGCTAAAGGTTCCGTGGGTGGTGGCAGGAGTGGGCTCACAAGGGGCATCTGGGCTGCTTGCTTTTTTATCCGGATCCAAAATGTCATCACATCTTGGACAACTTGAGCATTGTGGCATAGCTACTCCGGGGCCAGCTCATAATGTCTGCGGATGGACATGTTTGGAGGATCACACGACATCTTGTATGTCGCAAGAGTTTCACGGACATGTGTTTTGTGCTTTGTGTCAAGAAAACATACATTGGGTCTTCACTCCAAACAAACGCATATTTCGGGTTATGCCGAAAGTCCAGACGACACATATTTCTCTTTTAACAGGAGATCGACGTGTCTCTTTCTCTCTCTCCCTCTCTCTGTTGTGTTTGTCATATTCACTTCTAAGCACCCTAACGTCTTATACGAAACGGGCAAGAACCGAGCGGACCAATCGGCAGGCGTGCCTTCTTGGCGGGGTTTGGGCCTCTTATGGACAATACTCGTACACATCTCTTTTTTTGCGAAGAAACGGCGGGGTGCCCCCCATTGTTCGAACGTGTCTGACACGCAGAAATGAAGCGGTACGTTTTTTGAGGGAGAGAGAAGAAGGAGTGGGGGGAGGGGTTGCGGCTGCCAATGGCCCACGCATCTGAAAGCTGCGACATGCGCCGTGTCAGGAGCGTCTGCCATGACCTTTTTTTTTTGCGGTTACCCCATCGCGACAGAAAGGGGGCAGAACAAAGAGAAACGAACGAGAATTGTCCGTCTCCGTCAGAAACGGAGGAGCCCATTCGGCTATGTCATTCTTGTTTCATCAGGCGGAGACATGCTCCGAGTTCGCGAGTCTTTTTTAAAGAGTCTCGTCTCTCGAAAGGGGGAGAACTGCTCAATCTTCAATTTTACAATACACTCTCATTACCCAATAATATTTACTTGCTATCAACACAATGCTCTCCAGCCTCTCCACAAAGCTGGCCCTGCGCAAGCTTGGCCTGCCCAAGGATGCCCTCAACTTTTCCATGCCCGGCATGGGCGCTGAGCCCGAGCCAACCCCCAAGCCGCTGAAAAAGAACAGCCGCTCCAGAACCGCGCCGGCCGCCCTCGATGCCGACGACCAGGGCGCCGGCGCATCATCATCGTCCAAATGGCCTGCCTGGCTCTCCGTCCAGAGCCTGCCGCTGACCGTGCAGCCGTGGCTCGCGCCGCCGCCGGCGCCCGTGCCCGTTGCCGCTCTGCCGCGCATCGGTGCCCCGGCCCCCGTCGACCGCGACCGCAAGGTGTCTGTCGGCGGCATCCCCGTTCTCGTCGTCTTTTTGCGGTGCGTCGGCTGCGCATGTAGGTTTTTTGTCTCTTTTATTCTCTTCTCGTCATTTCTCGTCTCCTTTCTCTCTCTCGTCTCTTCTCTTCCTCTCCCGCTGACACCTTCAGTCGCCCAGCAGACCTTTCTCAACCTCCGCACCCTCGCCAACCGCTACAACGGCCGGCTTCGCTGCATCGCCGTCTCCCACGCCTCTGTGACGGCCACGGCCAAGTGGCTCGACCTGCTGGGCGGCGCCTGGAACGTGCAGATCGTCATCGACGAGGACCGCGCCGTGTATGCCGCCTGGGGGCTCGGGCTCGGGTCCTTCTGGACCGTCCTGCATCCCAACACGCAGGTGCAGGCCTGGAAGGCCAACGGGTGGCTCGGCAACTCCGTCGCCTCGTACATGGAGCAGCGCCGCCCTGCACCCGCCCCCGCGCCAGGCGGCAGCGCCGACGACGCTCCCGGGGGGCCCACCACCGTCATGGGCAACAAGTGGCAGGAAGCCGGTGCATTTGCTGTAGACTCGCGCGGCACCGTCATCTGGGGCAACAAGGCCCAGCGCATGGACGATGTCCTCGATCTGGACCAGGCCGTGGCATTGTTGGGTCTGTAAGAGGGATTGTCAGAGGGATTGTCAGGACTGTCAGGACTGTCAGGACTGCCAGAAGGATAACAAAGTTCGCTTGGAGTTGGGAGTTAACGGGCACGAATCATACGCATACGATATTGGGTATTACCAAACAAAACTCCGCCAGTGGTATTTTTTTATAGTAGTTGATCTGATTTACACCATCCCCGATAAAGTCCTGCGTCCCCTGTATTGTATGTTGTAGCCGTTTCCAATGCCCCTTTGCTCCATACCATGCGCGTTGTGGCGTCTGGTGCCGTTGCCTGTGGCTTCCCGTGCGAACAGTGAAAAGCAAAAAGGGACAGCGCAAAGACAAGCTGAGAACAGGACACAAATTGTAGACAAAGAGCAAGCCATCCCTCGTAAAGAAAACAACGTCCTAGGAAAGAAAAAAGAAAGAAAAAAAGAAACCATCAACATCCCAAGAAGAAATAAAACTCCAGCCAAACGACGACAACCCCCCTGAACGACCTTTGCCCTGCCAGCCTACCTGCTGGCGATCCAGCCCAGCCCAGCCCAGTTTGTTGTTTAGTCCAAGCACGCCCCTTGCTTGCCTGTTCTTCGTTTTCCTGGTAAAAAAAAACTCCTGTTGTGTCCTTAGCCAAGCCCAATCCCGCGGGGGCGGACCTGACGCCGATGCCAATGCAGGAATTTCTTTCAACTCGGATTCCTTTGCCGTCCAGTCTGCCATTTTGCTCATGCCACCCTGATTGTCGCCAAAAACACCCAGGGGTTCCCATGCCCGACTTTTTCTGCTGCGTTGACGCCTTGCCCTCAAAAGAAAGAAACCAGACAAAGCATTAACACCCTCCATTACAACAACCCCTCTCCAGGAAAACACCCTTCCCTTCCCCCCTCCCCTTTCTCAAATCAAAACGTGCATCTTGTGCTTCTGCCGAGCAACTCCATGTGCTCCCCACCACAAAATGTAGGAAACGAGTGGCCATACTCCTTGCCCAGATCGGTTTAGATCCTAACCCCAAACACTGGCCTGCACACCGATGCCGGGTTTGTTACCGTTGCCCCACACGCTGCCGCCGCGGCCCCAGCCAGTCATACCTATGTGACCTTCCTCGGGGGTGGCGGAAGATGGGTTCGACGGTGGACCGCCAGCGGAAGCGGAACCCTCGTTGGCGGGCGCATATGATAGGGGCGACGCAAGTGGCGTTGTTGACCGCTTATTCAAAGACGGGTGGACGGCGCTGGTAACGCCTGACGACCCCGACGGCGTCGTTGAGGCACCAGACGGCCGCGTACCAATGGGTGCCACGCCAGAGGTCGGCTTTCCGTTGATGGGCGAAGTCCCTGGAGACGACGTGCTCGTGCGGCTTGCCTGCGGGCCCTGCCCGGCCTTCTGTTCGTTACCCGTCAGGCTCGACTGCGGGCTGGACGTGCTGTTGGCGCGCGAGCTCTGGCCAGGTACCGCTGACGGAGAGGTGGTCCCGGCGTCCGGAGTGCCGCCAGCATCGGCTCCAGCCGGAGGCGTACGGCCGTACTCGTAGGCGAGAGGTGAGTGGCCACGGAGGCCACTAGGGGGCGGGTGCTGTGGGCCCGGAACACCAGGACGTGGGGTGCCGGTCTCGTCGATGTAGCCACCGGTCTCGGCGAAGGAACCCTCACCGTAGAGGGCGCTGCGCTGGCGGGCGATCAGATCGCGGCGTTCGTTCTCCGACATGCTACCCGGACTGAGTGTACGATCAGGCTTCCCGCCATACGAAGAAAGCTCCGAGAGAACAGCTGTAACCATGTCAGCAAACTCATGTTCTGTTCATAAAAGAGAGCAGCAAAAGAAATGGTGACACATCCAAAAGGTTTTCCCAGGCAAGCAGAAGGTGAACAGTGGCGCTCTCGACATCTACAAAAAAAGCGAAAGGAGTTGCATTTGATAAGGAAAGCATTGCTCTTTTTTTTTTCTTTCGTGGCATGGCCACAACCATCTCTTGCAACGTCGGGGCGTACTCCTTTCCACTTTTTTTTTCGGCCCAGAGCGCCGCTTGTACTCCTTTTGCTTGCCAGTGAAGGAAAACAAAAAGGATAAAAGTGCTATACAACGGAGGGCGGCCTACTTCGGTTGTATTGTTGCTCTTGGTGATAGTTGCGCAGCTCGCGTTCCCGCTGGGCTGCCATCCTTCGCTTCGCCTGGATCATCTGCTCAGCCTCGCTGGAACCGCGTGAAGACTGGTGTCGCTGGCTAGCGTAAAAGTTCTGCAAGTTCGACTGGTGCGCCCCGCGAGCATCGCCGAATTCAGCCATGGAATGAGGACGCGGACCCGTGCTATGTCCTTGCCGGCCATCTATGAAAAGATAAGTTGTTAGTTGGCGGTCAAATGTTAAGGCCGGTGCGGGCGACCGAGGTAGTTTGTCGGAATCGCGGCCGGCCGGCCCGAGAAAGAAACCACTCACGTCGACCAGTCATGCCGAACATCTTGCCACTCTTGACCAGGTTGTCAATAGCCCGATCGACTTCTGTAGAAGAAAAAAAAACATTAGCTCGCCGCTGCGCGGTTTTCCCGTTATCGGTCCGATGCATCGGTTTGCATACCCTCCATCTGGTGCAAGAAAGCGGCCGATTCGGGGCCTTGAGCAGGTGGCGGCGGCCCTTGCGTCGGGACGGTTGAGCTGGAGCCTGTAACGAGACGGTCAGAATGGCATGCGCACGACAAGAGGCGTGGGCGAGATGATGCCACAAACCTGAACGGACGGTTTGGCTATCGATGTCCAGGTCGTTCCAGGTGTTCGGACCGATGGTTGACCATGGTCGCGAGTTATCGTAATAAGCCATGGTTCGCAGAAATCAGACCGTCGTAGACAAGCCGAGATCCCGCGATCTGGGATGTTGGGTGGTTGTGGTAGGACGGAATCGAGAACCGCGGCGGGGATTGTCGAAGGGTCGGGTTCGATCCGACGGTTGGTACGACTTTGACGATGTCTTGGTTCGTATTGTTAGTTGGGAGGTATTGGATGAAGCAGAAGTTGCAAATAAAAATGTGAAATGGCAGCCAGGAGTGGTGGAAAGAGGTATCGAAAACGAAATGCCCGCCGGAAAGGAGAGAGAGAGAGAGAGAAAAAAATATTGGTAATAGGAGAAATAAATTGCGACTGGAAAAATTCCGCAACAGGCTCAGTGACAGTTGAAACGGTAGGGCCGATCGGAGAGAACGTGAGGAGAAAACAATGCGAGATGCCGTAAAAGGGTGGGATAAAGCAGGCCGGGTACCAGACAGGGAGTTTGGGATGCGACAAGACGATGCGGGAGGAGAGGGATTGAGATAGATGGAGGGAGAGAGAGGAGGGGTGGGTTGACGGAGTTTGTAAAGGAGGTTGCTCACAAAGCCTGGAGACGGCTGGCGCCGCGGCGGGAAAGGCCAGACGGAGAGGGCGAAAAAAAATTTAAACAAATAGTGAAATATGGCAAAAAATAAAATAAATAAATAAAAAATAGAAAAAAAATGAGAGGGCTATTTGGATACAACCAGAGTTCCGTAGCCCGCCATTGATGTTTCGGGTTGTAGATTTGGGTCGTCGGCTCTTCGATGAAGAGTTCTTGAAGAAAAGAGAGGAAGGAGAAAGGAAGCAGAAAAAAAAATTAATACATACTCAGTCGTCCTGAACAACGAAGAAAAGGAGGCGATGGCCAGGGGGGGCAGAAAAAAAACGTGACCCCTTTCCAGCGTAGACTAATTTCGCGGGAGCTTCGACCGAGTGGAGGTCTGGCGGAGTCGAAGAAGAATACGGTATACCGTTAGACGGAATGGAGAAGTGGCGGGAAAGGCGGGACAGGAGGGTGAAGGATGGAGAAGAGGAGATGGAGCGAGGGTCGGAGTCGAATTCGAACAAATCGAACAAAATGCAACAGGCGGGGAGGGGCCAAGGGAAGCAGAAGCTGGAGAGAAGCTGGAACAGAAGCTAGGAAATACGAGTAGAGATACGTTCTGCTTGGGGGAAATGGCCAAACCACAGAGGTACCCGAAGGGAGGGAGGCGAGCGACAGGGGGGCAAGCAGAAACGAGGTCGTGCGGCGCCAGTGTCGGAAAGGGAGCGGCCAGAAACGGACTGGGACAATGAGAAGAAAAGAAAGAAAAAAAAAAAGATTAGGAGCGCGTTGCAAAAGTGGAGCGGCGGCCACTGCTGCTTCTGTATCTGGTCGGGGGAGCGGGTCGGCGACAAGCGAATGGGGGAAGCGAGTGGAGCGGGCAGGTGAGAAGAGGAAGCTATTATTACATGGTATTGTGAGCTGCTGGTGCAGACGTGGAGAAGGGAAGGAACATACGCACATGAGCACCGAGGGAAGGTACGTAAGATACATTGTATCCTGGAATACGTACGATATACCTACAGGAGGCAGGAAGGGACAGGATGCACCGCCAAGAGACAGCTGACGAGACAGCCAGAAACAGGAAGCGCGACCCCCCAAGTATCGTCTCAGCGTAGCACGACTCGCAAGCAGCAGCAGGCGCCATCAGGGTGGTGGTGTCATCCAGGACGTCTGACGGGGGGCGTGTGTGCTTTGGCGGCCAGCCATCGTACGGTATGCTGCCCAGAAATAGAAGAGCAAACAGCCATTGTTGATGTCGCGGGCCGACCAACTAGGAAGGCCGTTTGTGGCTCAGTTGGGAAGGGGGGGGTCCAGCGCGGTGGGACAGATGAAGGTGTGCCCAGCACTTTTTCTCGAAAAGGGTGGAGGCCCCTAACAAGCTGGCAATTACGGAGTTGCGCAGAAGGGAAAGCGCTAATAGCCCACGTCCCCCTTTTTGTCCCTACTACTTGATAGTATCGTATGTACGAGTCGTTCCTGCCGCACACATCCACAGAATCACTTCCCCAAGAAGCACACAGACACCGACTTCCTTGATAGTCGGAAGGCACTTCCGCTTTGGGAAGCGGCACCGGCCATCCAAGTTTCCCAGCCTGCGCAACACCTCTGCTTGCAGCAGTTTGCAGCGGCCTGCAGGCGGCTGGCCAGAGGCCACATCGGCCGGGGTTGGGCTCTGCAGCACGCGGGCAGGTGTGATTGCGCTGACTCGGCAGATGAGTGATATTCAGGGAAGGAAAGCGGGCAGCAGACAGCCTCGCTAGCGAGCCATTTTCATCAGCATCGCTGGCAATGTCTTTTTGCTGCCGCATGTATCTCAATACTCGTCAGCATATCTTACGTGTCGCGTATTCCTCTCTAAGCGGCTCGGCCGTTTGTAACGTTTGAACAATGATTGCCACCCCGGCGGTGCCGTCATCCGTTTTAGTTGAACATCCCCAGACCAAAAACGTTGCCCTTCTACTCGTAATAGTGCAGCATGTACTCGTAGGCGCGGCAGAGGAACATGTCACTATTAGCAAAGTATTTGTGCGGACGCCTCGGGAACCCCGCCGACGATCGAGATCGCCAGCCAGGAGCGTGTGAGGCTGCTGCAGAATTCGTGCAAAGAAAGGATTGAATCCTTTGGAAATATACGGCCGGCAAACGAGCAGCTTGGTGAAATATCGAGTGCGATGCATCGCAATGTAAAAAATAAAGAGAAATGACGAAAAAAAAGAAAATGAAAAAAAAAAGTAGCAAAAAAAATCGTTCATCTCGACAAGACAGGGATTCGAACCCTGGATCGCGAACGAACAGGCTTAGCAGGCCTGCGCCTTAACCACTCGGCCATCTTGTCTTGTTGGATCCATAACCGTTAAAACATATTTATAAGCCCAGTTCAGCCCCACTTATCGCTAGCTCGTTTTTCAAACCTGTTTTCTTGCTATTGTTTTTCAATTGTCTCCTTTGTTCTGTAAAGACCCAGATATTTATATTATTCATACGATACCTGCATTCTCAACTAAATAGCAAGAGACTTTCTCCCATATTCTCCTGCTTTGCCCATCTCCCCCTGCCTTGCCCTTCCCCTACACTGTTTCCAGTCCCTGCTTGCGGGCCTCGTTGAGGGCCCGGAGCTTGGCCGTGCCGATGCCGGCGACGCCGTCCTCCTGGCTGGCGCCCAGCCACGGCTTCTTGGCGTCGCCCAGCAGGCTGCCGGCGAGGAAATAGACGACAAGGCCGAGGAGGATGAGGACAAAGGCGATGGGGTACAGAAAGTGGATGGAGTAGCCAAAGACGCGGATGCCAATGATGATGCCCCAAAAGTTGCCCGTGAGCAGAGAAATGTCAAAGAAGGCGGCGCTGGCCATGCGGAAGATGAGCGGGGCGAGGGAGTAGAAGAGGGAGAGGGCGAGGGTGTAGCCGGTGAGGTAGCCGCCGACGCGGCCGTTCCAGGTGGCGATGGTGAAGGAGTGGCGGTCAAAGATGGCGGCGGTGGTGCCGTTGATGATCATGCCAAAGAAGCCGAGGCAGGCGAGGACCTCGTAGGCAGGCTTGCGGCTGACGAACCACTCCTCAAAGACGTTGCTGATGCCGTAGAGGCTGGCGCCGAGGAGGCCAAAGAGGTCGCCCTTGACCTTGTCGACGGTGGCGCCGCCGTTGCTGCCGGTGATGTGGTCCGAGGCCAGCAGGAGGCCCATGCCGCCGCAGGCGAGGAGGATGCCGAGGATCTGGAAGGGGCGGTAGCGCACGCGCAGCAGGACAAAGGAGATGGCGACGACGCAGACGATGCTCCAAAAGTTGAGCAGCTGCGCGCTGAGAATGTTGGTGTAGCGGTAGGCCAGCACGGTAAAGTAGTTGCCCTCGACGTCGAGGAAGGAGAGGCAGACGTACTTCCAGCCGTCGCGCCACAGCACCGAGCGGGCCACGTAGCGCGGGCCCTTGCGGTACAGCAGCACGGGCACGTAGATGAGCGCCAGCAGCGCGTAGTTGAAAAAGGTCTGGAAGGCCGGGATGCTGGTGCCCTCTCGGTTGAGAAAGGTCGTGAACGTGTTGGTCGCCGTGATGCAGAGCGCCAGCACCTGGCCCAGCACCACCACCATCCAAAAGTCCCACGTCGCCAGGTAGCTGTACCAGTGCACCGACTTCTCTTCGATCGCCTGCAGGCCCACCGCCACCGCCTCCGCCTCGTCCACCACCGGCCGCGTCACCGGCCCATCCTGCGCCACGGCGCCATCGTGCGCCTTGTTGTAGATCTCGCTAGACATTCTAGGAGCAGCTAGAGCAGCTAGAGCAGCTAGAGCAGCTAGGAGCAGCACAAAAATAAAGTCTGGACACAGTGAGCAGGTATCAGGATATCAGGGTGTCAAAAGGGCACAACGCACTTGTCAACCCGTATGGTAACAATGGGAGTCTTTCTGCCGGGGGCAGCGAGCGCAAAGACTAGAAGTCGCTCGCTATCGCCCTACACGTGGCGTCTTGTTCTGTCTCGAAAGGAGCTGTGGCGGCAGTGGCGCATCGACAAGCCCAAGGCCGATGATGCAAAAGACAAGATGGCAATGGCGACGTCCCAACTGGACATCTGAGGTTGCGCCGCGTGCTGTGAAAACAATGTCGAGACCCGCGCTGAAGACTTGTAAAGCAATCCTTGCTTTTGCTGTCCGCGCTTGGATGTGCGTATCAACAAACTTATTCTCCAAACCAGACGTCAAAAAACAGTGAAAAAAAAAGCAACGTGGTTGACGATTTTGACTTTTTCCTGGGGGGGCAAGAGCAGAAATGGACTATTGGCCGAATTGGCCTAGCAGCAAAAGGACCTAGCTAATACTATGTAGGCGGGGCTGTCGTCGGCCTGGGTCCAGCCCACCCCCACGCTGTTTCCTAGCTTGTTCCACTTACTATGTAGCTCTTCACGCTGCGGCAAACGCGGCCAGCAGCTGCACTCCATCTCAGCCTTGTGCTTGACTTGTCGCATTACCATTAGATTCTAATATTACATCATTAAGATATTATGTGTACAACAGAATACGTCTCAGATAAACTGTGTGCCGAAGCTGTCCACCATCGCTGTCGGCGTGTGCCGTTCAAACCGGCTGCCCGGTGCGTCAACGGCAATGCCAATGTTGCTGGCATCCATGCCGCCACCAACCTCGGGGACTATGCTCTCTGGGTTTCCGTTCTCCGGGGTGCCAGCACCGTCCTCGTGGACCACATGCTCCATGAATCCTTGTCTGGGCGGCGGCGGCGGTCCCATGGCCGAGTGAAGGATAGACGGCCCTCTGGCCAGGCCAATCGAGCCAGGTAGCAATAGCGCTCCCTTCATGGTCGGTGCTTGCCAATGCTCTTCTGGTTGAGTGTCGACTTCTCCCATGCCTACCGCCGGCTCAGCAGCCTGGGCCTGTGGCTCCGGTGGCACTCTGCCGGTTGGCTGCTCAATCGTGTAGGGAGCGGTCGGCATGCCGCTGGCATTTTCTGTGGCGTACGGCCCGACACCGATTTCGCGCGTGTACACGCTGGCAGTGAAAGCTTTTGGCCGAGGGGGGGACAAGCCAAGCTCGTTTCCGTAAAGCGCGTGGACCGAGTCCGTCGTTGTTGGCCCTCTAGACTCTGTTGGCGTAGCCGGCGGTGATGACTTGGGCGACGGCACAGTCGTAGCCGCCTGTGTTGAGAAATTAGGCAGTGGCCAATTCGCCGTCGGCGATGGCAGGCTGTCAGAGACGGCCGATGACACCGGCTCAGGCTCGGCCGGTGCCTCCAGTATGTGACGGGTAAGCTCCCTGTTTTCCTGCACCCTTGACGATGGCGTCGATGCCCGGTGAAAGTCCCCGAACGACTCTGTTGAGGCCTCTGTCAATGCATCTGTCTCGGAATGCTGTGTGCGCGCAGGCGATGCCAGCTGCGCAGGAGCCGGTTCCAAAGCTTTGCGTTCATCTTCCGCTGGAGGATGAGGTTCTTGGCTCAGTGTCTGCGGGCTGAATGGGAAGGAACGGTTAGAACCACTTGTGGACCGTAGTGAAAATGTCGCCGGAGAGACGGGAGTGGGTGGCGAGACTGGAGTGGGCGGCAGCTTCACAGCTGGCAGCACGGGCGGGAAATCTTGACTTGGCGAGTATGGCAGGGCAATGGGTGGTTGGCTCTTTGCAAGAAGAACAAGCTGCTCCTGTGTCAGAGGGGGCGGCGATTCAGCCTGCGCCAATGACCGAACCCGAGCTGGCGACGGGCTTCTCCGACGGGCCGCCACCTTGGGCGGCGCAGGTGGGTGTTCGATGCTGGGGCCACGCTTGCCGGGGTTCAACGGACTGGACGGTCGAGAATTGTTGTTCCATGCCGGATTGGGTGGTGGAGGAACACGCTGATTGGACGGTGTGCGTGAGCGCTGAGCAGAGCCTCCCATTGTGGGTGTCCGCGGAGGACCTTGAACGGGAAAGCCACTGTGGGCAAACCGTGGAGAGCCAGTTGGACTATACGAGCTATGCGGGCTAAGCGGGCTAAGCGGACTATGCGGGCTATGCGGGCCCCCCCATTCAGGTCCATTGCGAGGGCTCGGGCCGCGATGCCGTGGATCTCCATGCCCCGGCCGACTTTGAGGTCCCATTGGTGGGGTTGGCCCTCGCCTTTTCGAGTTCTGGTTCATCATTGCGTGACGAGGATCGGACCCAGGAGGATGCGGGCCTCTCGGTGATGGAGGCAGACCCCATGGGTAAGGAGACGCAGGCGGGCCACCGCCCCGGTGGGGTGCATGGCCGGGCGGACCTCGGGGACTGTTGGCAATCCCCCTTGTGTCTCGGGCAAACTGTTGGTTCCGTGGACTTGAGTGGTTTGGGGGGGGGTGGTGGTCCCTTGGGCTTTGAACGTCTCTGGGGAATTGTTGATGCCGAGGGCTCTGGACGTCCCGAGGAAAGTTGGCGTCTCGCGGGCTTGGGCGGTCTCGCGGACTCTGGCGGTCTCGAGAGCTTTGGTGCTCGCGGGGGCTTCGCTGGTCTTGTGAAGGGCGGTGGCCCTGCAGTTGTGGCATGGAAGGGAAATTCCGCAGCATGCGAGGCGGAGCTGTGCGGACCAGGTCATGCTTGCTCTTGCTCCGTGGGGGAAAGCCTGCCGGTGCACCGTTTTGCTGCGGCATAGGCGCACGCTCTATGAGCCTGCCTCGTCTTCGGTTGTCCCAATCTTCAGGGGTCAAGTTATGCCGAGAATGGACCGTGTGATCATGTCCCTCGACACGTCGTTGTGGTGGTGGTGATGACAATGGCTCTTGAGGGTGCTCTCGCGCGTGTTGCTGATGCGTTTCCAAAGGCTGTTGTGACGCGTCTGTGACGAGCTTGCCTTGGTCTCGCTCCATTTCCAATGATTTCTTCTCCATGTTCTCGATGCAGACAGACCAGCTGCGGCGCCGCGGCACCTTGATCGAAAGGTCTTTCAGCCTGGTCTTATCCTTTGCTTTGGCATTGGGTGCCGATGCCGACGCCGACCAATTCTGCTCATCTCTGTTTCGTGGCCGGATGGCAGTCGGTCGGCGAACTACGCCATGCGCTGGGCGATCTTTTGTTTGGGGGATGGCCGCTTCTTGAACGGCTGGTGGCAGGGCAACGTCGCGTGTCCCTGGCTGATCGGCCGGCGAAGCAGGCACATCTGCCTTTTCCGGTCGAGCAGCATGCGGTGAGTGACTGGGGGCAGCCGGCGCGGTAGAGGTCGTGGCGACAGCTGTCAGGACTTCAACCTGGTAGCCGGGCGGGGTCTCCACGTGAGAGCAAACACTGGACACGGTGGTGGCTGGCGAAGTCTCGCGCTCGCGGCTCTTGGACGAGGAGGGAGACGTCGTGTCGGAGCACTTGGAGGGATCGATGATGGTCGTCGACGACGAGACAATCGACATGTCGTTGTCGCTGAGGCTCTGGGCGCTGTGGATGCCTCGGCGGGGAGGCGAGCGAGGGCTATCCTGCCGCAAGGGCGATGCTGGCGTTGGGGTGGGCGCCCGCCTGTCGACGGCAAAGTGCACGTCGAGCGGGCTGACCCACGGCTTGGAGCGCTGGCCGTGCGACGTGCTGGGCCGCTCGCTGACGGCGACGGAGGGGAAGACGGCGTTGAAGGAGGCCTGCATGGGGCTGGCGCTGGAGGCGCTGCTGGTGCGCAAGCGGACGGAGCTGTCGGCGCTGGCCCATGGCTGAGAGGGCAGGGCGAAGTCGCTGAAGCTGGCGATGCTGAGCTCTGGCAGCCTCGGAGGGCCAAGGGTGCGGTGAGGTGTTGGTGGTCGCGATCGAACGTGAAGGCTGTCGGCGACGGCGTTGACGGGACTGATTGCGTCGTCTTGGCTGCCGAAGAAGTCGCTCTCGTCGAGAAGATCCTGGCCGATGCGCTCTGCTGGCTGGCCTTGCGACTTGGCCTGCAGCTTCCTACAGCAAGAGTGGTCAGCAGAAGCTTATGGAACCATTTCAAGGGGGGAGAGGGTTGCCAGCCAACTTACTTCTTCTTCTCCGCTCCACGTTTAAACCCAAAGATGCCCATGCTGGCGCGTGATCACCAAGGCCGATGCGGTGCTGGAAACGGAAATTGAAGGTTCGCCTAGTCTTCCTCGTCGCATGAAATCGAGGTAAATCAAGCACGTTGGGGGCAAAAACTGAAATAGACTTTTTGGTGGCATTAGAGATCCAAAGGATTGTGGGAACGGCAGAACAAGAACGGCAAAAAACGCAAAAAATGAAAAAAAAAAAAAAAAAAAAAAAAAAAAAAAAAAAAGGAGAGAGAGCTGATCACAAAAGAAAAGAAGTACTCGGGAGGCAGGAAGCGAGCAACAAAAGAAAAGAAAAGAAAAAGAGCCGACCACTTACGGGAAGCGATCGGCATGCAGCTGGTGGCTAGAGGTCGCGTCTGAATGCAAGAATACAGAGCTGGCAGGTTTTTTAAGACAGCGTCCCCACTCTCTCGGGGCGGGAATGCGTGAGACATATGAGAGGAGAAAGGAAAAAGATAGCTAACGGGGGCAGAGGGCAGAGAAGGAGCTAGCGCCAACTATGGGAGGTTCCTGAGCCCCTGACGCCTGCTAAAAGGATCGGGCTAAGATGGGCTCATCCGATGGGGGAGGGCAAAGTGGCCTCGTGTGCTTTGCAAATTCGCGAAAGTACCGCCAAACGTTAGATTTGAGGCATGCTGAATGATGAGCAGTGAGCTATGTGAGACCAAAGAACGACCGAAGAATGACCAACAGCAAAGAAGCAATCAGCCAGCATTCCACGGCTGAGGATCAGGGATCACGGGGCGGAGAGACGCCAATCTTTTACGAAGTAGCTCTTAGTGTACCCCTCAGCTGAACAGATGCCGTCACCGCGTCGCATTGCAGGATTCCCGCTGGGAAAGACCCTCTGTTCGCCTGTGCCCCAGGCCCCAGCTTCCCGCTGAAGTCAGTGTCACCGTACCATTGCTTCGGGGCTGAAGTGGCAGGGATGGGTGTTGGGGGCGGCAGCGCAGGAATTAAAATTAAGGCCAGGAAAGTGCAGGTATAATACTATGTAATACAGAGCAGGCACGACGCAAGGGAATTACCCAAGGGACGGAAGGAACGACTGATCTCTTCGGCACTTCGTCCTATCTCCGAGACGATGCTCCCTTGACTTTCTCTCCCTTCCCTCTTTGCCGGCTGCCGTCGCTTGTTATAGAACAGAACCTCGGCGGTTTTCCGCTGAGGTGCCACGTTCACCACATGCTCACCGGACGCTCACCAGACACGCACCGGACTCGCAGAAAACTGGCAGAGAAAAAGAAAGTTGGCGCATTTGTGGTCGGGCTGCAATTTCCCCTACGGCAGGCGCGTCCGTGCTAGCGCGTCGCGTTCGTCTGGGATCACGGTGCAAATGCCGAAGGGAAATGAGGACGAGTCACGCTCGATTCTATTAATACGATTCTAGTTAGTTTCTACTTTGCAGCTAGGCTTCTGGTTGGTTCTTCCAGTTCTTTTGTCCGCTCATGCTTCCGACTCTGGCGGCTCCTCGGCCAGCTTCGAGGGTGGAATGCGGAAGAAGCAGACGACGGCAAAGCCAATGGCAGTCATGGCAGCGGCAATAAAAAAGGGCAGGCCGATCCAAAGCCCACCCAGTTCGATGCCCTTCTGCAGAGCGCCAAAGATGCCGGGCCCGGCGACGAGCAGACCGGAGAACTCGAGCAGGCCGAGGACGGAGTTGAGGATGGCCTGGTGGTGGGCCTCGACAAAGGCGTTGAGCAGGCTGCGGGCGACCGAATGGAAGCCGCAGCCCATGGAGAAGATGACGAGGGCTGGGACGGTTAGCAAAAGAGAGGACGGGTGAAAAAAGAAAAGAGAGAGGAATCCCACCGAATGACAAGAGCTGGGGCGTCGCGGCAAAGGCGATGAGCAGGGCGCCCACGAGAAGAAGGCCAGCAGAGATGCGGGCGAGAAAGAGGTCCTTGACCAGGGGCGGCATGCCGAGCTTGCGCATGCAGAACACACTGACAGCAGGCAGGACGAACAGGCACAGCACGAGATTGGTCGAGCCGCGGATGGTGAGCAGGAAAGCGGCCTGACTCCAGCTCCAGTGATAGCGCTTGGTGGCATACTGCAGCAGCAAATCCTGGACGAAGCGGCCAACATTGAGCAGAGAAAAGCACAGCATGAGGACGAGCAGGCGGCGGTTGCCAAAGACGAACACCCAGGCCTCGTGGGCATCGGCGCGGACGGTCTGGAGGATCTGGCGCAACATGCCAGCCTTGCCGGGTCCGGCCGCATTCTCATCTCCGTCGCTGCCGGCCACCACCTCTGGGGATGGCGGAGGCACGACAGCGTCGACGGCCGGGTTGAAGTTGAGCGTCTCTGGAACGGCCAGGCTGATCAGGACAGCGGAGACGAGCAGACCGGAGCTGACGAGGATGGTAATCCAGTCGCTGATGATGAGCAGCGCGCCAGCGAGCGGGCTGCCGATCAGCTCAGCGAGGAGAAGCGCAGCCGTCAAGGCGAAGTAGCAATTGGCCCTGCTTGTGTCAGAAGACAGGGGGCAGAGACAGAGAGAGAGAGAGAGAGCCACCTGTCGGCTTGGGGGGTCACATCGGCCAGTATGGTAAAGGTCATGGCTGGGCCGACGGACGGGAAGCTGCCGAAGCAGCTGAACAAGGCGGAAAAGTAGAGGTACGACGGAAGGATTTCCAAGTACACTGCCGGTCAGCAGGGCCAACAGATCGGCTGCGACCAGGGTCAAACACACAAACAAGTATCTGCCAGGCTACGTTGAGGGCAAGGCTGACTATAGACAGCACCAGCACGGGCTTGCGGCCGACCTTGTCGGCCATGATGCCGTATGGCAAGGTGAAGAGAATGGCTGACGGTCAGCGGACGGATGCAGCGGGAAACCGTGCGACAACCCTCTGCTCACCAGGAATGGATTCTAGCGACGTCTGCCAGCCGAGGATGGTCGACAGTTGGCCCTGCACCACGTGGCCCTTGCACCGGGGGTCATCCAGCGTCAGGTCGTGGAATTGGTGCCGACAGAGAATGTCTTCCAGCCTGCTGTTGAAAGCGGGCATGAGCGTGTTGATGCCGAGCCCCATCGTGAAGATGATGATAAAGTTCAAGTACGTGGCGATGTACCGCTGAGAGAGGCGCGGCGGGTGCGCCACGGCGTTGACGACGGCCGAGATGGTGGTCGTCACGGTCGTCTTCTTCGTCAGCGCCGGCGCGGACGATCCATCGAGAGACGGAGGCGCCGCTTCATCACGGACGTCCCCGAGAAGAGGCGAAGTCTCGCTAGCAGCCATTTCGGTGTCGATGTCAGACAGCAGTTGGAAGCAAGCCAGCAATTGGAAGCAAGCGTCCTGCCAAGGACAGAGAAGAATGGGCGAGACGACACCGGGCATAGATTCCCTCGTGTCGCGAGCTGCCTGTTTGGGTCGCGCCAAACGCACAGTCTCGGAGGAGCGGGTCTCTCAGCGCATTTTCACGAATGGCCGGTTGCGCTGGAATCTTGCGTGCGAATGTCTTATCAGTGCTGCACCGAAATGCGTGCTCCACAATCCAGACGTACCAGACCAAATGTGAGCTGCCTATTCCTCTTTTCGCTGCTGTCTTAGCCCGACTCGTCAGCGCCTGGCGTACGCCCTTTCCAGTGACGGAATAGCCCAAACCACCCAACCCATATTAGCTGCGATTTAAGCCTATCTTTAGGGCACAGTAGCCTGCTTTATTCTCCTTTGGGTGGCCCGAGCGTTGAGCCTGCGAGTACGAGTATTCCGATAATATGCCTGCGCCAGACTCCAACAGGCCAGACTCCAACAGGCCCCGGGTCATCGCCCGCGAGCACCTGGTAAGCTTCGGACGACGCGTCTATGTCACGTCAGCTGCACGTCAGAACACGTGCTGACATTCTCCAACAGCCGCCCAGCGAAGCAAAATGGACCAAGCTGGTCAAGATCACGTACGAAGACGAGGCCGGCGTCCGCCGCCTCTGGGAGTCGGCCGAGCGCACCACCCGGCCGCCGGGCAGCGCCATTGACGGCGTCGACATTGTCGCTCTGGTCAACGGGTCCCTCGACGGCACCAGCAGCGAGCCGCACATTTTGTTGGAGAAGCAGTTCCGCCCGCCCGTCGGCCGCACCGTCATTGAGCTGCCGGGCGGTCTCGTCGACGCCGGCGAGACCGCCGTCGAGGCCGCCGTGCGCGAGCTGCGCGAGGAGACTGGCTTTGTTGCCAGCCCAGGCAGACAAGAAACCGATCCCCAAGCGCTCACCCTCTTTGCCGACCCCGGCTTCGGCAACACCAACCTGCAGATCGTCTACCTCGCCGTCGACCGCAGCCTGCCCCAGAACCAGAACCCCACGCCCGCCCTCGAGGACGGCGAGCTCGTCCAGTCCGTCTTCTGCGTGCCCCTCGCAGGCCTGCTCGCCACCTGCCGCGCCCTCGCTGCCCAGGGCTACGCCATCGACAGCCGCCTCGGCACGCTGGCCGAAGGCATGGACATGGCCAGGCGCTTTCTGCCGCCGCACCCGGCTGCGTAAAAGGAGCCTCTGGCTTGGTGTGTATATGTACAATTGTTAGCTTTCATAGTACAGGCTATATCTATCTATCTATCTACCGGCATGCTGCTTCACCACTGTTTCCTTTTCAGCTTTCCTTCCTCTTCCAATATCCGAGACGTGTCCTCGTCTCTCCTGTGACCAGTGTTGCTTCCCGAAACATCCCACAGCCAAAGCCAAAATAAGAAAATAGGCGACAGCGAAGTGTCGTCACATGAAACCAAAATTGAAAAAAGCAAGCAACATGGCTGAGCTGAAAATAGGGATACGAAAAGGGGGTGATTGGACTGACGAACAATTGGTGGATGCGAGGCCACTAATGGCTCGCTCGGGCCAAAAACAAAAGAAAGAGAAAAAAAGGAATAGAAAAGAACAGAAGGCGGGCGAGTAAGACAAAGAAGAAAACAAGAAAAAAAAAGGAAATATTTGTGGGACAAAATCACAAAACTTCAAAGCTCGCACTCAGTCACTGTCTCCCAGGCCGGGACCCATTCTGGCTGCCAGGGCTCATCTGTGCCGTTTCTTGATGGCTGGCAGATCCTGCCGGTGAAGGCGCCATTGTTGGAGAGGGGATGCCGCTCAACACGGCTCGCACCTCTGCTTCCACCATCTTGCGAATGGAGTCATGCATGGTCGCGGATGTCATCTCAGCTGGGCCAGGGCGGGATGCCGCTTCTGGTGCATGCAATTCAGGACGCCTGGCCTCACCAGGTGTAAGAGGAGATCCGGTGCTGTTCTCGCTGGCTAGAATTTGTTGCTCAGCTGCTGTTGCCATCATGGCCATCATGCTCGTGCTGCTCGCCGGAGACGAGACGGTGCGAGGAGGAGCAGCGGAGGGAGTGGAAGCGGCGGTATCCACCGAGCGCTGAGGCGCAACAGGCAGAGGCTGCTCATCGCGGGGGTCAAACTCAACGTCTATCACTAGTTGGCACGGTCAATCACCATTGTTGGCATCGTCGGCAGCGTCAGCATCGAATCAAGAAACGTACATGGCGACGGCGTGCGCCGGTTCTGATAGCTGGGAAACAGCAGCCGGAACATATGAGCCCACTTGGCACACTCGCACATTCCTTCAATCTTTTTGCGCGACCGCAGTTTCTTCTCCATCTCCTGGTCAAAGCCGCTGTCTTCCTCCACGTCGCGAGGACGGACCGGGCAGGGCACTTCCTGGCGAAGATGCAAGCGCAGTTGATCTTGCTGCTTGAATATTGCGGAGCATCGGTCGCAGGTATAATGCATGTGGTGCCGATACAAATGCTCCCTACCGTGGACATGTGAGTGAACAGTCTCCATTGCCATTGTGCAGATGCGTTGGTTGGGTGGGTAAGCAACTCACTTGACGCGGTGCACGCTTGGCCACCCCGACGTTCGGCAGGACCGCAGATGCCAGAACCTCAGCCGATTGCGCTTGTAAAAGGGGCAAGCATATTCCAGGGTTATGGCGCTGCTGCTGCTAGCCCCCCTGGCCCTCTTCCCAACAATGTTGTCAGCGTAGCAGATCTCGCAGTGAGCATCCTTCTGTGCCGCCCTCTTCGTGGACAAGACAGTGCGAGATGGCGTTGACGCCTTTGACGATTGCCTAGATACGGTGTTGGCGTGATACGAAGCGCGCAGTGTGCTGCTTTCAGCGCGTTGACCACGATCTGCAGTGACGTACCTCCGAGTTGGCTTCCCCTCGAGGACTTGCCGACTTGTCGAATTGGCAGGGACGAATTCCCCAGCATTTCCCGGCGCCTCGCCCCATTCAGACAAGGAGTAAACACCGATATCAAACGGTCGGACATCACGGCCAAATGGCAACGATGGAGACCATGGGGGCCGTGAGCCGCTCATGACGGCATGTTGGGACTCAGCTGAGTTGGGCGAGCTGAACGTGGAATAGGCCTCGGGGGATAAATTTTCCCTCGTAAATGTGTCTTCGGCAAGTATGGAATGCGTGCTCGAAGGCGCTCCTGTGTCAAGCCGGTATTCGCCTTGACCTGGAGTCCCGCAAGACAGATTCGGGGATGCAGTGAAAAAGTAGCCTCCCTTACCGTTCTCAGCACCGTTGTTGACATTTGTCGGGCCGAAAGAGGTCGGCGTGTTAACATTGGCCGAGGGGTTCTCGTTGTTTGTCCAGCAGCGGCGGTCTGATGGTCTCCTGTTCCTGGCTTGAGAAGCAGGTTGAGCGGTCTCCGGTTGGCCAGTTGAGCCCGAGGAAGCACCATGTGCCGGAGCACAAAGCTCGCTGATGAGCATTATGATGGATGAGAGTAAGGCAATGCCTTGGCCACGCAGAAGCTTTCTTGTCTGATGAGCTCTCAAGTCAATCGCCCTAGGAAAGGACTACAAGAGGAGGATGAGGCAAACCCTATAAGGCGCATTAGCGGAAAGAAGTCGGTGTAAAGTCAGGTAGGAACCTACCCTGGGTGGCGATGTACCGTAGTTGGGAGCGATAAATCCTGCTGGGTTTCGGTTCTGATATGTGATGGCTCACTTATAACGAGCGTGCAGGTGCATGCACTCGGATGAGACAAGAGAGAAGAAGGAGGGGCGAATTTCACAGGAAACTCAAGAATAAAGGGCGGATATATGAGCAGTGGACAAAAGGATGTCGCGCAAGGTGGCGGATGAAGGAGAAGCGGTGAATACACAGTGGCCAGTGCCTGGTACACCTCTTCTATCTTTGTCTTTGTTGAGGGTGTAACTCAGCAGCTATCCACCTTGTCCTCAGATGAAAAGTAAGTAGCAGAGCGAGAGGGTCAGGTCTTTGCCGCAGGGTGCCTCTGTGCGGTTTAAATAGAAAAAAAGCCGATGCGGAAGGCAGTGCTTGAGGGAAGAGACAGGAGAGACAGGATGGTGGGATGGAAGAAGCCCCCTGGATAGTTGGACAGGGCCAGAATGAATCCCGAGGGAAGGAGGAAGAGAGATCAAGAGAGGAGATCCAAAAAACAGATCCAAGAGATCTTGGGAGAGTGAATCGCACCACGAACGTCGGAAGCGTGCTGACAAGGTACACAAGGTCAAATGCAAGAAGAGAATTCAAGTAGCATGGAGATAGACATGTGTTACCGGGCCATTTCTGTCTTACACAACCTTCATCGTGTTGACAGGGGCATACCAGAGTTAAAATACTAAGCGTCTGACGAGCAGACAGTCAGGCAGCGGCAGGCAAGAGAAAAGAGAAGCTCTTATAACGCCGATAGTAACGCCACCTACCGAAAGCCAAAGACAGGCCGGTCAGATAAACAGGTCAGGGGTGACGATGCAGGCAATGAGCCGGTCTGCGTGTGAAGAGAAGTGAGATGCAGGGTCAGGAGAATGCGGCCGTCTCATGCAGCCCATCTCAAGATGACCGATGGTTGGCTGGCTTGATTGCACGGCAAGCCAAGCTCGCACCATCTCTATACCCCCATGTTGCCGATGCCTAGAGTGACAACGAAGGTATTGCTATTTTCATTGGCATTCTGCCGAATCAACACTGCTCTCAGCAGGCAGACTCATATTAACCTCAATCCATGAACAGCCGGCGAGGAAATCAGTCGCGTGCATTGCATCGGAGTCACGCATTGTCCGTTTGCATTGGGTCCGGTTCCGCTTCTTGGATGCAACTGTTGACGTGGCCAGCAAGATTGGAAGCTAGGGGAAGCACGTTGATTGTGCCGGAAGTCCATGCTTGCGGCCGAGCCGTGGGCAAAGTTGGGGAAGAGGAATCTCGAGCCGGTGGCTTGTGGTATAGCCGGCATGTATACTTCTTACAACAATGCAAGGTATTTCACTTGCATATCGGAGCTAGCGCATTGCCAGATGCCTGCGTTTGCGAGGTGGTCCCAGATAGTAGTAGCACCCCCTCCCCCCAGCAGTATCAAATCAGAAAAGGCACGAGGACGGGAGGCGGGGCTGCGAGTGTGGCCACGACGGCTGCGAGGGGCTGCGAAGCAGCTGCGAAGTGGTTGCGAAAGAACCGGAGAGCAAGGATGTGAGCGTCACTCGTGAGAAAGGCTATCTGCCGTGGAACGACTGATGAGATAGGATCCTTGCAGCAGGCCAGAGAACGGACGAAATGGTCGAGAAGGAGAGATGTGATGCAGAGGAGGAGGAGGAAAAAAGAAGAAGAAGAAAAGAAAGACGGACGGACGGTGGCAGGAAGCCTCATGTGATGCCATTTGGTGCAATTAAATGGAATGGTGAAAATAGAGAGAGGGAGGGGAAGGGAGAACAAGCTGCATGAAGCCGCCTGCGGTGATTTGGGAAGGAACGAAGGAAATAACCATACGTGCAGAGACAGGTGAGACAACAAAGACATGCCCAGCATTGCAACTTCCGCATCCGATGCTACAAGTGTGCGATGGGGGGAATACGAGCCAGATGAACATGAGATACGCGGGAAGCATAGGAATACACCGCAATTTCCGCATGCACGCCAGGGCTGTGCTGAGGAAGGTCGTGCCGTGAAGGAGCGCCGAGGCGGTCGTTTGCTTGTGGATAAGATACAAAAGCGGCAATGCGCAAAGCGGTTTTTTTCCCGTCAAGAAGAAGGTCTTGTGCGCAAGCCTTTGCGGGAAGGGGCGGGAAGGTTGCGGAGGAAAGGGCCCTGCACGACCACCGAACGCACGTCACTTGCTCCTTTTTTGCAACAACGCACAAAGATAAAAATGGAAAGAGCAAGGCGGGAGTGCAAAAAATTGGGAAACAGGAAGGGGGGGAGGGGGGCGTGCGACACACTGGGAAGCGCTTGCCAAAGACTCCTCTTCCGCTCCTTCGCCGGACACGCCTTCCGCAGTAGGCAAGCAATTCGTATTTTAACTCTCATCTCACGTTCAAAGGAATGAGCCAGCATCAAGACATTGTCACCGTCACATCGAGCTGTCGGCGCAAACGACGGGGCCCCCCTCCCTGGCCGAGCCGTTCCTCCAACCCGCCTGGATACAAAAAAGGTTCAGCCCCATTTGGCAAGATCGGGCGTAGAAGTGCCGTCTGTCCTCCCCTCCTCTTCCCTTGCATTGGTGGGATTTTTGTGGGAAGCGTGGGGATGGTAAGGATGGCAAAGACGGCCCACGCAGTCGTCACCCCCGTCGTTTGCTCAAGACAGCTTTGCGCGGGCGTTTCAGCGAGCAAGCCCCTTTGACAGCGTCGACCTGCAGTCACGTTTGTTGACACGCCTTGTGGCACACGCCAGACACAGGCGAGCAATGAGCGGAGGAGAATTCCAGAAAGTTACGTGAACGGCTGCAAGACAGCACACAGAGAAGCATGGACAGCTGTGCAACCCGCAAGGACGGTTTTGTTGCGGAGCGGGGACGCAAGAATGGCTCGAACTGTGACGCTCGTAAGATATCTTACATGAGTGAACCATACGGCAAAATGTGGGGAGGCAGAGCTGACGGGAAGCAGACCACCAAGCAGAGAGACAAGGATGAACAAAGCATGCTATGCCGTTTGAGAAGCACCCAACAATGTTGTTGTTTCCACAAAGGAGTCTTCCATATTCACGACTGTCACCACAATAGGACTGCTTGCCTACTGACACTGTTTGCAGGAACTGCATTAACAAACAGAATTTACAATAACAACAAGCAAAGGACGACAAAATACCCCGAGGAAAACACCATCACCGAACGCAGGATGTCGACTCTAGTTGAAATCTTGGCGAGCGTCTAGACCCCCCGGCCGCAGAGGTAGCTGCATCGGTGCCGAGCGGATAAGAAGGCGAGGACATGCATGAAAATGGGCCAACGGCGAACACGCTCTAGATGGGCCTATCTGTCTGGAGCTAGAGGGAGGAAGTTGGTCAAGTGAGGCCACCGCACGTGTTGTGACTGTAAGAGTCACATTCGCAGCTCGTGTGCCATGAGCGGACTTGTGCGCAAGGTGTCAATGAAGGAGTGCAGTCTTCGGCTCGCGAAGCACCTCTGTCTGCTGGTTCCGACGGGTTCTTACAGAAAGCAAGGTCAGTAGGGGGCGGGATTGGGTGGCCAGCGTGGCTCACGGCAAAGATGGTGTCCAGGGACGACCAGGTCGAGACTCTGGCGAACAAGATTGTCCGTGTCGACCTAAGTTTGTTTCGATGCCGTCTACGAAGTCACATGGGGAACCAGTCTTGACCATTGCCGACACGATTGAAAGAGCGTCTAAGTCTCTTTTGATTTCTCCAGACGGCTTCAGCCCAAGTTTGTTAGACGAACCAGGCCAGGCGGATGATTTCTGATCCTGCCGTAATTTCCCGCCTGGACCCAATTCCTGAAAGAGCAAACAGCGGTAAGGCATCTATGAATAGACAACTAAGAACACCGAAGAGGTGACGGTCGTGTGACATGAGCACAATACGCCCGGCATACGGACGGATGTCACGGCGGGTGTGGAAACCACGAAGGGAGAAGGAGGGTCTCACAGCGATGAGAAGTGTAATACTTGCCGGCGTGCATCATCGAAGGCAGAGTTCTTCGCAGCGAAGGATCTTGTTTGACAAGCGTTGCAGCAGTGGCCCAGGCGATTGGAAGAGAGGGACGGAGAGAAAAGGGGGGCGGGAGCAGGTGGGAAGCGATGAGGAGTGGAGCAAGATGACGATGCAGAACAGAGTCTCGGGAGAGGGATGCAGCTGAGGTTGGTGGAACAGAGAAATGGCAAGCAGGATGGGTGGAAGTGGGCAGAGGCAGAGACCAAACGTGGTTGCAGAGGAGAAGGTGGTAGTGGGATGAGAGCGGGAGAGACTTGCAGGTAAGAATCGTCGGAAGACGCGCACGGGCGACTTGGTGTTCTTCTGCGGCCAAGGACATGCCTGCCATGCGTGGGAATCCTTGCAGAATGTCGGCACCCTCGCTTAGACTTGACTGTGACGAGAGGAAGAGAGGGGTTGAAGTTGTCTCGCTTCTTCTTGCCTTTGTGAGGGACCGGACAGCCCCAACAGAAGCAGGGGCGTGTTTAATTGGGAATTTCTAGAGGGTTTTCATCACTTTTCCTTTCCCCAGTGGTTTCGGTGTGGTGGCACATGTTTCGAGTCCCGGCGGCGCATCAGGAGGGCTGGTCTTGGTGAGCTTGATAGGATGCACTGTTCGTGACCGTGACTCTCAGGTCAGAGGGCCATGCGTTTTACGTGAGAAGTCTAGGAGAATGAGTTTGGTTGACTGACAAATCTACGGATGAGTCAGCATGCATTTTCCCGCCTTTCCCCCACGAATTCCTATGCAGATGCAAGCGCCTTCTAGTGAAAGTAAGGCCGGGCGGTGGCCTTGGACTTGGCGTAGCCGGCGTCAAAGGCGGCCACCAGCTCGGCGGGCAGGGGCCCCTTTTCGAGGTCGACAAGGTTGGCCTCGAGCTGGGCGGGACTGGAGGCGCCGATGATGATGCCGTCGCCGAGCTCGGGGCGCAGCTGGCTGTGGTGGTGCAGCCAGCGGAGGGCGGCCTCGGCGGTGGTGAGGCCGAGCTTGCGGGCGACGGCGCGGACCTGGTCGAGGCCGTCGAAGAAGGCGTCGTTCCAGTAGCGCTCGCGGTAGCGGGAGCCCTGGACGCGGGCGGGGTCGAAGCGGCTGCCGGGGTCGACGCCGGTGTCGGAGGCGGGGCGGTCGTAGCGGTCGGTCAGCAGGCCGCCGGCGAGGGGGTTGAAGGCGTAAAAGGCGATGCCGTAGTGGCGCAGGGCGGGCAGCAGCTCGGGCTCGACGGCGCGCTGCAGGCCGTGGTAGACGCCCTGGTAGACGTCGGGCGCCTTCCAGCCGTGGCGCCGGGCCGTCTCGGCGATCTGGGCCACCTCCCAGGCGGCGTAGTTGCTGAGGCCGAAGCGCCGAAAGTAGCCCTGGCGGTGCAGCCGGTCCACCTCGCGCAGCGTGTCCTCGTACGGCACCGCCCGGTCCGGCGCGTGCAGGTACCAGAGGTCGACGGCGTCCGTCTGCAGCGCCGCGAGGCTCTCCTTGAGTGCCGCCTCGAGCGTCTCGGGCGCGTGCGTGTAGGCGTGAGCGGCCGTCGGCTCCGTGCGGCCGTTGGGGAAGAGCTTGGTCGCCAGCACGATGCCGCGCTTGGCCAGGTCCAGCTGGCCCAGGTACTCCTCGGAGCTGCCCTGGCCGTACGTCCGGGCCGTGTCCACCTCGTTGTGCCCGTGCTTCTGGAACACGTCCAGCGCCGTGGCCGCGTCGGCCAGGCTGTGGATGCGCGTCTGCTCGACGTCTTGGTCGTTAGCCGCCAGGCCGCAGTGCCAGCACACGCAGGGAAACCTTACCCGCCCGGCCAAAGGTCATGGCCCCAAAGACGATCTTGAGATCTTTTGCCGCCATTGTGTCTGTGAAGAAAGTTGTTGTCTGTCTCCTGCCCTCGTCTGGTCTCTGGTTGTCCGTGGAGGGCGTTAAATACCTCTAGACTGGATTGTGTGCTTTCTGCCGGACTGGCGGCATCGGTGACCTCACCGGCGCAATCGCCGCTAATCGCCGCGTCGGACATAGGCCGGTGAGGCCATCGATATTCCACTTGCGGAGCGCCGCAATGTCTGCGGTGAGTGTCCGACCATACATAAGCTCAAACAGTTATCACTGTCACATACGGCCAACAGCACGGGATCCCGTCCGCTCTAGTGTAGGTAGACAGACCTAAACTTGAGCTTCGGTTTGGCCCTTTTTGATCCAATCACCAGTCGGCGCAATCGCTAATAGCTGTCGGATAAGCAGTTCCGCAGCTAATAGTATCGGGAGCACTAGTGCGTTGAGGGCAGTGTTATAGCCCTAGCCAAGTCATCACTAATTCCAACCTCCTCCACCTTAGACCCTCTTCCCCAGTGTCGTTTCCGCCGCCTGTTTGCCACATTCAGCCGTATCTATTTTATATTGATTTTCAAACCTGACCAAAAAGCTAAAGAGTCAAGGCGATAGAGCAGAAACAAGACCCATTCAACGTCATTTCCAATGTATCCCTCCGTACTCCGTATTGATAACGCCTTTTCAACCTCTGGCATGGTCTCTGGAACCAGGCCCCCCTACAAGTCCTGCCTCCAGCTCGTCCATGACTTTGTCGTAGAACCCCATGCGGCCGCCCTCGTATGCGTCCATGATGTGCGACAGCGCCTGTCCCTTGTCGTAGGCCAGGCACGTCGAGAGCGTGCAATCGTGCTGGTCTTGTTGGCCCTCAAACGACTGGACCATCTGCACATAGTCTTGGCGCTCTCGCCACCGCTGCCGCTCGTCGTCATCCAGCGGTTGCCCATCCTCGTCATAGCGTTCGGGTGCACCAAAGAGACGGGGCGCGGCGGCTAGGAATCGAGGGAACTGGACGAGCTCCCGAGGCAAGGTGCAGGCTCCTTCCCAGTCGATGATGCTGAGGACGTGGAAATCGTCATCGACAATCATGTTGCTGTGCAAAAAGTCGCGGTGGAAGAGTGGAAACGGTCCGTGGTCGTGGCATACCAGCCGAGGAGCCACGTCCCGGAACCGGCGCGGAAAGACGTCAATGGCATGCACGATTTGCTCCGTGAGGGGGCTTCCGTGCATGATCTCGCGTATCTCGTCAGGCGTGCGCAGAAACTGCGCGTGTTTGGCCCATGCCTCCAAGTAGGCCGTCGCAGTGCTAAACGGCCCGCCAATGTCTGGAAAAGGGCCTACTTCCATGACGCCGTCTCGGTTTCGGCGGATTGTGCCGATTTTGGGAAGCTGCAAAGCCGTCATCTTTACCTAGCAAAGCGGTTGGTAACAAGATTAATTTACAATGTAAAGGATAAGGGAAACAAACGTGGCACTCGGCCACTGCGCGGTAGAAGCGCGGGCGGTAGGCTTTGGGGATCTCGCCGTGATGCGTCTCATACCCGCCCGCGGCGTTCATAGCGGTGTTTCCAGGAACAAACTCCATCAGCACAAAAGGAACGCCGACGGCATTGTGCTCATCGACCTCAGCCTGGCAAGCAAATATCTGGGGCACGGCCAGGCTCGGCTGCTCGGTGTGGATCCACCGCATCACGTCAATCTCGCTGCTCAGCTTCGCCAAGTCGGCCGCCGACTTGCGCATCGCGATCCGGGCCACCCACAGCGTGCCGTCTGAAAACTGAAGCAGGCGGACCATGTTGTTCAGACCATTGGTGGTGCGGTCTAGCGGCACACAAGACATGCCATCTTTCAGGTCAGAGGCTAGCTGGCAGAGCTTGTGCCAGTCCGTCTCCCGCATGGCCTTTTCCATGGAAGCCTCGGGGTCATACTTCCATTCTGTCCAGTTAAGCGCAGTAAGATCGGCTGTTTTGGACGACATTGTGGTAGTATTGTTGCCTCTGTCGTTTCGCATTGTTGTTGCCTGTAGGCTGTGGGTGGTGTAAAAACGAAATATGTCCGAAGGTCGCAGCCTTATTAGGCTACAATTGTGATTGGCAAGTCGTCACGCCATTTCAAAGCACTAACTAGGCTACATAGTGATTGGTTTCAAAAGAAGAAGACCGATGAAGAAGAAGACGAGGATCAAGAAAACTGTGTTGACCTGGAGAGGGAGAGAGGGGAGAGAAGGTCCTCATCCTCTCAGGACTAAATAAATCTATTTTGCCACTCCACACCGCCTTGTGGCGGTGTGGATTCACCAGCCACAACAATAGCTAGGCTACATAGCTCAGATAACGGATGAGGGGTTTGGATTTAGTTTCCCTGCTAAAATCCTTTAGGTTTTTGAGGGTTAAAGGCGTCGCCCACTTTCTAAGCCGGAAGTTTTAATTTTCAATCGTTATTTATTTCGTGGACAGGCACTATATGTCTTGGTTCTACTACTTAAATATTCCCTAATATTAACCCCCCATTTATTGGAATATAGCCTTTAATACAGTAGTTCAGTTTTGCGTTCCACATTTAGGACATTTCTCGCCTCGTTTCACCGACGCATTACACGAAAATGCAATACATTGAGTGTAGAGGCTCGCCATGTTAGGCTTATAAGAAAGGTTAGCTGATTTATCAAGCCTTAAGAATAATAGGGAGTCTTACAAATAACTTGGTCGATACTTGAAGAAGAATAAGATTTGTCTTGTCCAAGGATAAGGACTGAGATGAGATTATGGATGTTTTTGCTGGGTTGGAGAAAAAGACTAAGAAAACAAAATTTGGAAAGCATATGAATCAACCCTGGGGAGGAGGAGGGCACATATATGTAGCCGCCGAGCCCTTGTTCCCGCCTCAGGCCTTCCTTGATTGGACGATTCTGGCACCAACCTGCTGTTTGCTGATCCTGAGGTTGCTCGGCTGGTTCTCTGCAGGTTTATCCCCAGGCGTATAATAACAGCCTCACAATTCTAACCTTAACGCCCGCCACAGGACAATCAAACCTCGCAGCTGTTTTGCATAATGTCGATCTTATACCATCGGGCTCCATAAAGGACGTAGCCGGTCGACCCTCTATGGACTTTCTAATCTTCCTTAACAAAAACATCAAAGTGTACACTATGGCTATAAAGGTCTCAGGCAATACCCAAACCTGCTCCCGCGATATTCCACGGAACAGGCTGGAGTCCGAGTCATAATACGCGACCCCTAGTTATATAGATGGCATAAGCTTAACAAAGTTACGTAGTATAATATAACCTATGTTACCTTATACCGTCCTTTTTACAGCCATGCTAACAAGTAGTTTAATCGAATAGCCTCTTTTCTAAATATTTATTTAACAGATAATACAATATTGTCAAGCCTCACGAAGAGTGCCCGGGCAGAGCGCTTACTAATCAAGGAAATGGGGGCCTCCTATTAGTGGAGGCCCCACCTTTAAAAAGAAAACTCTGCTGCCTCCTGACAGCCATGTATCTAGAGTAGTAGACAATACAACGATATACCAGACTCCGCGGATTAACCTATTAGGGCAGCGATCAGAGGCCCTGAGCGCGACCGATACAGTATCCAGCTAACCGCTACACCTTTTAACAGGTTATAAGCCTTGATGGGATACTGATCGCAGTTCCTACCGGAAGAAAAACCTTATAGTTAACCGTAAACCTCTACGTTAAGGCAAGATCGGGAGTTCGATTAAGCTAATACGGTCAGATTAAGAGCAATAGTCCTCCAACAAATTAGACTCCATAAGCAGTAATCCATATTAAGTACGCGCTTTAACTCGTCCGCTTAACCGGCTTTAACGGCTTAACCTTAAAAAAGACAACCAAGTCGAGCCTTCTTTAAGTCTTACCTTTGATCTTTTAACACTAAGTGGTAACCCTTAAACACTATTACTATTATTACCTCTTTTAAAAAACCTATTACCTTTTCTTTAACAACTATTAACTATAGCGGTACTACGAAAGTTGTTAGACGGTTAGTTGAATCGATTCGTCGATTACTGTAATAATCGAGTCTTTAAGCTAACTGAAGCCTAGGAATGGAAGGCTTAGAGTTAAGCTATTACATTTAGCACTAAATTACTTAGAACCTACGATATTTCTCGCTTTTTAACTTATAGAAAAGTTATAAAGTTTACCCTTAACTACGTAGTATTTTACTAAGTTAACCCTAATCTTTTTAAATAAGTAACGGGCGATATGATGGTTAAGACGTATAATAACCTTAAAAAGTTGTTATGCCTTAAAGTTAAAGACCTAGCTATTAAATAGGTAAGTAAAATGTATTATCTTACGTAAAAAACCGACGAAAAGGTGGAAGAGATCCTTGTAAGGGTTAACACAACGTTCTGCAAGTACGGAAAATACGTAACCCCTATATTTAACAAAAGCAAGGCAGCTTATTTAGTAAACCTAACTTTACATCGTCACCTTACAATTAAAGCCAAAATTATAGCCAAGTAGTAAAGCAATTAAGTAAATCTTAACAAGGATAAAATCTACAATACCACTAAACTCTTTATAATTAATCGTTGTAAAGACCGAGCCCTTAACAACAACAACAACACTAAAAAGGGTAATTAAAAGAAGGGTAAATAGAGTAGCAACCGTAACAAAGCCAACACAAGTAAGACCACTCTAAAAAAGCAACTAAAAAAGGAAGAAGGAGGGTTTAAGTTAAGCGTAGTTTATAACTACTATAAAAAGCCTAGCTACGTAAAGGCTAAATGCTAGTCTTTACACTTAAAGCTCCAACTTACCTTCTTAAGTAACAATGCTATTTAAAAAGGCAAGTTACCTATTAAGGTTAACGGCACCTCTTACTTGTTCTCGTTAGATTAAACACCCAAACTAGGCCCCCTCCTCTAAAGAATACAAAAGCCTAAGTAGTAGTCTCTACCTTAAGTAAATATTTTACCGTTTTCAACACCGCTTATTACAACAACTATACCAAGTTAACCAATAACACGTAGCTTTTTAATAATAAAGGAGATTTTTATATCGTTAACGATAAAAAGTAGTTTTAAAAGGAGACTATTAAAAAGGTAAACGTAATTATCTACACTAACGGTAGTCCTTTAATCGCTAACAAGATTAACGTAGCCTATATCCTAGTTTATAAACCTAATAGCGAAACTAAACACATAGCTTACTATAACACCCTTTTTATCCCAGCCTTCCTAATTAATATCCTTTTTAGTCTTTGTTATTACTTAAGAGGTAATTATATTAACGTAGTTAATAAGCGAGCGGCGCAAACAAGCGAGCGGCGCACTTTTCATAACCTTCACAACGAAAAGAGCCGTTACGCAACCACAACAAGTAAAATCAATTAAAATTACTTAAAACTGTATACATCAGGCATTTCTACTTCCTTTTGACAAGTGCGCGCATTGTGTCCTCTCTCACCGCATATGCCACAGCGCCGTCCGCCTGGCTTAGTCCTCCTCTGCCGACCACCCCTTACTTGTATTTCTTGCTGTATTTGCTCCTCTATAACCTTTTCATTTAGTAAATCATGTCCTTCTTAAACTGTAAAAGATCCTCCAAGTTGTACGCGTGTCTTTTTGGCTCTTTGGCGTTTGCTTAGTGCCGTATTGGCTTGTTGAAGTGCTTGAACCTTGGCTGTTAACAAGGCGTATAAGTGTATTATTGCTTACGCACTCTTTACAATTTAGTTAACAACACTAAAAATTAGAGTTAGAGAGCTTCCTTGGTGACTAGCAATACGACTTTTAATGAATTTAGACTGTAAGACTGCCTTTGTTGGGTTGTATAGTGTTTAAGAAACCTAAGGGTTGGCGCTTATTAAACAAAAGCTTAAAGGTGTTAGTGTCTACAACTTTACATTTAGCTTTAATAAGACGGCCTTTGGATTTAATAGTATTAAGCTAGCTCTTTTAAATCTAGCCTTAACATGTTTTTATGTAAAAACAGTATAAAAGGCAGCTTAAAAGGTAATAAAGAATTCTACTTTAATTATATAGTTAATGTAAGACTTTATTAACCCTTTAATCTTACGACTATACGCCTGTTTTAATAGACTAAAGCATTTAACATTAAAGGATTAAAGTAAATATAACAAGTGTAAAGGTATAAACACTAGTATAATGTCTTAATCTTAGTAAAACTAGTTAAACTTAGCTAATAAATAACTCTTATAGCCGTTAATTACTAACATTTAATATTAGCTAACTTTATAATAAGTTATGTGTTAATTAAAATGCTAAATTTAGTCTAAGCCTATTTTGTTGTTAGTCTATTTATTACTAGTAGGTTTAATCACCTAATTGTTTAAAAGGTTACACTTTATATACTAGTTAAAAAGGTAGACAGCTTCCTTTACTACAACATATAATAAAATACACTAGCCGTCTACATTTACGCTTTAAATAACCGTAGCCTATTCTTAATTTCTTAGTTAAACTGCCTTTACTTTTCCACATTGTTTAACATACGTTACTACTATAAATAAAGTAATAATGCTGATTATAAAGCTAGTCTTGTTAAAGTTGTACAAATCCACGTCGACAATGCTATACTTAGTACGTAAATTCTACACAAGTGTAAACTACACGTTTATTTTTTCTAAATCTTTACAAAGGGCTCTCTAGTAGTCGTAAGGACAATTAAAACGCGTCCAAAGGTCTAGTTGTCGCTTAACAAAGTTGCTTGCCCAACACTTTCCAACGCGTCCTACATCACGCTTTGCCAGCAAAACATTAGCCATATCTTCCACATCCGCCAACCTAGGCGCAAATCCTCGCGCATCTAAGTCGAGAATGTATTGGAGAAAAGCTTTCTCCTCTAGCTCTTTTAATTTCGAAGAGTTAGCGCGGGTGTCTTGTCAAGCGCGTCGGCTATTCATTCTGTAGCGTAAGCTAGTTTTAGCAATACCGTAGATTTTTACAGCGGCTTAGCGGCTTAGATTTTTGTCTTTCTAGATAGCTTGGATAGCTAAGAGTAATTGGCTTTCTTTTAAAGTTAATGCTATAGTTTATTATGGAGGAATGTTGTGTTGAAAGTAGAAGATGAATATTTGTGTAGAAAGTGCGCCGCTCGCTTGTCTACGCCGCTCGCTTATCAACTACGTTACTAGTACTTAAATAGTTAATAAAAACGAAGATGTAAAAAGGTAGCCTAAGGCTTTAATATTACAAAGTAAGGCTATAGTAAAAAGGAGGGCCTAACTATAAGTTAAGGAGTTTATTTTTAGTAAAAAGGTTGTTACGTAGACTTTAGCTTACTTCTCTTTAGCCTAATACTAAAGAGAAGCCCGCTATTTATAGGCTTAGCCTTAGAGTCGCCGATGGTCGCCGACTAGGGCGGGTCCATTCGGCGACTCTAGCAGAGCGCGAAGATCGGTCTCGGCGTCTGTCGCTAAGCTGTTAGATTTAGTCCGGCGAGGGTTGGCGTATGCGTTAAGCCCGTTTAGCGATAGTCGTTGGAGCGTGCGGGCTTATTCGGCTCCCGTCGCTTGTCTAAGACCTTGATTATTTAACTTGTATGTACGTGCCGTTTATGGCCTTGTGCTACTTACTTAACTATAGCCTTTAAGAGTTTAAGCAACCTTTTATTACTTTACGTTTTTATAACTAATATCCTTATAATTTATTCCTTTTTTAGAAGGTAACGTTTTAGTATTAATTACTTAGTTTGTTGTTGTTAATATAGCCGGTTCGGCTATATAGTGTTATATCTCTTTAACCGTACAAGCTACGGAGATTTTGTTACCACCTTTATGATCAGCGGAAAATCTACTTCACGTTGATATATTTTATATAAAAGTGGATCTCGATGACAAATCTGAGACATATATATACACATGGATAATTTCCGAGTTCTTAGAACTACCCCTCCTACTTTAGTCATCAACTACGTCATAGCACGTGACCGTATGCTTCTAAAGAAACATGTATACAATACTATGGAATTAGGCGGTTCTGATGATATATCTTTTACTTGTATACGAAGACTATACAGACTTCTACTGCAGCTTGAATTAGGACCCTTAGTTTATCTTTATCCAACTCATTATTTTTCACTCTTACGATCAAGAAAATCACAGGAAATCTTTTCCACCGCTTTCGTGAATTCTGCCGCTTCCGCGTAACCTTCGCCAGAATTCATAGATTTAAAGTGAAAAGGAGGTAAAACTAGCCGATCTCTATTACTACTAACACGTTATCGGTAAACTTATTTACGATACAACTATAACGCGCCTTAACCTAGCGTTTATAGTGTGTTAACACGTAAAAGTGCTCTTAAACTTAAAGATAACCTACGCTAAATCCGTTAAGCGGATCCTCCGTTACATTAAAGGAAGGGAAAACCTTTTAATTACCTACTAGCATAATGGTAACCATAATTAAAAGGTTTAGGTTAAATGCTTTATTAACGCTTTATAGGGTAACGATGCTGAGGATAGGAGATTATTTTATAGCTACGTCTTTCGGGTGGCTAGTGGCCTTGTGTTATAGGCAGTTAAAAAGCTGTTAACTGTTAGCACCTTGAGTACTAAAGCGGAGTATAGGGTAGCCTACTTTATAGTTACTTAGGCAAAGTGGCTTAAACAGTTTTTAGACGAGCTGTTGTACGATTTAGAAATCGTAATAAGGGTTAACAATTAGTTAACTATAAAGCTTACTAAGACGAACGAATTTAAGTAACGCTTAAAGTATTTTACAATTAAATAGCACTTTTTAAGAAAAGTAGTAGTAAAAGGACTTATTTAAATCGAATACGTCCTAACAGCAAACTAAGTAGCAGACATTTTAACTAAACCTTTACCAAAAGCGCCCTTTCACCAACTACTACCTAAACTCATAGGATAGTCGGAGTGAATAACGGTTAACCTTTTTTTTATTAACCGCCTTTTTTAAATAAAAAAAAAACTATTATGAAATATCGCCCTACATAACACTTAAAGGGAGTGTTAAGCCTTACAAAGAGTGCCTAGGTGTTACGGCCGGCAGGCAGACAGGTAGGCAGGGACGAGATGCAGTATATTTAGAATGGCTAGTCTTCTACAGAGGTGCAGGTAGGGGTCAGGTTGTAGACGAAGACGTAGCTCAAGGAGCTACGTTCAAGGGGCGGCTGCGGGTCTACTAAATATCTGCGATAGCGGTGTATAGCGGCAGTAACCAGGCTGCCCGGCTGGCAGCGCCAGCTGGCAGACGGGTGTCAGGAGGCCTGGCACGGCGGTCCGTAACAGTACTCCCCTCTCAACGACCGAGCTCCGTCGAGGTCGAGAGCTCAGGGCCCAGGCTTATCAGGATAGCGGCGGTGGAAGTTATCTAGCAGTTGCTTGGCATTCGCTAGGTATTCGGCGGGTTTGGTGGTCAGGTCTTCGTATTTAGTCCAGCGGACGATGTATTTCAGGCAGGGGTGGCGGCCACGGCCGCGACGCTCCTAAAAGGAATCCAAGACTTCCGCGACTTCGTATTCAGTCTCGCCGGCAATCTCGACGTGCGGCGGTGGCAGGCGTATTTGGCTAGGGATTGGGTTGGAGGTGTTGGCGTAGCGGAGGCGGGAGATGTGGAAGACGGGGTGGACGCAGGTGGAGGCGGGCAGGTCTAACTTACAGGCATACAGGCTGACAACCTTGGAGATACGGTACGGGCCAAGGTTCTTCTAGTCTAGCTTCTTCGTCGGGCGGGCGGTAGCCAAAGTGCGGGCGTCTAGCTAGACATACTTGCCTTCCTTAAACAAGCAAGAGGGCTGTCAGTGCTGGTTAGCTTGCTCTTTGTAGCGGTTTTACACAACGGCCATCTTGTTTTAAGTTAACTTGGTGATCTCCTTTATGCGGGCAGCGAAGCGGGCAGCATTTTGAGATTGCAGTGTGTTAGACAGGTCTTTGATAGGCTTAAAACCTAACTGGGGCTTAAAGCCATAGTTGGTGTAAAATAGGGACAGGCTGGTAGTTTTAGAGTAGTAGGCGTTGTCGGCGAACTCGGCTAGCGGTAGCCATACATTTTAGTCGTCTTGTAGATAGGCTATGTAAGCATAAAGGTACTGTTTTAAAACAAAGTTGATTCTTTCCGTTTAGCCGTTGGTCTTAAGATGGTGTACTATAAACAGGGCAAGCGTAATCTTTAGTAGACGGACAAGGCTATGCTAAAATTTTGCAGTAAATTGTGTTCCTTAGTTTAACACAATCGTTGTAGGTAGGCCGTAGAGCTTCTAAATGTAGTTTAAGTATAGGTAAACAGCGTCCTCTACGCTATAGGTTTTATAGTAGGGGATTAGGTGGCGTATTTTAGTCAACCGGTCAACTACGATTATAATAGCGTTGTAGTTGTAGCTTTTAGGCAAGTGTGTAATAAAGTCTATAAAGATATTACGCTAGGCTTGATCAAAAACAGGCAAGAGGTGTAGAAGTCCTTTCTAACCGTCTTAAAACAAGGCGGCTTTACAGTAGGTATAGCACTTCCTTACCCAACGGGCAACGTAGCGGGCTATGCTAGGCTAGTAGTACTCGTAGGACAGTAATTTATATGTCTTAAAGCGGCCAAGGTGGCCTAAGGCCAAGTGGTTGTAGTAGCGGTAGAGCAGGTTGGCTTTTAGGTCGTTGTAGTTAGAGACGTACATTTGATCTTGTACATATAAGTATCCGTCGCGGTTGGTATACTCTACAAGGGTTAGGGTAGGTAGGCAGTGTGTTTTTAAGTTGGCTAAGGCTTTCAAGGCTTAACAAGGGATTGGGTTGGCTTTGTACGCTTGTCGGAACAGGTTGTATAGGTTAAGAGGTAGGAGTAGTGTATAGAATTAAAGGTTTAGGGCAAGGTTTTGCTGTTTTAAGACTGTCTAGCTTTAGTGTAAAAGGCGTGTATCCCCTTTTTTAGGGAGATCTCCTAATCTTCGTGTTAAGGAGTTAGGCTTAGCACCTTGCTTTCCAGGGCGGTAGTGGATTTAAAAGTTAAAGCGGGACAGAAACTTGGACTAGCAGGCTTGGCGGCGGTTAAGCAGCTTAGTAAAGGTGAAGTATTTTAGGTTTTGGTGGTCGGTTAAGACTTTGACGGGTAAGGGAGCCTCCTTTAGCTTAAAGCGCTATTCTTTAAAATAGCGAATAATAGCGAGCAACTCTTTGTTGTAGATTTCGTAGTTGTATTTAGTAGTAGTTAGCTTCTTAAAAAAGAAGGCAATAGGGTGGAGGACGCCGTCGTCGCTATATTGCAACATTACACTAGCGGACACGTAGTTAGACAAGTCGGTTTCCAAGATTACGTCTTTTTCTTAATCAAAGTAGGCTAGTATAAGGGCGGCGGCAAAACGGTCTTTTAGCGTTTGGAAGGCGGCAGAGTAGGTGTTGTCCTATACAAAGGGTGTATTCTTTTTCGTTAGGCGGGTAAGCAGAGCGGTGGTCTTTAAGAAATTAGCAATAAACCGTTAGTAGAAATTCGTAAAGCCAAGGAAGGCTTGTACGTCAGTTAAGCAGGTTGGGACAGGCTAGTCTTAAATAGTCTGTGTCTTAGCAGGGTTTATCCAAACCTTGTTGCAGCCTATAATTAAGCCTAGGAACTTGGTTTTAGTACAGTAAAATTTACACTTAAAGATCTTGGCGTATAGGCTAGCCTTACGCAAGCGTGCTAGGACTGTACGGATGTGTTTAGTGTGTTTTTTACAGGTCCGGCTATAAATTAGGATGTCGTCTAGGTATACAGTGTAGATTAAGTCTAAGAGTTCTTGCAAAAAGGCGTTAATATAACGTTGAAAGGTTGACGGGGCGCTGGTAAGCCTAAATGGCATAACTAGGCTTTTAAATAGGCCAAATCGAGTGTGAAATGCGTTTAGGTACTCTTCTCCTTCCTTAACACAAAGCTTGTTAAAGGTAGAGACGATGTCTATCTTGCTATAGTATCTTATTCTAGATAAGTTGTTTAAGGTCTTCTTAATTAAGAGTAGTGGGTATTGGTTTTTAATAGTAACAACGTTTAAGGCATAGTAGTTAACGCAAAAGCATAGGCTACCGTTGCTCTTTTTTATAAACAGGATAGGGAAGGCGACAAGGAACAAACTTGGCCGAATAAATCCTTTCCAAAGATTCTCATTTAGCCATTCTTGTAACACACAAAGCTCTTCCTACAACATAGAGTAGAGAGGGCTGTACAGCAGCACAGCGTCCTCTTTTAGTGCAATGTAGTGGTTTATTAGGCAATGTAAAGGTAGCTTGTTAGCTTCTTAAGAGGAGAAGACGTCGGCAAAGTCGGCGATCTTTAACGGTAAAACAAAGGGTGGCGGCCCAGCTTTTAGGGCGCTTAGAAGTTGGTTTAGGGAGTTTAGGGCAGTGGTGTAAAACCGGCAGGATTTCCAACAGGCGTAAGCGGCAGCCCCTTCCTTTAAGATTAAGGCGATGTTTATATAACGAAGGGCTAGCAGGCGTTGGTCTTAATATGCCAGGCGGCTCTTCTTTGGGACGGTGTGTAAGGCGCGGACTTTCTTAGGGTAGGACAGGACATTATAGTTAGTGCAGCAGTACTCGCTATTAAAGGTAATCGAGTGTTTAGCGAAACGGACAGTTAGGTTGTGTTGCTTTAACTAGGGCATTCCTAACACGATAAAGTAGTGTGCTAGTTGAGTAACAAAAAATAAGACGTTTTTTTAGTAGTAGTCTTTGATTTTCAAGCCGGCGTGTACATAGTACTTACACTTGCCGGCTTTAATAGCTCTTCTATTAAACACTTTAATATCGAACGGGTTGTATAGACGGTGTAAGGACAGGTGGTAGCGGGAGGCCTAGTTAGCGTTGATAAAGGCTTTTCCCTTAACGCCATAGTCGGTTAGGGCATACGTTAAAAGGGCAGGCTAGTCCTTTGCCATTAGCTTAGCGGGTAAGATTATTAAGTTAAAGTGTTGGTTGTATTCTTCCTTAATAAGAAGTCTATAGGCAGCGGTGAAGGAGATTCGGACAACGGTAAAGGGTGTGTTAAGTAGCGGGCTTGGGACACGGCTTAGTCTAGGCGCACCCCTTCCCTTGACGGTTGTTAAGGAGAGTGGGAGTTGGAAGAGTGGCGGAAGCGGCGGCTACGCAAGTGGTAATGGCGGCTATTAAAGGAGTGTTAGGACAAGGCGGTAGGGCTAGGGACGCTAGTGTTACGAAGGCTAAGCGTATAGGAGTTGTAAGTGTTAGGGTATGGGCAGGCGGCTACAAAATAATCTTTCAACCTACAACAGTAACACTCGCCACGGTCTTAGCGGGTGGTGCCACAGCGTTAGTGAGACAGGTCTATTAGGTTGGGAAGCGGAGCGGCGTTAAGCTTCTTGGTGAATAGGGTAGGGGGCAAGGGAGTTAGCGTTGTGACAGGCGCCTAAGGAGTACGGGTAGGGGCAGTGTCTGCGGCGAGAGGGCGCTAAAGAGAGCCTTGGGCGTTTAGGCAAAGGCGGTGATTGTTTAAAGATTGTAGTAACGCTACAAAGCCGTAATAGTTAAGTGTAAGAGCATTGGCATAGATCTAGTGTTGGTATAGCTTACAGGAAATAGCATTTTCTAGGATGGTTTAAAGCTGTTCGTTGGGTATTTCGGCTTCCATAGCAAGCCGTTGGAATTCAGCAAAGAAGGTGTTAAAGTCTTTATTCGTCTGGCGGTAATGGAGCAGTTTCTAACGGGAATTTTAAACTAAGTTAAGGTCTCCAAACGCTTGATCAAGGATTTCCAGAATGTTATGGTAGTTGCGGAGTACCTTGTAATCATTCCGGCAGTATAGGAGAATTTGCGCGTAGGCAGCGCTTGTTAGGCGGCCTGTTGTATAAACTAAGCGGGAGATGGAAGTAGGGAAGCGGTTAGCGTTAACGGTTAGTTTGTCTTGTACAGCTTGTTTAAAGCGGCGGAGGTCTAAGCGAGTACTGTCAAACTTGTTAGGGTTAGGTAGCTTCTTAAAGCGGGTGGTTGAGGGAGGTCTAAAAGGAGTTAAAGGATGTAGTGCTAAAGCTCGACCTTTGCCAGCGTTAGTAGACAAGGGCAAGGGGGAGGTAGACGAAAGGGCAGGTACAGTCGGAGCTTGTAAACAGCGGAGGTGCTTGAGGTTTATACGCATGTTAAGTAGTTGTTTAGTTAGGCCTTTAACAAAGTAGCGGCTCTCCTTAAGGCGGCTATTGGCGGCGGCAAGTTCGGTGCAGGCGGTAGTTAATTCTTCGTCTTACTAACGAAGAAGTTTGTAAGTGGCTTGGAAGTAAGCTATCCAAGCCCTAGGGTCGGCGGCTATCGAATTAGCGAAGTCTTCCGGGCCAGAGGGCATGGCAGGGGGTTCTAGGATTGCAGGCATCTCGTCGGCACCTATGAGAAGGAGCTACGTAATGTCACAGCCGGCAGGCAGACAGGTAGGCAGGGACGAGATGCAGTATATTTAGAATGGCTAGTCTTCTACAGAGGTGCAGGTAGGGGTCAGGTTGTAGACGAAGACGTAGCTCAAGGAGCTACGTTCAAGGGGCGGCTGCGGGTCTACTAAATATCTGCGATAGCGGTGTATAGCGGCAGTAACCAGGCTGCCCGGCTGGCAGCGCCAGCTGGCAGACGGGTGTCAGGAGGCCTGGCACGGCGGTCTGTGACACTAGGCAAAGCGCTTACTAATTAAGGAAATAAGGGCCTTTTATTAGTAAAGGCCCTACCTTTAAGAAGAAAACTTTACTACCTTTTAATAACCATGTATTTAAAGTAGTAAACAATATAACAATATACTAAACTCTACGGATTAACCTATTAAAGCAACGATTAAAGGCCTTAAGCGTAACTAATACAGTATTTAGCTAACCGCTATACCTTTTAACAAATATTAAGGGAGATAGAAAGGTGTAGCCAAATCGGCCACCTAAAAATACGCCAAAAGCCTGTCGCCATTTCGACCCTGTGCGTTTTAACAATTCGACGGGCTAGTTATCAGGTCTGTAATGCCAGCGAATGCTGCTGTCCTTTTTTCTTTTTTAAGCTTAAATAGTGGTCAGTCTGTCACGTACGGCCATAGATACTAGAAAGCACGGGATCCTGTCCGCTCTCCCTAGTAATTCGCGGGGGTGGCTGAAATTTATACTCCGTACTTTTATGCCTTTTTAAATTGACTTTATTAGTGTTTGTTTTAAGTAAGCTGAAATTAGCTTTTAAATCTTAATCGATTGAGAAAAAAGCTTGCCGTTGACAGACGTTAAAACCTATTTAAACAACGCACAGTGCTGAAAAGGAGACTAAGTCGAATCGACAGAAAGTGTTTTGTAATGTTTGTAAGTTAGTGTCCTTTCCTTTAGGCTTTTTACCTTTAGGCAGAATAAATCTCTCTCTCTTACTCTCTTGCTTGTCGAGGGTGAGAAGCCCGTAAATATCTTACACTTTCAGCCAAACTCTCAACGCTACCACATTCCTTGAAATCATCGCCTAGCAATACTGGCACGACCAAAAGTATACGCTCGGCAAATATTTACAAGAACCATCGCCTTAAGCCAGCCGAAAAATGCTTTAAACCCACCAACGCCTGCCACCATAGTCGAGTAAACTCCAACGATAATCCCTTTATTGCCAAGCTTCGATGATGGCAAGCTGGCATAGTCTGCTTCAAGCGCCACAATGACTTCATCCATAGAATCAAAGGTTTCCGTCCAGCATGAGCGGATTGTTCTACCGAGTGGCAGATTCGTAATATCGGGAAATTGGTTGCTGGCATATAGACTTTCCACAAGGTCTTTGGGTGCCCGGTTCTCCTTCGTTGCCAGCTCATAGTACGGACTTTGTCCGGCTATTATCTCATATACAGCACAACCGTAAGCAAAAATATCTGTCTTGATGCTTATAGCTGGCGTATTTTTTCGATAACTAAACCATTCGTAACAGGATGTTGCTTCACTTCCGTCAATGCTGCAGCCTTCGAAGTCGATGAGCTTTACATGATCTTGTATCAAGATCATATTGTGGCATCCAACATCCGCGTGCAGTATGTTGTTTTTGTGGAGATGCTGCAGTCCCAGAGCTGCTTCCTTCACCCAATGAAACTTTTGATCAAGCGGAATGTTCGCTTCTCGTTGTTGGAGTACTAGCCGAAGTGATTTCCCGCGTTCCAGAACTGCATATCCGTTGTCGGTAGCCCCTAGATATCGGACTATGTTCGGGTGCAATCCGAGGCGTGTCAAGACTTCTCGCTCTACCAAAACGTCGCTTGACTCCTGCTCATAATACTGCTTGAGAACTCTTCCATCGTCTGTGCCATACACCATTCCCGATTTACCGGCAGCAATAAATTCTAGTTTGGTGAAATCTAAAGAGATTCGTTGTCGCCCTGTGGTGGTAGGCATTGCTCCGCGGCCTAGAAGTGTGAGCTGTTGTTGAAATTGGGATTGCAGAAATCGGGAGAAACTTGCATAGACTAATAATCAGCCTACTGCTGAGCCACTGTGGCTAGAGTTCTTGCCATTACGTGGTGAAAGTGCGGGGCATCGATAAAATCCAAGAGCGGGTCATCGTCTAACATTTTATCTGCACTTCTACGACGACAGTCCAGCCAACATCATGTGCACGTATACAACAGCCGAAATTATCCATATAGACTGCACAAGTAATCCGCAGCATAAGATTGTAAAACGCCTATTTAAAAGATGTTCAGATCAACCGAAGCCAGGGCCGCGCTGTGCTGATCCCACCTTTGACGGTACTCTTGGTGACCACCTACCGTCCCAAAGGCGCGGCCCATGCAAGTTTTGCCGAGACTCAGGCGCATCGGTTGGTGAGGAACGATATGAAGATGTAAGTTATATCTACTACGTGTTCGAGATTTTATACAACAATGTCCTGACTCGAACAATTGTTACAGCATGATCTTTTTATATAAAAGCGGATGTTAGGCAAAAGATTAGATGGATTATTGGTTTACCCTAAGAGTAAATAAGATTGCCCAAATTAAGGCACAGGGCCGAAATCGGCCATTTTTTGTAGATGCTTTGTTCGGCTGGCCGTTTTCTTAAGCTAACCGCTCTGAATTGATTTTATCCGTACGCGGCACCCAAGTCCCATCTACCACGTTGGTAATACCTGTCTCCTCTTACGTAATGTGAAGTCTGCTTTGGCTTGTCTCTTCTATGTCTCTCGTGCTTCTCCTGCCTTTGTCTCTTTATTCTATTTGTAGGCTTAAGATGTAAAGCGAGACGTTTAGGTATATTTTTGCCTTTGAGAAGCTTGACTGGAACGCCTATTGTAAATACCGCCTAGTTAAACTTGCATTTTAAATATGTTTTTCATGCCGTCCTAATGGCCACTTCCGCACAAAGTATGATTCAAAGCGACTTTAGGTTACGAAGCAGCTCTATTAGAAGCTCGACGTAAGAAAACAGTCCTACTCGCTACGCTCCGTTCCGCTGCGAACTAGAATGTGATGATTCTATACTATGTTCTGCTGCTACTGTAGCAAGTCTTTTTAAGAGACTTGAATACGGCTTTGGGTGAGAGACTTTTAGAAATCCTTATCCGCTCCTTGTTAATTTATATTATAGCCCTTTTAAAGAAGATATTTATGTGCCCTAAACGGGCAATTCTGCAACATCATTCCGAGAACCCTGGCTGAAGAGGCTTGGGGAGAAGCCGAAATTACTACCTAGGAGGTGCAAAAAAACGAAAATAAAACCTTTTCAAGTCGCCATTCTAAGTCTCATTTTTACAACCCAACCAAGTACAACAGACAACAAACTGGACATAGAAGATGTTGGGCATCCTTGTTACGTGCTTGGCGATGATATGGATAACTGCTTCTCACCCGTTACCGGGCTACTGTCTACGAAGTAGAAGCAACAACTAGTTGGTGATGTATGATGAGAGTTGCCCTGGTTAACCGCTGAAGCGGCCAGGGGCACTAAGTAAACGCCAGAGAGCCAAAAAGACACGTGTGTGGCTTAGAGGGTCTCGTACAATTCAAGAAGGGCATGATTTGCTAGATGAAAAAGGCGCACAGGAGCAAATACAGCACGAAACGCAGGCGAGGAGTGGTCCGCAGAGGAGGGCCGAGCCAGGCGGACGGCGCGGTGGTACTTGCGATGAGAGAGGACACAATGCCCGTACTTGTTAGAAGGAAGTAGAAATACCTGATATATCCAGTTCCGAGTAGTTTAGATTGATTTCACTTGTGGCTCGCTCGCTTGTGAAGCACGTTCTATTTTAAAAGAAAAAAATGCACATCTGCCTGGGCTCAGGTTGCCCGTTCTGCATCATGCCGCACGATTACGCACTCGAAGAATAGCCAATCATGACAGAGGCAGACACCTGACCTGAGCTCCAAGGCCACCAAACCCAGTGTTCTCGCCGAGCATTTTGAGCCCGAAAAGAAAAAAGGGACCTTGGCGTGTTTGTGGTCATCACAGGCGGCCGCGACGTGCCGCCCTTCAAAGAGGTGCTCAAGTGCGGCATCCGTGTTGAGTTTTGGGGCTGGCTGGGCGTGGCGAAACAATTTACAGATTTGCACAACACCAACAGTTTATTCACGCTTCGCTTCCTCGACAAGTTTGCCTGCGCCCAGCTGGCCACGCTCGGCCGTCTCTAAGAAGGGCTACCCGTCCCGCGTGCGGTGGCAGCCCCTTCTAACACGGCCTCAGCGCCGCTAGAGCAACTACTCAACAGCCCTAATAGCAGCAGTGGCTAGAAAATAGGCGCTCGCTCTTGTCCGGAACAAGACCATAAACGCGCCCTGAAACGACTCCATATAACAATTTTTAGTAGTATATTTATAGCTAGCCTTAATACTAAAGATAAAAGGAGCAGTTACACTTTAAACCTCTTATTTACAGCATAATAAGCGTGTTCACAAGTGGTTTAATAGAATAGCCTCTTCTGCATATACAATATCAGAAAGGTGTAGCCAAATCGGCCACTTGAAAAAGTGCCAAAAACCTGTCGCCATTTCGACCTTGTGTGTTTTAACAATAATCGACGGTTTAGTAGTAAACCAGACAACCAGCGAATACCCACTGCTGTACTTTTTTTTTCTTTTTTTTTAAGCTCAAACAGTGGTCAGTCTGTCACGTACGGCCATAGATACTGGAAAGCACGGGATCCCGTCCGCTCTCCCCTAGTTAAACCAGTAATCGGCGGATTAGTAGTTGGGTCGGTGACGACCAGCGAATACCCGCTGCTGTACGTTTTTTCCTCTTTTTTTTCCTTTCTTTTTATTTTCTCTTTTTATTTTCTCTTTTTTTTTTTTTTTTTTTCCTTCTCCAACTAATTGAACGCAGATTAAGGTCGGATCCAAAGCGGGCCGACATCTCCAGAACGGCAATTTACTGGCCCCACTTTCTGCAGGGGCCAACGCTTTGTTCAGTTGTTTCGTTAGGGGGCCACCCGCCAAACGGCCGCCCAAGACTCCAAAACGGATGTAGCTAAACCTGTTCAACGGCGAGTTGCGACGCGACGACACGACGACACGACGGGCTGCTCGACCATCTGCCACTTGTGCCCTTTTGCCATCAGCCGCCTTGCCTCACCTAGCCATTACCACTTGTCGACCGACGCGTCCATCCCGATCGACCCGCGACACTCGGCTGAGATCGCGACGGTGATCTCGACGAGCGTGAGCGAGCCGCACACCTTTGGAACCTGGCACACCTACCGGCGAGCATCTCCCGTCCAGTCTCGCCGCGGGGAGTGTCCCGCAACACCCGGCACCTCCCCAACAACTTCCCTCCCGACGCCTCACCATGACCAGCCTCAACACCAACCGCTTCTCCACCTACACGTCCGCGTCGGCCGGCTCCGACAGCAAGGATGGCGGCCCCGACAAGAAGAAGGACCTCTGGAGCACCATGCTCGACTCGGTCGCCAGCGCCCGTCGTCTGCCCGAGCGGAATCTGCTCGTCTTTGGCGGCTCCGTCGACTCCCAGCGCGAGCTGCTCGAGTCGCTCGCTCGCACCGACCAGCTGCGGCGCGGCTTCGACCGCCAGCAGAAGCTGCCGCCCGTGGCCAACCACTTTGCCCTCGGCTACACCTACTACGACGTCCTGGACGCCGACCAAGAAGGTGCGTCACTTTGATTGCTTAGAAAAAACCATGCTGACCTGTTAGACATCCTCGCCCGCATCTCCCTCTACCTCGTCTCCCAGCCGTCGCCGTCCTTTGCCCACCTGCTCGCCCCCCTCCTCACGCCCCAGTCCATACCCAACACGCTCATCGTCATCCTGCTCGACTGGGCCCAGCCCTGGCTGTGGCTGCGCCAGCTGCGCGAGTGGATCCTGCTGCTGCGCACCGTCCTCATCTCCCTGAGCCCCGAGTGCAAAGAGGCCATGGAGGACGCCATGGCCAGCTGGCGCGAGCGCGGCCGCGGCGGGCCCGTCAACCTCGACGGAACGGCCGCTGCCGTCGACGGTGACGCTCTGCCCCCAGGCCCGGGCGAGTGGGAGGACGCCCTGGGGCTGCCGCTGTGTGTCGTGTGCCAGGGTGTACGTTTTCTTTCTCTCTCTTTCCCTTTCTTTTGTCTGCTCCGCTAACCGCTCAGGCCGAAAAAACAGACATTCTCGAAAAGACACAAGGCTGGAAAGACGACGAGTTTGACCTGGTGCTGCAGTATCTGCGCACCGTCATCGTCAAGCGTACGTCAGCTTCTCTCACACAATACTGAACCTGCTGACCATCAGACGGCGCCTCCCTCGTCTACACCACGCCCGGCGTGCCCTCCCAGCTGTCGACGCTGGTCCACGCCTGCCTCGGCGTCACCTCGCTGCTGACGCGGCCGCCGCTCAAGCCAGAGGTCATCAAGCGCACCGAGGTCCTCGTGCCGTCCAACTGGGACTCGTGGACCAAGATCCTCGTCGTGCGCGAGGGCTTCGACGTCGAAAAGGTCAGCGCCGGCTGGTCCAAAGACCTGCAGCGCCCCTTTCCCGCCCCTGAGCGGAGGACAAACGGCCGCAGCACCAACAGCGGCGTCAATGGGCAGAACGGACACGCCCCAGCCGGCGAGACCACAGAATACGCATACGAAGCAGACGAGGAGGAATATGAGGACGGGGACGACGACGACGAAGATGACGAAGACCCCGACTCGGCCGTCTCGCAATACGAGCGAGCCATCCGCGATCCCGGCCTCGACGCCCTCGCCCTCGTCGCCAGCAGCGCCACCGACGCGGCCGGCGCCGCCCATCTCGAGGTCGAGACCGAAGACCTGCAGCCGTTCCTGGGCGAGCAGCTCAAGCTGCTGGACCAGCTGCGCCAAAAGGACGAGGCCCGCCGCCATAAGGAGGCCAAGGAGGCGTCCAAGCGGCGCGGCGGTGGCGGTGGTGGCGGCGGCAGCGGCGGCGACAGCAGCAGCAGCAACAGCTTTGGCACCGGCTCGACGCTCGTCGACGGCGGCGACCCGGCCGAGGTCATCAGCAGCCACATTGGGCCCGTGCAGTTCAACATTGGCGGCATCCAGGTCGATGCCGACGACATGCTCGAGCGAATCAAGGTATTTTTTTTCTTTTCTTTTTTTTACCTTTTTTCTTTTCCCCTTCTCACTCGCAGAACCGCCATTTCGACGAGCCCGACAACCCCGAAATCGCCTCCGTCCAGACCGACGAGGCCCCGCGGTCTTCCCAAAACGTCGATACGGACAAGATGTCTGCCTTTTTCGCCAACCTCATGAACCGCCAAAGCCAGACCGGCAAGACATAGAGAGAGTAAGAGGGGGGGGGGGGACGCAAGATTGGAGATCTATGCCCCAGACTGTATATACCATACGCAACATACGGAACGGGGGATGAGAGGAATAGGGAGGGAGGGGAAAAGGTTGGGGCTCCCGCGAGCATATTGTTTCTTTTTTTTTTTGAAGAGGGAGAAAAGAAAAAAAAAACTTTGATACCAGCGTCTAGATCCAATCGTGTTGTAGTTTCGTTCTCCCCCCCCCTCTCCCAATATATTGTTACATATGTCAAAGCAGTAGACGACAGGCTTCAGTTGACTTCGGCTTCTTGCGTCAGATCCGTCGGTGTCGCCTTCTTCCACGCCGCCCCTTTCTGGCCCACATAGCTGCCTCTCTCGCTTCCCACCAACCCGGCCAGGGCTGGGTTCCGCTTCAGCAGCCACGACGACGACGACGATGACGCAGCTGCCTTGTCACCACCGCCCACGTACACGAGACTCCGTAGTCCACCCCGCGGCCGCCGGAAGTACTCGGCCACCACCGGGTCGGCCGCCGATGGGCCGGTTGCCGCCGACGCAAACCGCAGTCCGCCCAGCCGGGCCGGCACAATCTGCGACAGCAGACTCGGGAACAGCCACGGGTGCTGCAACATCTCCACCTCGAACGCGTGGATCGTCTCCCGCGCCAGGTGCGTGTACTCGGCATCGCCCAGCATGCTGCCCAGCCGGAACAAGTTCGCCGCCGCCACCCCGTTCGTCGCCGGCAGCGTCGTGTCCATGCCGTCCTTGATCCGGATAATGTTGAACGCTTCCTGCTCGCTCGTCCGGTAGAACCCGCCGCTCGCCGAGTGCGTGCTCGTGCTCGGCACCCCGTCCGACTGGTCGTAGAACAGCGCAATCTGTCGCTCTGTCCCCATTGTCAGCGGTCTTGTGCTTCTGCATTCCTCGCCCGGGCTCTGCAACTTACTCTGCAGCTCGTCGGCCCACTCGAGCCACTCTACCTCGCCTGTCGCCTCGTACAGCGACAGCAACCCTTCGATGAGAAACGTATAGTCTTCGGCAAAGCCGTAGATGTCTCCCCGGCTGCCCTGGAAGGACGTCCGGTACAGCTGCTTTTCCTCGGTGCTCCACAGGTGGCTCCGGATGAACCTGGCTGCGTCCCGAGCCGCACTGATGTACCGGTGTCCGTTCGCCGCATCGTATCCGCCGTAGGTCAGGGCCGCCCCCGTTCGGGCGAGCGCCCCGATGACGAGCCCATTGCTAGACACGGTCACCTTCTCGTCGATCTGCGGCCGCACGCGCTCCTTCTCCCGCCGTGCGACAAGCCGTGTCTTCGCCATGCCGACAATCCGCAAAACGTCCTCGCGCGAGATGCCAAACTGCCTTGCGATTTCCGATGCGTCCTTGTTGTTGTGTAAGACGTTCTGGTTGATAAACTCGTCGTTCGGGTCGTCTTCCCGGTCCACATTCCCGTGCTGCAGCACGTTCCAGAACGCTGCTGCCGCCGGCGTGTCGAACGAGTTCTCGTTGTGCTCGCCGCCCACCACCGCATCAAACTCTCGTCTTGTCCACACATAGTAGGCGCCTTCGCGCATGTGGCGGTCGCCCCTCCGATAGAAGGAATCCGCTGCCTCGCTGCTGACAAAGCCGCCGCTTTCCAGACGGACCGGCGCACTGGACAGGTAGTTGGCTAGGGAGTAGACGACGTCGCCAAATTCCACGCTGGCGCTGGGCGAGCCGCTGTTGCTGCTGCCTGCCTTCTGCAGGGAGTGCAGCCAGGCATCCAAGTAGAGGTTCAGAAGAAGGCCGTTGTCGGGGATCAGCTTCTCAAAATGGGGCAGCGTCCAGTTCACGTTTTGGCTGGCGCGCGAAAACCCGCCGATGAGATGGTCGTGCAGCCCGCTGTCTCGAATCTTGCGCAGCGTGTAGAGCACCATCTCAGCCGCGTTGGCCACCTCGGTCTCGCTGATAATGTCCTGCACCACCTTGGGCGAGCTCGCCAGCTGAAGTAGGAAGGAAAACTTGGCTGGCGTCACAAACTTGGGGTTGATTCCAAAGCCACCGTACACCGAGCTGAACGTCTTCTTGAGCTGGCTGTAGGCCTCGTCGAGCTGGTCGATGTCGAGATCGAGGTCGCTGGACAGGTGGGCCGCAGCGCTCGTGTCGTTTGGCCGAACAAGGCCTCTGGGCCCGAGAGTCCCCTCGGCAACAAACTTGCGCAGCTGCACCACCGTCTCCTTGGCCTCTGCCCGGCACTGGCCCTCCCGGTCGATCCAGGATTGGTGCAGCTTCTGCAGAATGCCGAGAAACCCGATGAATTCTTCGTCGCCGTTGTCCTGCTCGTCGCGAATGCTGCCCTCCGAGCCTGGGCCCGGCCAGTATGTTCCGCCAAAGACCGGCTCGAGGTCGGGCGTGAGGAACACGTTGATCGGCCACCCTGCGCTGCTGTTGACCAGCTGCAGGTAGTTCCAGTAGATCGCGTCGACATCGGGACGCTCCTCTCGGTCGACAACAATCGGGATAAAGAACTCGTTGAGAATGGAGGCGATGGCAGGGTTCGAAAAGGAGTCTTGTGTGGTCATGCGACAGTCTGCGCAGAGTGTCAGTCAGCATGGATACTCATACTTGGGTGTGAGGCGGTCGCCGTCTCATACAATGGCAGGCCAGAAAGCCAATGTGCAGGAAGATGGGCTTGTTCTCCCGCTTTGCGCGGTCTATGGCCTCCTTGTCGAGCAGCTGCCAAGAGACCGGCGTGTCTGCTTGCGCGCGCACGTAGGGGCTGCTGCTCTCGGCAGCGCGGCTCCGAAGCGGGTCCGACGACACCGAGGGTGCCGGTGGCTCGTCAATCGCCATAGACACACCCCCGAAGCCGGTGTTTTCCCTGGAGGATCCCGAGGAAGCAGCACCACCGGCCTGCTGCAGCTGCGCTGCCATCATCTGGAAATAGGCTTGGTTTGGCTGTTCGTAGACAATCCAAGTCAGCCGCTGCTGCTCTTGCGCGCGGTCTACAGCACAGAGAAGGCGCACCGCTGCTTCCGAGTATACAGAGCGAGCTGGATACTGGTGGATCGACGTTGTCGCGAGAGGAAAGTGGCGAAGCAGCCTTGCAACCGTCGGGTTGTATTGCCCCTCCCGATATGGCGGCAAGGCAATATCTTATTATCGCGCGGCGATGTGTAAAGCTGAGAACACAATAATCGGCGCGCAAGCGTGCAGTCGTCTCATTCGCTGGTGCGCACACTGAGGTAGATCGAAGCAAACGAAGGCGACCAACAACAACAGAAGAAGCACAAAGAAGACAAAGTGGGCAGCGGAAGTGGGAGGGGCAATCACATCCAGTTCGGTATGTGGAAGCCGCGACCCAACCCCCCCACCTGCTCCGTCCAGGGAGGCTGATGCGAGTGTACTAATGCCGCAGTAGCGTATTTAGCGAGCAATGTACGTCACCAGGCAGGCTGGTTCTAGAACGAATGAGCATACAGCGTGATAGCGGGATCAGAGCCGAGAATCGCACCTTTAGCTCTGCTGTGATTGGGTTCTGCATCTGGTGGCATCTGCTTTTGTGTTGATCACCAGACAGGAATGATAAACAGGGCTGGAAATGGAAAATGGAAGACGATGCACGAGCAAGTCTTGGGCATGCATGTCACGTGACCAACATCAGAAACAAGTCCAAAGCTTAGCAGCCAAAACTTCAACATTGCTCCAGATCACACAGCTGAGCCGCCACGATGAACAAAATCCGGCAGATCCAGGAGCTCAACAAGAAGGAGATTGAGAATGGAATGTACGTGGCTTCCACATTCTTTGCTGCCAACACGCAGCTTGCTAACATGGCAACAGCTCTCCTGAAGGCTCCTGGCACACAGACTACCGCGACACGGCCTTTGTGTACTTTGGCGGCCTGCCCTACGAGATCTCCGAAGGCGACGTCATCACCATCTTCTCGCAGTATGGAGAGCCCGTCTTCCTCAAGCTGGCGCGCGACCGCGAGACGGGCAAGAGCAAGGGCTTCGGCTGGCTCAAGTACGAGGACCAGCGAAGCACCGACCTGGCCGTCGACAACCTCGGCGGCGCCACCATCAACGGGCGCTTGATCCACGTGGACCATGCGCGCTACAAGGCGCGCGACGACGAGGACGCCGACGAGTTCAAGGTCGGCTGGGAGGACATCCAGCGGCGCGAGGGCAAGGACGTGGGGGGCGGCGGCGGCGGCGGCAGCGACACGGACGGCACGGGCCAAGGCGACACGGACGCCAGCAGCGACGAAGACGATAAGAAGCGGCGGCAGCGGCATCGGCACAAGGAGCGGCCCAGGCTCCAGGAAGAGCGCGAGCTCGACCGGCTGATGGAGGAGCACGACGACGACGATCCGATGAAGGACTTTCTCATCGAAGAGAAGAAGAAGGAAGTTGACGCGGCGCTGCGGCGCGCAGAAGAAGGCGGAGACAGCGAGAGGCGGCACCGACACCGACACCACCACCATCACCACCACCGGTCGCACCGTTCGCGTCGAGGCGGCGAAGAAGACCGCGACGACAGCCGAAAACGGACGCGGCACGACAGCGACGATGAAGCGCCCCGAGAGCGACAGCGAACACGACCAAGAGACGAGAGGGATCCGGACGGCGGCAGATATAGAGAGCGTGATCGTGATCGGGACCGAGACCGGGATCGGGACCGGGACAGAGATCGGAGACGAGACGACCGTGACAGAGATGGGCACCGCAGAAGAAGGGACAGAGACGAGGCAGACGATAATGCCGAGAGACGAAAATAGAAACAGTTGTATAATGAGCCATATCTACGACCAATCTAATCAACCAGGGACTTTCTCTGTGAATATCACCCGCAGGTCTCATCTTGTCCATAAATGCTCCTCCCAAGAACGCCTCCAACCTCGGAAAATAGACAACGTAAACGTGTCCCAGAACGCCGACTGCTTCCCTGTGCAGTTCATGTCCCGCCACTCCTGCTCTCAACAACAACCTCTAGTCGATCTGCAAGTAGTTGGCCCACACCTGCCGCACGCACACGCGGCGGCCGTCGTTGCCCGTCGATATGACGAACCGCTCGTACTTGGGCTCCACGCCGGCACCCAGCACCACCACCGTGTCGTCATTGGTCCAGCCGAGAACGCCCCGCGGCAGCCGCGACCAGCGCATGGTGGCCGCCTCTTCGATCTCGCGCTGCCGGCTGGGCCCCGGCCCGTCGTCCAGCGCGAACTCGGCGCTGGCAAACGACACCGTGTCCCGGAAGTACTGCGGCATGAACGGCAGCCTGCCGAGCACGCCCCAGCGGCCACGGCTGCCGTCGGAGCCCCCGTCGCCGCCGCGCGTGTCGTACGGCAGCGAGCCCACGTCGGAGTCTTCGTAGGTCCAGTCGGCGCCCTCCAGCTCGGCCGGGTGCGAGGAGGAACCACCTCTTCTGCTGCTGCCGCTGCCGCCGCCACCACCCTCGCTGGACGACGCACCACCGGAATGCGGTGGCACGTCAAAGATGTGCAGCGTGCCCTTGTCCGAGGTGCAGGCCAGCAGGGTGCCGGACGGGTTGAAGCCGAGCGAGAAGACGGTGACCTGGTCGACGCCGCGCCGCAGCTCGGCCAGGCGGGCGCTGGTGGCCGTCGCCCAGACGCGGACCAACGTGCCCTTCTCGCTGGCCGTGGCCAGCAGCGCGCCGTCGCGGCTCAGGGCGATGGCGCCGAGGGCTGACGCGTGCGCCGGGATGATGCGGACGGCCTGCGTCTCAATGTGGACGAGCTGCACCTGGCCGCTGGTGCGCCCGGGAAAGGCCAGGTGCGTGCGCGAGACGCTGCAGAGCCCCAGCGGGTTGGCCACCGTGGGGTAGCGGGTCTCGAGCTGCGACGTCCGGCCGATGGGGTAGATGCGCACCTCTTCCTGCAGCAGGACGACCACCTTGCAGTCGACGACCCGCAGGCCGCGGATGCGCGACAGGCAGGTGATCTCCCGGGTGAACTCGACCTTTTTCTCGTCCCAAATGACTACCTGCGAGGGGTAAGTAGGGTCAGCGAGATCATTTACGGGAAACGGACGGGTTTCTCACCTTGGCTGGACTGCGGACAGGCCGCTTGCCGCCGCCGACGAGGGGAATGACATTCGAGCGGCCAAAGATCTGAGCGAGGCCCACGCCGCCTTCTTTTAGATAGCGCTTCGCCAGCTGCTTGCACGTGGCGGCGTCAAACACTGGGTGTTGGTCAGCGACAGAGCCGGTCTGCAGGGGCACAATGTGTCCAACGCACCAGAGAAGCCGTAGTTGGTGGCCACGATGAAGCAGTCGCAGGCCAGGTTGAACGAGACCGACAAGGCCACACGGCTGGTGGAGCTCTCAATCGGCGTTCGAGCATCCATCTCGGCTCACGGGCGAGAAAGCTGCAAGCAAGTCCAGACGGCAGCAGTGCTCTCTCTCTCTCTCTCTCTCTCTCTCTCTCTCTCTCGGCGGTATGATGAAATATTCTCAGAGCAGCGCATGCGCCGATGGTGTTGCTGCCGATGATAGCTTTGGTTGTCTGAAGCTATGACGACAAGGCAATCAGTGGCGAGCGGTTGCCCCCCTTCTCCAAGTGGATATGCAGTCAGATAGCGGCGTCTGGACGGCTGGGGCATCCATGTCCAGTCGGCTGTGTCATATGCGAGTATGCCATACAACGAGTCTGGCTGTGATCGCGACCAGTCGTCCCGGTCTTGTGACGATGAACGCAGAGACGGAACCGCTGCTTCCAGCATTGCGTCGTTCTGCCAATTGGATGGAACGTGAACACATGCCAACTGGCACCAGCCGGCAATTGCAGTGCACGGACCACATCATGCCAGGTGTTCTCAGGGAGGGCATTGGCGGTGAGCCGTAGGTACCTAGTACATAGAACACGTGCACGTTCGATGTATACGAGTACTCGTACTGCATTCGCACCTCTGGCCGTTCTTGCAAAATCACGCCAGTTCTCGAGAACTGTCGCTCTGCATGGTACAGATTACCTACGAAGTACGAGCAATAGCTGGAACAACAGAAGGGACAGGCGAGACAGAGGCTAATCTGTAACAATTCTCCCCCCTTTTCAGGCTCCCAGCGCCTTTCCCTTTCCAGCAATGGCGTGGAAAGAAAGCCGACCCCCTGAAATTGCTTGAGCGACGTCGTGCCGTGCGCGCTGCGCGCCCCGTGCACGGCCCACCAGCGCCCAGTTAGCGCAGTGCACACCGTTTTACTGCTGGGTTGGGCGCTCCTTCTCCAATAACAGCCCCCATAGGCTAATATACCGTAGGTGCCTGCCCGTCGAAGATCCCCTGTGTGAAATTGCTCTTTTTAATTTTTGCTGCGACCCTCTCTCTCCTTCCCCCTTCTTTGGCTGGCCACCGCCTCCTGAAAATAAAGCACAAACGTATCCCAATCCATCCCTCTTTTTGCGGCATCCTCCTGCTCACACTCCAACCCAAAACACAGCCCCGTCCGCGTCCGCTGTCGAAACGAAACAATTTTTGGGCCGACCCGTCGAATTGCTCTCCCCTTGTCCTTTCATTGCTAGCTGCCATCCAGCTTCAGACCACCTCCCCAAAGAACATCTTGTCCTTGACTCTTAAAATCTGCAGCCATGTCTTCGCCTGCCGTACGTTCTCTCCCCCATCCGCTTGTCCCCCTTTGCCTCGACCCATCTCCTGGTCCTCTCTCGCATGCCTCAGCAGACGGGGGAGGGCATTGGTGGCGCTCGCAATGTCGCCCGCCACTTGCCATTGAGCCATCGGTTTCTTGCTAACCTTGCACCCTCCGCCACAGAAGATGATCCGTCGCAAGAAGAACGTGAAGAAGGGAATCCAGTTCTGCCTGATGGTCTGCGGCGCCTCAGGAACTGGTGAGTCCATCCATGTCGAGGCGCCAAGCTCGGCCACTTGCCTGTCGCGTTCAACCGCCAGCAGCTAACACGTGCGTGCCACACCACAGGCCGGACCACCTTTGTCAACACGCTCTGCAGCAAGGGCGTTCTCTCACACAAGGAGTCGGACGACCCCAACACGGCTCACGTCGAGGAGGGCGTCAAGATCAAGCCCGTCACAGTCGGTATGTCGCGCCCGTGTTTTCCCTCGACCACAAGACGGCACGCTGACAGTGGCAGAACTCGAGCTCGATGAGGAGGGCACGCGCATCTCGCTCACTATCGTTGATACCCCGGGATTCGGTGACCAGATCGACAACGAGGCCAGGTACGCGCTGCGTGGAAACAGCTGCATGCTCGCAATTGCTGACATTTCCTAGCTTCTCTGAGATCGTCGGCTACCTCGAGAGACAATACGACGACATTCTGGCCGAGGAGTCCCGGATCAAGCGCAACCCCCGTTTCCGCGACAATCGTGTGCATGCTCTCCTGTACTTTATCACCCCGACGGGCCATGGGTAAGAACTAGAACTCGTTCGCTATCGCAGCCTAGCCAGTCCGCTAATGATGTGCAGCCTCCGCGAGCTTGATATTGAGCTCATGAAGCGCCTTGCTCCCCGTGTCAACGTCATTCCCGTCATTGGCCGTGCCGACTCGCTCACCCCTGCTGAGCTCGCCGAGTCGAAGAAGCTTGTCATGGAGGACATTGAGCACTACCGTATCCCTGTCTACAACTTCCCCTATGACATCGAGGAGGACGACGAGGACACCGTCGAGGAAAACGCCGAGCTGCGAGGCCTCATGCCCTTTGCTATTGTCGGATCAGAGGACATCGTCGAGATTGGCGGCCGGAAAGTCCGTGCTCGCCAGTACCCCTGGGGTGTCGTCGAGGTCGACAACCCGCGCCATTCTGACTTCCTGGCCATCCGCTCGGCGCTGCTCCACAGCCATTTGGCTGATCTGAAGGAAATTACCCACGACTTCCTCTACGAGAACTACCGTACCGAGAAGCTTAGCAAGAGTGTCGAGGGCGGTGCGGGAGTGTACGTCATTCATCGTATTCCCTTTTCTATTACAAGCATACTGACCAGCCGCAGCGATTCGTCCATGAACCCCGAGGACCTAGCTTCGCAGTCTGTCCGCCTAAAGGAGGAGCAGCTCCGCCGCGAGGAGGAGAAGCTGCGCGAGATCGAGGTCAAGGTCCAGCGCGAGATCAACGAGAAGCGCCAAGAGCTTTTGGCCCGCGAGTCCCAACTGCGCGAGATCGAGGCCCGCATGCAACGCGAGGCCGCCGCTGTCGCAGCCCAGCAGCAGCAGCAAGCCGGGAACGCCGCCGAGGCCAACGGCGACCACGATGGCAATTAGAAGCTGCTCGAAACGCCTGTCAATCCCCCTCTGGAAATTGCAGTGCAGTAATCGCCACGTCGCAGCTGCTGCTAGAACCCTCGGGGCGTGGGGCAGAGACCAGGCTCGTTTTTTGCGTCTTTACCAGTGGCGTTCGGCTCTTGACTGGGAGCTACAAAAAGAAATTTCCCTCTTTTTTTTATCAGTACACACTTTCTTAAAGGGTTTGCGGCACTCGGTGGGAGCCACACGAATGTTATGAAAACGGGGATGCCAGAAAAAAGAGAAGACCGTAGAAGTCGACAAGCAAAACCGTCTCCTGGCTCTATCGGTGCCAACGTTCAGACTCTGGGGACATTGGGGACACTGGACCACTGCCTGTCCGTTTGTGCTGTCTTACTCGTTGGTTTGGAATTATTGTGCTAGGCTGTGGCTGTCATCACCCTTCGTCTCTCCTTGTCTTTTTTCTAGTTCTATTTGCTTACTCGCGCGTGCTTGTTGTTTCTTTCTTCCTATGAGATTTCTAATGCAGATATCCCCAATTCAATACTTCTTAGCCTCGCGGACGTCCACAGTTGAATGCACATTGAACATTAAACGAGTTGGTTGTATTTGATTGGAAAAATGTAGAATTACAAGCGGAACGGACGCATTGCCAAACCGCACAACCCAGACGTAAGATACAAAGGGAATAAAGGATATTGAGACATTGAAAAGCAAGACGAAAAAGGAAACTAGAAATTCTCAACTGGAAAAGCCGCCTCGCACATATCGAGGACCAAAGAATGCAAAGTCGAGCTCTGCAATCACGCTCCACACACCTCTGTGTCTCTTCTCAACTCTTCCTTAGTCTGACCCCGTCATCTCCCATACCTCCGCCACCACGGACCGCCCCTCTAGTTGTTCTGCTGGCTGTTGAGGATGCGCAGAATGGCGAGGAACAGGTTGATGATGTCGAGGTACAGGCTGATGGCGGCGGCGATCTCCTCCTCAACGTGGTGCTTGCGGAGGACGAGCTGCGTGTCGACAAGAATGTAGCCGCTGAAGATGAGCGCGGCCAAGCCGCCGTAGATGAGCTCGCCGGTCGAGCTGTAGGGGAAGAAGGCGGCCATGAAGCCGAAGAGGATGAGGCCCCAGAGGCCGCCAAACAGGTACGGCATCCACGAGGTGAAGTCGTACTTGGTCTGGCAGGCAAAGGCAGTCAAAAAGACAAAGATGCCGGCGGTCAGCACGGTGGCGTTGAGCACGATGGAGGCATCGTAAAAGGACACGACGACGGAGATGCTGTAGGCCTCAAGCAGGGTGAAGCCGCTGAGGAACAGCAGGTTGGTCGGGTACGACTTGCGCTTCCAGTACGTGAGGAAGAGGAAGCCGATGGCGCCAAAGAGCTGTGCTGTTAGCGGGACAAGGCAAAAATGACAGCAGGAAAGGGGCCGCTTCTGCGCACCGTAGCAAAGACAAGACCCGGGTGGTTCTGCACCCAGGCGCGGTAGCTGTCGCTGAAGAAGCTGACGGCGCTCAGGGCCGTCGTGGCCAGCAGCTGCACCGTGAGGATGGCGTAGACCTTGCGCACAAACACGTTGCGGATGTCGACCGTCGCCTCCGCCACCGACCCGCCAAACTTGAAGTCGTCCGGCACGTTGTCCTCGCTGCTCCGCGGCGTGCCGCTAAACAGCCGCGCCTGGTCGTCGTCCGTCGCGGCGGTTGCGCTCGCGCTCGCCTCTGCCTGGTACGACGGCGGCGCCTGCGTGTACTCGAGGTGCTCGTCCGGGTCGACGGCCGGAGCCGGGCTGTATTTGGCGGTGCTGGCCATTGTGGGGAGCGGCGAAGCGGGCGGGTGTGGTGGGTGTGTGTGTGGTTCGACGGATCGAGGAATCGATGGGGGTGTTCGACGGGGGTTTGTCGGGACCGTCCTCTCTGAATGCAACAGACGATTTTTTACCAACCGGTACGGCTGGTTATGAACAAAAGGGACAATGCAATCGTTTCGATAAATGGCGAGCAAACAAAGTGAGAAACCACGTTGCGAGGCAGAATCGAGAAGATTCGCTTTGCTGTCACGGGAATGGCGATGGCAATAGCGCCTGCCTAAAGGCGCAAAGAGGGGGCAGTGCCAGGTCCATTAGTCAGGTATATATCACGTGAAATCATTGTCACAATCATGTGCTTTGCGTCTTTATCCTGATAGGCCGTGGTGCCTAAAAACCGAAACTAACACCCGCTCCAGGCCCATGCATTACTAGGCACTTGTCAAGTCCCACAATATGCGCTACACCACGTCTAATACTACGAGGTAAGATATCTTCAACCATCTCCGCCACCTCGTTCTCGACTCATCCAGACAAAGATCCGCAGTGCCAATTCGTCAACGCGGCCTCTTCTCTCGCTCGAAGCTTGGCTGATTCTGCCCGTTATGAAGTAAGATAGTAACGATGTTTACGTAGGTGGACACATGGGCAGGACACCGAAAATAAGATACCACAAGAGCTAGGATACAGATAGTAATAGCCATCGTATATAGTTTGTCAGTGTGAAAAAGCGCCGGCCACTTGTCTGAAGCATCCCCAAGTAGAGTCAGTATGGCAATGTCGAGATGTAGCCGAACAGCCCTACCGTCCAGAATAGCCATCCTTAGCCATGCCCACTAATATTGTAACGGACCGTTACGGGAACCCTTAGTTGCGGGTATTTATGGAGTGGGCGCCCTGAAAGCCAGTAGGCTCACAGGGACAATTCCTTTCTGGCAGCACCCTGTGCCCCGCCAAGTCCCGGGGCTGTGAACGGTTAATATGTAGCTCTTCCAAACAGACTCCCGGACCGCCTTTTCATGACGCTGCCTAGAAAATTGGCCAGCGGCCGCAGCTTCCTCAACAGGTTGCCTCTGGCAGAGTGACCCCACCGCTCAATTTAGCAAGGCTGAGCTTGGATTCTGTGATTTCTCCCCAACCCTCTTCATGACAAAATCGGCTATCCAGTTCTAAGACGCAACTGCTCAGCCTGTTGAAATCGGCCGTACATTCGATTGTATCTTGAGATATTCACGACTGCAAAATGAGAGGCCTCTTTCGCAGGAAGAAGGGCCTAGGCGTCTCCAGCAAAAAGACTTTCCCTTCTGGCATCAAGACGCTCCACGAGCCGGACAATGCTGCCATCGAGTCAGTATATATTTTCAGAAAACTGCTGCTGCCAAAAAGCCTGCTGACTTTAGCCTTCCTAGCATCGTCTTCGTCCATGGCCTGACCGGCGACCGCGAGCGGACATGGACCGCCCACGGGACATCCGAGCCATGGCTGAAAACGCTCCTCCCGTCTAAAATCCCCAACGCCCGCATCTTAACATTTGGATATGATGCCTACGTGGCGAGCTGGCACGCCGTGGTGTCACAGAGCCGAATCGAACACCACGCAGGAAACCTGCTTTCATCGCTGGCTACATGCCGGACCGACGATCCGGTAAGGCGGGCGACAGATCAATAAAATACGCGCAGGTGCTAACGCGATGCGGAATGAGCGGCCCATCATTTTTGTGTGTCATAGCCTGGGCGGGTTGGTGTGCAAAGATGTACGATATGCATCTTGTGAAGTTCATATTCGATCGAACACCCCAGTGCTAACACGGTCTACAGGCTCTCTTCAAGGCCAGCCAGCACCAGCAGCAACACATCCACAATATCTTCTGCTCCACCCGAGGCGTTGCGTTTTTGGGCACACCTCACTACGGGGCTGGCGCGCTGGCCCAATGGACCAGCCGGCTCGCCAAGAGTATTGGCCTAGTGACGCCAGCCAACGACGAGATCGTCAAGGTTCTTAGAAATGACTCTTCGAGACTCATGGAAAATCACGCCCGCTTCCATACGCTAGTCAATACTCTAACCCCAGGACATTCTATCGAAATCACCTGCTTCTACGAAGAGCTACCCCTACCGGTTGTTGGTTTAGTAAGTCCCAACGTAGAGAGGAAAACAATCTGTACTGACAGTCGACGCAGGTTGTGCCACAAGAGTCAGCCATCCTGCCCGAATACATCTCTATTGGCATTCACAACAACCATAAAGACATGACTAAATTCACGAGCATGGACGACCCAGGGTTTGTAGCCGTGTGCGGCGAGCTTCGTCGGTGGATCAAGCAGCTGCATGAGAACCCATCGACACCCTTCACATCAAAGGGGAAAGAGAAGGGCGAGCATGTCCGATTGGCAGACGACGGCCTCGGTTCCTCGCATTGTAAGTGCAACATTATTGGTAATATCTCTGTCTGGAATTGACCGGTCCAGTTCTCGTGCCATACACAAGCAACCCGGGTTTCGTCGGCCGCCAAAAGATTCTTGATCAGCTGAAAGATCTGCTAGACTGCGGAGAGTCCGGACCAGATCGCACCTGGCAACCACGAGCGTCACTCTGCGGCATCGGCGGCGTCGGGTAGCTCGCCCCTAACCCCGTTAATCACGATAGCTGCTGACTATGGCAGAAAAACACAAGTAGCGCTGGCGTACATCTACTGGCTTCATGACTCGTATCCCAACTTGTCCGTCTTTTGGGTCCATGCTAGCAACAGCGATCGCTTCCGGCAGGCGTATGCTCAGATTGCCGAGGAATGCCACATCCCCGGATGCGACACACCCACAACGAACACCCTACTCCTGGTCAAGCAGTGGCTTGAAACCCGGGACCACGGCCGCTGGCTTATGGTCGTCGATAATGCCGACGATCTAGATCTCTTCTTTGGCCTGCCCGCTGCCATACCGGACGCCCCCACCACCTCTGGTGCAAATGGCTATGCCAAGTATATCCCCGATTGTGCTCACGGGTCTCTTCTTTTCACGACAATCAACAAGCAGGTCGGACTGCGGCTGGCCAAAGGAAAGCAACCCCTGGAGGTTGGCCCTATGGACGACGACGATGCAGCCAGTCTTTTTCGCGCCAGCATCGACCAGGACATCAATGCCGAAGAGCTATCGATTCTATCAGAGCGCCTGGACCGTCTGCCGCTCGCACTCATCCAAGCAGCTGCCTTTATGCAGGAGAACGTCATCACAATCAGCGAATACCTGCAGCTGTTGGACTCGGGAGACCAGGCGCAGGCGGACCTGCTTAGCGAAGACTTTGAAACCATCGGACGCGATGCCGAGAAGCCCCGCGCCGTGGCTAAGACTTGGATGCTTGCGCTTGCGCAAGTCCAGCAGAGAGATGCGCTGGCCATTGAGCTTCTAGCGGTCATGAGCCTCGTCGACCGCCAGGCCATTCCGGTGGAGCTTCTAACCGAATACCAGAAGCAGCAAAGGCAAAGCGAGACGCCACATGACAAATTTCAGCTCACCAAGGCTCTGGGATTCTTAAAGGCATTCTCCCTAGTTGCCGAGAAGCAGCTGGGAAGCTTTGAGGTGCACCGGTTGGTCCAGTTGGTCACGCGAACGTGGCTCGACCAGACGAATCGGCTGCAACACTTTGGGGAGCAGACGCTACAAGCTTTGTCGGCCATCTTCCCTGTCGGTTGTTTTGAGCACTGGGCCATATGTAACGCTTACCTTCCGCATGGATTGGCAGTCCTGCAATTGGCAGCCACGGGTTCCAGAGAAAAAAAAGTCGCCAAGGCAGAGCTACTCCATCGAGTCGGCCATATACATATTCTAAATGGCCACTTCAAGGACGCAAAGATACGTTTCAGAGAGGCCTGGGACATTAGACGTGTGGTTCTTGGCGAATGCCATACTGACACGCTGGACAGCATGGAAAGTCTAGCGGAAATTATTCTCAAGCAGGATGGGCCTGCAGAAGCAGAACCGTTGCAAGTGCAAGTGTTGGAGATGAGGAAAAAGGAGCAGGGAGAGAATGACCCTAGCACTTTACGCAGCGTGGGCAATCTAGTAACGGTATTTCAACGACAGCGCCAATGGGAAAAGGCTGAAGCGCTTGAAGTACAGGCGTTGGAGAAAATGAAAAGGGTGTTCGGAGAGGACCACTTTTGCACGCTGCTAAGCATACAAAGTCTATCAGATACATTTTTAGGCCAAGGTCGGGTGAAAGAGGCTGAAGATCTTGGAGTCCAGGTGCTGGAGAAGATGAAAAGGGTGGGCGGAGAGGATCACCCTTTCACAATAGACTGCTTACTCTCCCTACTGATTATACTTAAAGCTCAAGGTCGGTGGAAAGAGGCTGAAGCGCTTGGAGTGCAGATGTTGGAGAAAATGAATAGGGTGTACGGAGAGAATCACCCTTGGACATTAACGCGCAAGGCATATCTCGAGGCAGCTGCACTGAGGCACAGAAGCTTTGATAAAACGCAGTGTCCGGGGACAATAACAGATGTCGGAGCCAGAACATCAAAGGACGAGTGATTCAGTGCGATGTTTGAACGCCTGGGGAAATAAAGGTATATTAGGTTAATTCAAGTAAATACGTGTTTTCTTCATGCCGATTTAATATGTACACCTTCGGGGAGGTTTCACTCAGTTGTCGCATGAATACATACGAAGCAGCTTTATGCTTCGAGGTACGCGCGACATTTTACTCATCTCGAGCAGAGTTGAAACGACAAACACAACAGCACCATCTTTTTTCTTTTCTTCAGAAGGCTTGGTACAGGACGCAACCGTCAACTTTGGCAGTTCTTGTTCAGTCAGCATGTGCAAAGATGCAAGCTTGCATGGAGTTGATATTCACCTTGCCGATTGAGCCTCAAAACTCCGTTTTCGGACAGTGAACCATTCAATTGGTCACACAGCACGTGACGCTGATCGGCTCGAGTTTGTGAATCGGGAAGTGTCACATGATTTGCATCTTTGTCACGGTGAACTGAATCTGGCCGCAACATGCGATTCGCGCAGTACTCCATCATGGTGGGGGTCCGTGGCATATTATCGCAGCAGCAGATTGATCATTGTGCTCAACAAGTTAGCTTCCCGTATGCAGGCGTGGCACGGAGACTTCATCTCATTGGAGAGGAGCACAAGCGGATTGCTTGGCTCCCGCAAACCTGTTCCGGGCGACCCCGGTTTCCATTGTGTGCTCCTCGTATCTGTGGGTTCTTACATCAAGCGGTTTATCACAATGTCAGAACTATCCTGCTGCCAAATTGACCAGTGGGCGGCGTCTGTCATTTTTTGTCGAAGCCAGCAGACCAAGCCGGATGGCAGCCATTTCAAGAATTTGCCTGCTTCGGGGGAGGGGGGAGCTTAAACAAAGCGGGGAAGGCCTGCTGAATCCGCTGCGTGTCGTACTCGTACTCGCTATTTATCTTTCAGCGACGGGTGGCGGACTGGGCGCGAAAGGAAAAAAAAAAAAAAACAGCATATCAGAAACTCTGTCCTCCAGCGTCGCAACCAAGTGGAACGTGCTTGCTTGTTTTAGCACCGAGCTCCCCCGCTAACTCCCTGGAACATAAAAAATAAAAAAAGGTGCTGTTGGGAAAAGGTCCCGCTGGGCCAATCACGCGCCACCAATCTCCCACCAACGGCTGTTGAGGGGTTCCCTCCTGCGACGCTGTCGCACGAATTCCTCACCGCCTAGATCGGCTCAAGGGCGCGAGAATCGGTGGTGCAGAACGCTGAACGGAAGTGCAAGACCCCACCGGCTGCACGCTGCTTCCAGGAAGACCCGGACGTTGGTTGGCCCAGGTAGAAAAAAAAAGAGCATCGGCTCAGAGACACAAACCTGACCAAAACGCACGAAAGGGCAAAAGACGACAAGATTGCATCTTGGCTTTTTTTTTTTCTTTTCCTGCGGTCTCAATCGACATCTCCCGCCGTCGTTCGTTTCCGCAGAAGCGAGAGAGAAGGAAAAAAAAAAAGGACCCGTCTGACCCTCAAACCCTCCTCCCCCCCCCCGTCTTACGACTGCTACCTCATCCGACAGTTCCAATTGAGGAGGCTGGGACTCTTGGGACCGCTCGCTTTTGTTCGCGCTTGCTCGTGTCGGGCTTGTGTTTGTTGTGCTCGCTTGCCGCTATCTAGTGTGTGTGTTCTGCCGCTTGTCTTTACACTTCGTCAGCCCGGAACAACTTTGGCCTGGAGACCTTCAAGTTCCCGTTCCTCCGATTCCGACACCGCCGCGCTCTTCGCTTGTTCTCCTCCCCCTCCCTCTCGCTCGCTTGCTTGCTCGCTCGCTCGCCATCATGGCCGAAGCGCCCGTCTCCGTCTCCCAGCCGACCGCCACACTGTCGAAACGGCCGGTCAAGCATGTTAATTTTGCCCAGAACACCAAGGGCGGCGAGAGCTTCAGCGGCCCGCTCTACATGCAGTCATCTGGCAACGTCGTCATTGTCCGGCGAATCAAGCGCAAGAATGAGGCGCCCATGACGCAGTTCACGCGCTGGCTCGTGGACAACCAGACCGGTACGGCTGTCTCAGTGACCCCCCCCCCCCCCCCCCCCCCGCCGGTTCCCCGTGCTCGTTTCCCCCTGCTGACTTGCCAGGCCTCTCCTTCAACCTCCTCACCCTCCTCCTCCTCGCCCACAGCTTCTTCCCCACGCTGCGCGAGCACACCACCAAGTTCTTCACCCTGTCCTACTACAATCCGGCTACCGGCAAGTACAACATCGGCAGCAATGACGCCTACCTCGTCGTCTTCATCATCACCCTTCTCATGGGCCTGCGCGCCAGCGCCATGGAGTACATCTTCGCGCCCTACGCCAAGATGCGCGGCCTGGCCAAGAGGAAAGCCATCACCCGCTTCAGCGAGCAGGCGTGGATGCTCACCTACTACACCATCATGTTCCCGATGGGCCTTGTGAGACTGCGCGAGCTCCTGCTTCCATGCCATTGTCAACTAACCCACCCCACCAGTACATCTACAAGAAGTCGCCCTACTACCTCAGCCTCTACAACATCTGGTCCGACTGGCCGAACCGCGAGATGCCCTTCCTGCTCAAGTCGTACCTCTTGACCCAGCTCTCCTTCTACCTCCAGCAGATCATCGTCATCGACATCGAGGAGCGTCGCAAAGACCACTGGCAGATGCTGACCCACCACTTTATCACCGTTTCCCTCATCACCGGCTCCTACCTCTACCGCCTCACCCGCGTTGGTAACGTCGTATTAATGCTCATGGACGTCAGCGACTTCTTCCTCCCGGTAGGTTCACACAGAGAGACTCTCTCGCTCGCCACTACCCCCTCTGCGCCGCTAACACATCCAGCTTGCCAAGTGCCTCAAGTACCTGGGCCACACCACGCTCTGCGACGTGTGCTTCGGCGCCTTTATGCTCAGCTGGTTTGTCCCGCGACACATCTTCTTCAGCATGATCATCTACTCGGTTTGGAAGCACACCTCGGTCATCCTGCCCGAGGGCTGCTACCGCGGCGGCCAGGGCAACGACTTTACGCCCATCAGCCCCGATGATGTCTCGCCGCTGGCGCCGACTGTGGCGGCTATAACACGCCTGAGCCCTGCCACCAGCAACTACCTGGCACACTTGCTCGAGCCGCTGTTCGACATCAACGGCTCCATCTGCTATACCCACCCTGTCAGGTGGAGCTTCCTGTCCATGCTGCTCTTGCTGCAGACCATCATCTCTGTGTGGTTCATCATGATTGTCCAGGTGGCCATCCGCGTCGTGAGCGGCGGCGGTGCCGAGGACTCGCGCAGCGACGACGAGTCGGAAAACGGCGAAGACGCCGAAGACGTCGAGGACGATCGAAACGAGTTCGTCTACGAAGAGGCCCAGGCCCTCGAGGAAGAAGTCGGCGTTGAGGCCATTGACTTCCGCGGCTGGGAGCGTCGCTCAGGGGTCAAGCGCTCAGCCTCCACTACCTCGGGGGTCAGCTTGCCGGGCCACAGCGACCGCAAGGAGCTGCTGGGTCGCATCGGCTGCGAGAAGCAGATGGACTGAGCCGACAATGGCGGTGTGCGTGTGTCCTTATCGGTGACCATCCACAACAGGCGCCATGGCGTGTTGGGAGAAGAAAGAAGAAGAAGGGGGAGGATAAAACGCGGGCTGAGACACCGATGAACAAGAAAGAAAGAGTGAAAGAGAGAAACAGAAATGATATATTGGGCAACGTACCCGACGGGAAAACGAAACATGGGATACATATTGTAACGGTTTGCTTTTTTTTGTTTTTTTTACGCCTCTGCTTTTTTTGCTTCTGACGATTGCTTGCTACTCCCGTCTTTTCTTCTTCCTCTTCTTTCATAATTGCTCGCGCTCATATTGGACCCCCAATAATACATGATTAAAACGTTTGTCTTTATAGTTTTGGTCGATATTCTAGGAAACAGAAAACATGACCAACTTTGCCTTGCATTGACATACTATGTCAGCATGTCTCTAACCTGTTCTAAACATTGACCCAGACGTAATCGACATCACGTGGTCCCAACAGTTAACCCTTCCAACAAGCCCAAATTTCTTCTCTCCGTCAGCCTCGCCCTCTTTCTCTCTTCCCGTTTGCAAACTTCAATGGAGCGAATTTATTTTGTTCCCAAAGCAGCATCATCGTCACAAAGCGACATCCAACAGACAATCCAGGTGACAAAAGCGGTGAAGGTTTTTTTCTTTAATTTATGTTTTCTTTCTTGTTTTTTTTTGTCTCTTGCAAAGGGATGCAGCCAAGGCGCCTAGAGAGACTCCCTTTCAAGCGAGGCTCCATCCTCGTGACGACCAAAGAATGACCTGGTCTCTGCACAAGCGTGTTTCGTCGAAATTTCCTTTTCTTTTTTCGGCACAGTTGCAATTTATGCATTGCGCACCCCAAGTCGGGGTTCGCTCAGAGCGTGGCCCCATGCCACAAACAAGCTTCACAGATAGCCTGTTATCATTTTACCCCCCCACGTCCAATCATGCCTGTCCTGTCGCATGCTATGCTGCTCCGTACTTCTAAGACACGCGCACACCACATTCTCTCGTTTTCATTGCTTGAATTGACTTTTTTTTTTCGGTTAACGTCATCAGTGTAAAAAGTGATGCTGGCATGAATGCCTAAAGCGTGTTTTTTACATGCCATCCAAGGACTCCCTCTCCAAGTGAAGAATGACCCCTAGCGAACTAAGCGCATCAAGAAACATAAATGCCATAAACAAAAACATGCAGGTCAATCCTGGGAGAAAATGATGTCAAAAGTTTGAGAAAAAGAAATCATTGAGAAAAAAAGGTTGACCTTTATGGTACACAAGAATCGAAGAGAAGAAGAAGAAGAAAATAAAGAGAGGCAGAAGATAAGACTTCCAACAGGTTCCAGCTCCGTTTTAAAATTTGAACATAACTGCGTCTTTCCGCGTCTTAAACCGTCGGGACCGTGACGGTCGCCCCGCCGAGACCACGGTTCACGTTTGAAGCATAGGAACCGCCGACGTTCCCTGCTGGGTAGTAGTTGCAGACAGTGAACCAGGCGGCCATGCTGGAGCTCATGGTACCGGCTTCGCAGTACTGAGCAGCGCAGCCAACCGAGGTGGTGCTGGACCAGATGACCTGGGTGAAGTGACCCCAGCTCTCAAAGTCGCCGCCGGTGGGGTTGGCCTGGCCATAGTTGCTGTCGGGGAACTGCCAGACCTCGCCGTTGTACCACATGTCCGTGATGGCCTGCGCAATGGCAACAGAGCTGCCAGAGCTCAAGATGTCACTGGTTGAGCCGTACATGGCAATGTTCTGGCCATAGCCACCGCCGCCAGTCGCACTGGAAAGCAAAATGTCAGTCATGGCAGTTTACAAGAGCGGCAGGGTTAATATCAGAAAAACTTACGTGTCGTGCGCGAACTTGCAGGTAGCGCCGGTGATGGCAGCAAAGCCAGCCAGCGTCTCGTTGTAGGTGAGAACAGGGGCCGAGTGGTTGGTACGGTGGATGTTGTGTTGGTAGGTAGCAGTGCTGGCAAAGTCGGTCGGGCTGGCAGTCGATGCCGACGTGGAGGTGGAGCTGGCTGCGGCGTTGTTCACAACCTGCTGGGTCACCTTGGCCTCAGAGGTGGTCTTCGAAGTGGACTTTGACGTGGTCGACGTGGTGGTCGGCGTGGTGGTTGGCGTGGTGGTTGGCGTGGTTGTCGGTGTTGTAGAAGTCGAAGTCGAAGTCGTCGTGGTCGTCGGCTTGGGCCGGAAGCGGACGGAGGTAGTGGTGTCGGGCTTGACGGTCACGGTGACGACAACGACGTCGGTGACGTATTCAGTCTCAATGGCACGCTTGATTGGGGTGGCAGCAGCCAGGAGAGCGCCCGACAGGGCAAGCAGAGTTGAGGCCTTCATGTTGGATGTTTGATGTGGGAAACCCTAACCAGATGGGCAAGTTTCCAAAATGGGATGTTGGTATCTGTGTTATCAGCAAAAGAGTTTATAAGTTTCTAGGGGGAGTTTATAAACGAAAAGGTAGTGTGATGTTTCTCATTCCCCTTGGGGGAAGACGTGGGGACATCTGAGGAATGAGATATAAAGTGGTGGTGGTGGGGAGGGGGCTGTCTCCCATAACAATGGGTGTGCCTTTGTCCTTGGCGGTCTCGGAACAATGGACGTGTTCACAACACGAGCAGGAAGACAAGGTATGTGGCAAGCAAGCGCAAACAAAGCTCACCTTTGAATGCTAGGTGGCGGGCAGTCCAGTCCAGGGAATGCTGTTGTCCAAGATCAAGGAAGACCGAAGAAGGGAATGTGAGATAGATATACGTCTATCGGCTGGCTAGTGCTAGTGTGGAAGAGAGGTGCAGCACTGCTGTATCCTGACCGGAGGAGCAAAAAAAGGAAAGAAGAGGTGTTCTTAAAAAGGAACGAGATGGAACAGTGGCTCGACTTGTCGTCAAGAAAATCGGGGGCTGAAGATCGAGAAGCGAGTCTCTGGATGTTTGTCTAAGAAGCCGGCCCAGCCTTTGAGGGAAAAAAACAAAGGGTGAGACAAGGGAGCGAAAAAGGAAGATCGAAAAGAGAATCGAATCAAGAACAACACGGCTGCTCCGGAGTGGTCGAGACTGGATTGACGCTGCGAGACCACGAGGTAGGGATAGAGAAGAAGAGGGTGTGGGAAGCTCGGGGATGGCGATCTGAAGAAGATATGGTTTTTTGGACAAAGGAGTGGAACGTGTCTGACGAGACACCGACCGGCTAAGACGTGGTCGAGAAGAAAAAGAGTGTAGGATAGAAAGGGAGAATTGGGTGAAGGAAAAAGGGTGATACACGAGTAGAAAAAGCGAAGGGACGACGAGGTTAAAAAGACGGCCGGCGATGCGGCCAAGGTGACGAAAAGGGAGTGGTCTGGGAGTTAGAGCACGAACCAACTGGAGGAGGGGGGGGGGGTGCCCGTAAAGGCCAGGAACCCATTTAGGGAATTTGAACAAAAATAGTGGATGCCCCTTGTTAGGGGGGGAGCCCTGTCGATGGCGACGCAGACAGCCAAATGGGACCGGGTGACAAATGAAGGGGCCAGCAGCAGGCACCGCACGGTGAGGGGTGGGTGCTTGCTGGTGGAAGCCGGGGAAGGCGCAGAGGTCAAACCGCCAGGAAAATGAGCGCTGCAGGGGGGGTGCCGTGTGCTATTTTGTTGCTTCCTGCGATTTCCTGCCAGCATCGCCCCTTCTTATTTCGTGCGGCTGCAGCAAATTCCATACTCTTTCCTTTTCGGGAAACAGGGGTGAGCCGACTGGGGGGCCAGCTGAACAGCGCAGGCCTGCTGCTGCACACAGTGCTCGTGGGACGCTGTAAGATACGAGTACTCGTACTCGTCCTTCAGATTACAGGACATTCCTGTGCTGCCTGGCAGGTTTTCGCGTCCTCTTCTTTCCGCTAGCTGAGATACGTGTGCGCACACGTCTAATGCGATGACATCGGGTCCTGGCCCTGTTAATTTCACACCCCCTTGGCTTCGCCTGGGCGCCAAACAGGGACTTGCATGCTTTGGGGAAGCACAGAAATATTAAGACTCTGGGCAGTTGTCCCCTTTCGCTTCATGTAAAAAAGACGGACGGTCTTGGAACAAGGGGAAGGGGGGGGAGAGAAGAAAGAACTGTGTAGATCGATCGCCGGCCTTCTCCAGGTGGTCCAGATGGACAGGGCCGGATCGCTTTGGATGGCACAAATGAGACACGTACGATGACACCGTACGAAGTAGTTTTTTTGCTGGCTCGCTTTTCTGGTACATCAACGTGGTGGGCTGGTTTGGTACATTGTATCTTACGAACTAAGATTCTTCGCGGTGGCACCGTCTCCGTTTGTCGCCAGCAAAAGATGCAAAAAGTAGAGCCAACAGGCCCCTTCCCTTTTCGTCCGTGCCGCCGTTGTTTCCATCCATGCTGGCGTGTGGCGGCGATTGGCGCTACGAGTATAGCCACGCTTTGTCAGGCCTATTATCAGTCTATCGCATCTACGCGTACCGGTCTATCGGTCCATGATCCTCTTTGGGCGGCCTTGGGGTTTAATGGCCTTAATGGCTTCTTCCATTTTTGCTTCATGCCGAGTATTGGCTGGGGACAAAGCCAAACGTTCTGTTTCGAGCTGCCGTCCGATCTCTCCGACGCTTGGGCAATAAATCCATCCCAAGTGCAGTTCGTTCCGGAAGTACTCCGTACGAAACAAAACAAAAAAGGCTCATTGAACAGCTTTTCTGGGCGCTCCAGCAATAAAACAAATATAGATATACATAAAAAAGGGTCAGGCGAGGCTAAGGATCAAAGGAAGACCCTCCCATCTTGCGAGCGTGGTTTTCGTGCATGCACACACTACCAAGCACAAAGTACGTAAGATGTCTACTCGTAATTCGTGCGAGTGCTCGTACTCGTACGCGTCTCCCCCCCCCTCCGCGCGCATTGCAAGGAAGAAGCTAGAAGCCGGTAGCGGCATGCCCCTGGACCCCTCCCCCTCTACCCCCTTAGCTTGCGCATGGCGTTGTTTTGTGGGCGGTACCTTGCAGCGGTTTGCAGTGGGTGATACCTGGCCAGTGCCCGCCCAATGCGAGCGCCAGCAGGGTGCAATGATTCGCTCTCAGTGGTCCCACCCTGCAGTTGCCAAACAAGCCATGAGCAACCTGAAACGAAGTTAATTTCGACCGCCATGGCGACCGAAAACTCCCCCCCAAAGCGGCTCACCAACAGGAGCGCTACGTCGTGATCTCCCTATTCACCAGCGCAGAGGCGCATCGGGAAGAATGGAGCTGCGCTGAGCTGAGCTGTTGCATTTCGCCAGGACAAATTGGCAGCACCGCTTTTTCTACTTGCATTGGGCATCTGTCGTGATTTTACCTGTTTTCACTGTCTGCTCTGCTGCCTACGGAGCGAGATCAAGTGATGACCAGAAAGAAGGGGGTTGGAAGAAGGGTGGAAGAGGCCTAGAAGGATCTGGAGATGGCCGGCCCTCATCTGGAGGCTCCTCTCCTGGGTTTTCTGGGTTTTCTGGGTTTTCTGGGTTTGGTTTGTTTCCTGTTTCAAGGCTGGCCCGGTCAGCAATGTCTCGTACGGTGCATCATGGTGCGACGCTGCTGTTGGTGTTGGCACTGCCGTTTGGCGGTTTGGCTGTTTCGCACGGGGGGAAACGCCAGTGCGGTGCATGGCTGCGACGTCCGACGGCAGCGCACATACGACGCAGGGGCTGGTGCGGCGAGCGAAATGGACAATGGCGGCAAGCAAGCCTGCCATTCGAGCCAATGCCGACGCTCCTCTGCCAAGCAGCTGCATTCCTCAGGTCACCTGGTCTCAGCCACACCAGAGAATCCAATAGTGGACAGTCACATGACATCTCTAGGCCTAGAATCGTCCCGCTTGTCTCGTTCTTCCATTTAATTGAAACGGCGAAGCAACCACGAGGCCAGAATCGCCTCTTCGCATCTTCCTTCGGTGGCTGGTGTTGGCTGACGTTGGTAGGCTGATGTCAGTCGGAGACGGGCGGTACGTATGTCTGCGTCTTCTCCGAAGACGACGATGCCATCCGGCCCCGGCCTCTCCAGGGGAGGGAGGAGAGGGGGGGAGAGGGGGGGAGATAAAGACGAGAGCCTGGGGAAGGCGGAAAAAAGAAAAGAGATCAGAGGTCCCAAGACACCATCAATGGATGAAAGNTTCAAGTCCTCGGACACGCTGTGCATTTTGTGCAGAGGACGGAGTTTAAAATGCCTGGTGGCAGGTGGGACGATGGGGGAGAGGGGGGGAGGGGGGAAGGGGGAGGGGTGGCCGAGGCTTGCAAGCTGGGTGGTCCGGCTGCTGTTTCCACGTATGCGTGGTCTCCTGACAGCTCTGCTGAACCTGGCACATCTGACTGGACATCTTGCTTCCCACCAGCGACATGGATCCTGAAAGCTGGATTTAGCTTGCGTGCGCAGATTGCGTCCTCGTATTGCTCCGCGGGAGGATCTTTCAAACCCATGCACAGCTGCCAGCTGTGGTGTCGAGCTCCTCTGGATCCCATCTGTTGTTTCACCCGGCCCCAGGTTATGGTTAAGCCGCCGTCTCGTATCCGTCGGCTGGCACCTCCTTTGCTGCGCGGGCCGTGTTTGTTGCATCTGCGGCCATGCCGCACTCCGTACGAGTGCCAATCTCTTCGACGTGCAGCTGTGTGTGACAGATATAGCGACCATAAGCAGCCACCGTCGGATCCTGCAGCCTACGAGCTTCCCTCCTCACCGCTTCTGTTATTGCCTTTTCTTTTTCCACCACTCGCAGCTCTCGATCAGATGCTCATGACTGACCGCCACAGCCAATACGCCGAAACCCATATGATACGGGGCAGCATGGGCAGCCTGTCAGACGTTGCTTGGCCTCCTTCGCCTCTTGTCACAGGATGTTTTGCCTCTCCACGAGACTTTCTTGGCTTGCTGCTCGCTTCTCAAGTTTTGTTGGGATTCCGGCTGCCAGTCGTCTGACGCAGTGTGTTACTAGACTGACATCCGTCAGCCCTCGGCGTGCTTCTGCTCTCATAGATGGTCATCCGACCAGTCTGCCAGAGGAGAGGTCTCGGAACCGTCTAGCCAAGAGACCTCTACGCGACAAGACTGATCCATCGCCGAACTTTGGATTAGTGCACTTGCCAGTGTGTCCTACTGCCAAGGTATTTCTCATTCTCATGACCATGAAAATGTGAACAGAGACAATTCGTCAGAGACCAGACGAGAGAAAGCAGGGACGAAAGACACATCCTGAGCTGTCCAATCGCTTCGTTGGCAAACGTACAGTGTCGCCACTCCTTGATGAGCAAACCTGTTTTCAACACCAATCTACGTCCTCTCTTGCCATCCTAATTGGTGTTTGAACAAGCACGGCACTATCTAATAGCAAGCATCGATCGGGCGTAGTTCCCCGGCTTTAGCTCCCCGGAGATTTTTGCGGGAGCGGAGCGGGTCCTTATCCATATCTCTTTCGGAGAGGGATGCCGACGATCTCCATCTTCATCTTGACAAGAGCTGAACCTCAGTGACAACGACCAGACTATGAAGGCGACCTAGAACGGGATGCCTCTCGTAGCATACCGAAGTTGGCAATGATCACGGATCACAGTTGCCTCCATATGGTGTTTGTCAATCTTGCCAGAATTGCCGTCCAGACCACTATGTCCGATTCGCGAGTCCTTTTTTAGATTCGGCACCTGGTGAAGTGGACACGCAATCAAACATTGCTGTTTTTCAACTTGTTCTCTACTTTCTACCGACCAGAGCAAGGGAGATTGGCAGACAACCATGTCAAAACTGTCACAACATGTCAGGAAATACAAGAAACCCTAGACCAAGAAATAGGATAGCATTTAGACGAAAATTCAAGAGCCACGGCGACGAGCCACGAGCGTCTCAGATAGACGGTGATGGAACGGCTGCGGTTCATGCAATGCCCTTTTCCCCGGCTCTACACATCAACTGCTAACCGATCCCTTAATCGATGATGGCGACGACAACGATGACGACGACCACGACGTGGTTTTGGCCGCTCCGCATCCGACGTCATCATGTCCCACCACCATATGCATCGGAGACGGGTGCTACGACAGGCAATCTGCCTTTCCCTTGCTCGATCTCGTATCGTCTGTCTACTGTCCTGCTATCAAGCACAACAGCCACGGGACCACCACCCCCCCGCCGGCGGGCGACACAGGCGTTCTCGTGCGAGGCACTTGACTGACGTGATACCGTGTCTGTGGCTTTGTGATCTCTGGCTTGTCTCTCTTGTCATAATGTGTCCTTGTTCGAGGCTCGATGTTAGGCAGCACGAAGCGAGCCAGTGACAGACGCATGCGAGCTCTTGTGTATTACAGGGGACCAAGAAAACTTGATTTTTTTTTTAACTCGAGGAACTCGACAAAACGCTCCGATGCATGCGTGCCTGCTGCCGACAAGCGAGCCTACGTCACCAACTCGGGACGATCAGGCATGAACCATCTCACAAGGCCGAATGCTTCCTCTACCCCCCGCAGCTGCGGCCCGTTTCGCTCGTGGACAACATGGGAAACGTCATGCTAGTTTCAGGCGAGGTAACGAGCGAGAGGGAGAGCGGAGAGAGAGAGGCCAACAGTGACCGAGCTGTGTGCATTGACGACGACCAAAGGGCTGCAGTGGGGTTTTGCCTTGTCGGTTGTATTGTTGTTTTTCCTTTGTTTGGCAGCCTGCATATGTACACACGGTTGCTCCGTTTCGTAGTCACGTCTCCATTCCGTCTTCCCCCAAACCACCACAGCAACACCAGTCGTCCGTTTACGACGTCGCGGCTGCCGGTGTCTCCTCCTTGCTCGGAATGAAGGGCTTGCCTTCGTTCCGGTGGTAGTGTGCGTAGATCTGCCGCTCGCGGAGGTGGACGGGCGTGCCCTTGGTGTTTGGGATGACCTTTTCGAGTTTCTGAGAGAGAGAGGCGGTTAGTTGTGCGCACGGGCGGAACCGCGGGAAGCAGCCGGGAAACCCACCAGGTTCTCAAAGACGCATTTGTTGAACTTCCACTCCTCCGGCCGGCACTGCCACAGCTGCTGATTGTTGTTCTCAAGGCACTGCCAGTGCGTGCGGAAAGAGTCCAGACAGCTCTTGTTGATGTCGTCGATCCTGTGAGGACATGTGTGTCAGAGTTTGTTCGTCGGTTCTCGTGCTTGGGGCCGCTGGGATGGACATACACGCTGCGCGCACACCGCGTAACCCTCCGGCCTTCCTTCAGGCACTCAAACTCGCCATTGCCGGGGTTCTCCGTCTTGCATTGCATGAAATCATCATTGTATGCCCGGCAGCGAGCGCCGATAAAGAAGGACGCCGACAAAAGAGGGGCCGAGCTGGCGCCGAGCTCCTTGACCTTGGGGATCGAGTCTGGGAGCGGAGTGGTGTCGTAGAGGACCTGCTGGTTGAGGCTGTTGGGAGTGTGATATCACGCGTCAGTTGAAGATCGGAAAGGGAAATAGACACAATGAAAAAACGGCTGCCCATTGAGCCGAAGGCAGTCGCCGGACGAGGGAGAGAAATGGCATTGACGTACGAGGGTGCGCGAGCCGACATGGTGACCGTGTGTTAGCGCTCAATGGCGACGGTCGCGAGGGTCGTGGTGGTGGAATGGGTGGGGTGGCGGACAATTGGGTGTGAGGTTCTTTTCGATGCGAGCTCCGGCTTTTTCTGGCCCGGGAAAAGCGCAAGGTGAGCCGGGCGTGTCAGCAGGCAATGTGGCGCTTTGATTGGCTATAATTACACCTAGGTGAAGAGCCAATCATGTGGAGTTGCGAATTGGAGCTAAGGTGAATGCAGCCGCAACTGCTTTTTTTATTTAGCTCGACCTGCGCGTCTGCCTTTCCTCTTGTGAACCACGTGCGCTTGACCTTCCAGCAACAAACCACTTGTGCCACAGAGCGAGGACATTGCATTCTGCTTCTGTCGCTTTCTTTTTTCTTTGGGTTTATCTGTTCGCCAGGAGATACGAAGCTGTGCCGACAGGACGAACCCTCAATCCCAACACGCGAAAGCAGCATTCACCTCAACGGCAGCTCAACGGCATAGCTGCTTCCACATTCCACGAGCTACTTTTCGTGTTTGCTAGAAGACATACAAAATGTCTTTGTTTGGCTCCAAGCCCGCGACCGGGCTGTTTGGCTCTGCACCGACAGCGACGCCATTTGGGCAGTCAACAAACACCCAGCAGACGGGGTCGCTTTTCGGAGCCTCCACAACTGCCACACAGCAGACAGGGGGCCTATTCGGCGCATCCGTGCAGTCTGCACAACCTTCCGGGGGCCTGTTCGGTGCATCGCAGTCCCAGCAAGCTGTACAGCCGACTGGCGGTCTCTTTGGAGCGTCGACGCAAACCGCTCAACCAGCAAACACCAGCCTCTTTGGCAACAACTTACTAGCACAGCAGCAGCAGCAGCAGCAGCAGCAGCAGCAGCAACAGCAGCAGCAACAACAACAGCAACAGCAACAGCAATTACAAATGATGCAGCAGCAACAACAACTGCAGTTCCAGCAGCAGCAGCAACAAGCACCAAATCAGTCTAGCCTATGGGGCAACTCAGTATGGCAGCCGGGTCAGCCCGCCGCTCCGCGTATGTTCTATTCTCCTGTCCTGGATTCCATTCGTGAAAGAGAATGTGCTAACACGAACCTGTGGCAGTGGAGAAACCGATTCCTAACCAGATCGCGACGCTCGTCAGCAAGTGGAAGCCCGACAACCCTAACACGGTCTTCAAGGAGTACTTCTACAACAAGGTGGATGAGAACCGCGTGCCATTCTTCCAGCCGCAGCCACACGAAAACCCGCGCGAGTGGGAGGAAGCGCTGCAGAACAAGCCGGCGCCTGGCTACCTTCCGGTGCTGTGCATGGGCTTCAGCGGGCTGGCCGAGCGGCTGGTGCTGCAGCGGCGGACGGTGGCGACGTTCAATGCGGGTCTGCACGAGATCAACGCCAAGCTGGATGCAATCCTGTCGCAGCACGACCTGCAGACGAGCGTGCGGGCGCTGGCGGCGCGACGGCGACACGCAGAACTGAGCCGGCGCTGCTTGGCACTGGCGGCGACGACACAAGTGCTGCGCAACCGCGGGTACGCGCTGTCTGGCGACGAGGACGACTTGAAGGAGAAGCTGCAGAACATTGAGAAGACGATGCAGGACCCTGCGCTGAGTGCGCGCATGGAGGAGTTGTGGAGTCGGCTGATCGTGCTGCGTAACTACGCTAGTGCGCTCCGAGCCGAAGTCAACAAGCGCGGCGTTCGTGAGGACGAGAGCCTGGGCGAGGACGTGGAAGCCAAGGCGAAGAAGGTAAGAGAGAGAGAGAGGCCACTACCCTTGATACGTGCTGGTGTGCTAACATTTCAGATCGTCGAGGACTACGAGAAGCAGCTGGTGCATCTCAAGAAGGAGGTGGAGCAGATCAAGAGCGACTTTGACGTCTGGGAGAAGGACAACCAACAGGCAAACCCAGGAGCGCGGTGATGGGTGGATAGAGGGAGTTTTGACACAAAAAAGACATAATGGGATGCGAATCGGTGTGCACCTGTATTATATGCCGTGGATCTTTCTTGTTTTGTCTTTCTGGCTGAAGAGGCAAGTTTCATTTTAGGAGCACTGGAAAGCAAATGCGAAGAGACTCGCTCGAACAAAGGCGTCAAAGGCCATGTGTTCTGTATTGGTGAGATGCATCTGTATCAGGTCGTCCTGGATCATATCCTCAAAAGCCACCAGCCGTTCCTGCCGGGAGCCGTTCCGCGCCGGAATCCATGCCAGAAAACCAGACGTCTTATGTGTCGTCCGCGCCGCATCCCAATTGTTGGTCGCGCTGCCACTGTCCCACCGGATCCGTTTTGTCGTGCCGATCCCCCCCAAGAGGCTGCTTAAGTCCATGCCCGTCCCGACCGACCGATCTTCCTGTCCGTATAAACCCGTATCGTACACGCCCATCATGAGGGAGGGGAGAAAAGTGCGGAGAGAGAGAGAGAGACTGCGTCGCCGTCCTGCTTAGAAGACCTTCCAGAAGACGTCGACGATAAAGGGCGCTGTGGCATGCTTGTCAGCTCGTGGATCTTGTGTGTGCCAAATAAAACAAAGCGACAACGCTTGGGACATACAGAGAAACAGCGCGGCCGATGTAGCCACAAACTGCTGCATGGTGAAGTAGGCCTGCGCCTCGCCGAGGCGGAGGTCCTCTTCGGAAAACTTGGGCGCTGCAGAGAAGGGGGGTCAGCTTTACACGGCCCCAGGGCTCAATCGGGCCAAGACATACGGGCGGCAAACATTGCAAAGGACGGCTGGGTAGCTGCGCTATGACGTAGAGGGCGAAGAATAGACTGGTGCTGCGATGTAGATAGAGGTTGTCGATGCCATTTTTTTCTTTATAAAAATTAATTTAGCGGGTGGAGATGATTCTGCTGACTAATAATTACGACAGCCGAAACTGGGGGAGAGTGAGAATTTGAAAAAGCATGTGCGAGTAATATACTTTGTGATTGTGGCATTTGCTTGAAAGGCCTATCCTGACGTTGCATTTTGTTCAATCAGACGTGTGCTTTATTCTATTGTGTGCATGGGTTGTCGCGTGATCGCATCTGTTTTCTGGGGAAACCCTCGAACGAATGGAAGAAAGAAACAGTCAACAGTCCCTGAACTAAAAGCGTTACCAGTTGCCATGCGTTTCTGTTGGTCGTTGCTAGTCCTTCTCGTGCCCTTGCCCTGACACTGATCTTATCTTGCCCGCCACGACTGCGGTCGCGGGGGTGGAGACGCACAATAAAGATGGATGACTGGGTGGACTGCCGGCAGTGGCATCTCCAGTTGGCCGTTGTCGGGGGACGTGCTGCACAGACAGAACGCGGTTGCACTTGATCCCATGAGCACACCAGCTAGGATGCGTCGGCCGACTGCTGCGAGCACGATGAGAGGGGGGCAGCACGGCGTCCGGGGTCCGAAATAAACGGGCTGCCGGACGCCGGGAGCCTAACCGAACAAGGCATCTTTACTTCTTTTGGAATGGCCATCTTACCACATAAAAAACGCACGAGTGAGCTGAGCGGGCGACTTAGGGAGGGGAAAAGCTTAGTCATAATTTCAAGTCCCGTTGACCCTCCGACAATAACCGAAGTGATTGCTGGCTTTGGGCTTTTCAGCGAGTCGAATGTACGGCATCGTCCACGATATCTGTTCGTGTATCGCAGATAACAGCAAGCCAGGACGAATAGAAACTGCAAACAGTAGTCAATGCTTATCGAGGCCTATCTTGTTGTCGGGCAACCCCAGCCGCCTTCAGTCTAAGTCGAGGGGTCCTTCTAAAAATGGCCGTTGATTTAGTGGGTTATCACGCGTGTAGAGGTACTCGGTACTTTTACCCTTGTTAGAGCCTCGCTGGATCCTGGCATTCCTACGTAGGCCCTAGACAATGGCTTGTACGTTATCTGGTGCTGGGAGTCAATCATGTTACTCGTCAGTATTAGACTGTAGACAGGCCGTACTGACGACCCCAGCCTGCCTTTCTACATTAGGGCACGATCACAGTAAAGATCAAAGAAATGGCACGTGTTTCTATGTATCTGGTACTTTTTCCTTCTGGCCCACTTTCTCCATGGCTCCTGCTACCGCTTGCCCGCCTGTGGTATGCCTACTGGATTAAGCTATTCGCGTATCGTTTGCTCTTTCTTTTGCCGTGGACCCCTTCCTTCCCTTTTCTTTCACCGTCTTCTGCTCCGACTTCGTCGGCCAGCTTCCCGATCACATGTTCTGATCTAGGAATCTTTTCTTCTTTTGCCTCTTTTCCCTGCTTCATCTCCGTTCTGTCGTTCATCTTTGCCAGTCGATTGGAGGTCCGACGCCCGGAATTTTGTTAGCTCCTACAGCACCTTTCGCCGACTCTTTCCGCGAAGAAGTGTCTTTCTGCACGGTTCTTCCAATTCGCTGCCATTGTCTCATTTCCCCTGTTTTCTGGGAGTCGCTTTCTCACTTTTGCTGTCTGACTGTACCTCGTCACGGCAACATGATGAACAGGGGATTGGCCGCGTCGCGGCACTTACACCCCAGTCTCTCGCGAGCGGCGACGGGCAGACTCGCTGGTGCAAGGGCGTCTGTGCTGTCCGCGGCACCATGGGCTTGCTACCGCTGCTCGAGAAGCTTCTCGTCGACGCCGACGACGGCTGCTGTGTCGTGGTCCACGACCAGCGCCTTCGCCAAGAAGTATCCCTCGCTGGACACCTTCCAGCGCCGCCACATCGGCCCCGACGAGGACGAGACCGACATCATGCTCAAGGCCCTGTCGCCGCCGGTCAAGGACCTGGACGACTTCATTGCTCAGGTCATCCCGCCGGACATCCTGACGGAGCGGCCGCTGTTCCCTCAAGCCCAATCGGGGCCTGAAGACCCGGTCACACGGGCTGTGACGGACCCGCTTCCAGAGCACAGCGTCAAGGCCTATGCTGAAGCGGTGGCGGCCGAGAACATCCAGGCCAAGAGCTTCATTGGCGCCGGATACTACGACACTCTTGTGCCCGAGGTCATCAAGCAGAATGTGCTGGAGAACGCGGCCTGGTACACGAGCTACACGCCATACCAGGCCGAGATCAGCCAGGGCCGTCTCGAGTCGCTGCTGAACTTCCAGACGTTGGTGACCGACCTGACAGCCCTGCCTGTGGCCAATGCGAGCTTGCTGGACGAGGGAACGGCAGCGGCCGAGGCGGTGACGCTCTCGGCCAGCATGCTGTCGGGATCGCGCGCCCGTCGCCCCAACAAGACCTTTGTCGTGTCCCATCTCGTGCACCCGCAGACGCTGGCGGTGCTCCGGGGCCGCGCCAGCGGCTTCGGCATCAAGGTGGAGACCCGCGACATCAGCAGCCCCGAGTTCCTCGAGAGTGGCCTGGACACCATCGGCGAGGACCTGGTCGGCGTCCTCGTCCAGTACCCGGACACGGAGGGCGGCGTGAACGACTTCCGTGAGCTGGCGAGCCGGGTGCACAAGAACGGTGGCCTCCTGAGCTGTGCCACCGATCTTTTGGCCCTGACTCTTCTCACGCCGCCGGGCGAGTGGGGAGCCGACATTGCCTTTGGCAGTGCCCAGCGCTTTGGCGTGCCGATGGGCTTTGGCGGCCCGCACGCTGCCTTCTTCGCCGTTGCCGACAAGTACAAGCGCAAGATGCCCGGCCGTCTGATTGGCGTCTCCAAGGACCGTCTCGGAGGCCGCGCCTTGCGCCTGGCGCTGCAGACCCGCGAGCAGCACATCCGCCGTGAGAAGGCCACTAGCAACGTCTGCACCGCTCAGGCCCTTCTAGCCAATATGAACGCGCTCTACGCCGTCTACCATGGCCCGGCGGGTCTCAAGGCCATCGCCGAGCGTGTCGTGGCCGGCACGCAGATTCTGCAGCGGGCCGCTGCCCAGCTGGGCCTCGAGGTCAAGGCAGCGCCCCTGTTCGACACCTTTGTCCTCCGCACTCCGGGCCAGGCAGACCACCTTTTTAATGTAGCCAAGGCCCGCGGCTGCAACCTGCGCAAGCTCAGCGACGACGAGGTGGGCATCAGCGTCGATGAGGCCAAGACCCACGAAGATCTGCTGGCGCTCATCGGCGCCTTTTACGAGGCGGCGCCGGCCATCACCGGCAGCGCCAGCCAGGCTGGGGATGAGGGCCTGGAGGCGTTCCTGCAGAGCTTGCTGAAGGAAGTAGATGCCTCGTCTGCGGTCATTCCGGAGCAGTTCCGTCGCACTTCGGCGTACCTGACCCACCCCGTCTTCAACACGCACCACTCGGAGACGGAGATCTTGCGCTACATCCACCATCTGCAGTCCAAGGATCTGTCGCTGGTCCACTCCATGATTCCGCTCGGCTCCTGCACCATGAAGCTGAACGGCGCCGTCGAGATGGCCACGCTGCACCTGCCCGGCTTCGCCCGGCTGCACCCGTATGTGCCCCGTGACCAGGCGGCCGGCTACGAGAAGATCTTGGCTAGCCTCAAGGACCAGCTGCGCGACATCACCGGCATGGACGCCGTGTCGCTGCAGCCCAACTCGGGCGCCCAGGGCGAGTTTGCCGGCCTCCGCACCATCCGCCAGTACCACGAGCGCCGTGGCGAGGCTGGCCGCAACATCTGCCTGATTCCGGTGTCGGCTCACGGCACGAACCCGGCCTCGGCGGCCATGGCCGGCCTGTCCGTCGTTCCGGTCAAGTGCGATGCCAAGACGGGCAACCTGGATCTGGAGGACCTCGAGGCCAAGTGCAAGAAGCACGCCGACAAGCTGGCTGCCGTCATGGTCACCTACCCGAGCACCTTTGGCGTCTTTGAGCCGGGCGTGCGCCGCGTCTGCGAGCTTGTTCACGCCCACGGCGGCCAGGTCTACATGGACGGCGCCAACATGAACGCGCAGATCGGCCTGTGCTCGCCAGGCGAGATCGGCGCCGACGTCTGCCACCTGAACCTGCACAAGACCTTCTGCATCCCGCACGGCGGCGGTGGTCCCGGATCTGGCCCTATCTGCGTCAAGGCGCACCTGGCCGAGACCCTGCCCCCCGAGGCCGGGTACTTTGCTGCCAACGGCGACCCGCAGGCGGTCCCTCCGGTCAGCAGCGCCCCCTACGGCAGCGCCAGCATTCTGCAGATTAGCTGGGCCTACAATCTGTTGATGGGTATGTATTCCGTCTTTTTTCTTCTGCATCTTGACTCTAACATAATACAGGTGGCAACGGGCTGAAGCATGCCACCAAGATGACGCTGCTCAACGCCAACTACCTGCTGAGCCGGCTGAGCCCGCACTACTCGATCGTGTACACGAACGAGAAAGGACGCTGCGCCCACGAGTTCATCCTGGACATTCGCCCTTTCAAGGAGACGGCCGGCATCGAAGCGCCGGACGTCGCCAAGCGCCTGCAGGACTACGGCTTCCACGCGCCGACCATGAGCTGGCCTGTGGGCAACACGCTGATGATTGAGCCGACGGAGAGCGAGAGTAAGGCGGAGCTGGACCGCTTCGTCGATGCCCTCGTCAGCATCCGCGAGGAGATCCGCGAGATCGAGGAGGGCAAGGCGCCGCGCGAGGGCAACGTGCTCAAGATGGCGCCGCACCCTGTCCAGGATGTGGTGGGCAGCAGCGACACCGACTCATGGGACCGGCCGTACTCGCGCGAAAAGGCGGCCTACCCGCTGCCGTGGCTGCGCGAGAAGAAGTTCTGGCCGACAGTGGCCCGCGTCGACGACAGCAAGTGTTCCCCCTGCCTGAATCTGATTGTATGTTTTCGCTAACCATCCAGCCTATGGCGACCTGAACCTCTTCTGCACGTGCCCGCCGGTCGAGGACACGACGGACGAGCAGTAGATAGACAGCAGCAGGCTCTCGGCCAGCAGACGTTTCTAGAATTTTGGGCGGCGTTTCAACGGGATGCGCGGAGTTTCAACAACGCATTGTTTTGAGGGCTTTTGGACAGTATGGAGGACAGAAAAGGACAGAAAAGGACGGGTGCAGCCAGCGTTTCACAACCACGTTGGAAGATGTCTTTACAAGACCCGCTGCGATTTGTTTCTTTCTTGCATAGACTGAGAGCGGTTGTTTTTGACATTTCGGTTTCAATTTTCAACAATCTCTGAGTCATCGCTAATAAACCATGGGCCACGGCAAGGCTAAGTCTCCTTGGGCTTTGCGCTGTGCCTGTGACTATATATACATGCCCTTTGTCCATACTCGTGTTCCTTCGTATTTTTCCCTCGTCGTGCTATTGTACATGTGCAATGCCGTCGCGGATACCTCTAGGAGCGGCGAGCTGTCTGTGCCCCCATGCGTCAGAGGAGTGCCCTCCGGAGATGAGAGGGGCGAGGGGAGGTGGCGGACTGCTCCGTCGATTCCGTTCGCTCGGTTCCGTGCTGGCGACTATGCCGCCTTGGGCGCTGCTGGGCTGTCAATGGCAGGTGCTGCGCCTTGGCTCTTCCGCTGCTTCGGCTCGACGATGCCGACCTGGACCCGTTGCGTCAGTTGTCTTTTTTTTCGTCACTGCCGCTCGCCGCCCGCCTGGCGCGCAAATCAACTCACCATGGACAGAATGCGCCACATGGTCGGCGTCGGCTGGGCGCCCACGCCGATCCAATACCGGGTCCGCGTCAGGTCCAGCTGCACGTTCTTGTGCGCCTTGGCTGGGCCCTCGCCGCTCGCCGCCTCGTATGCGTCGTGTCGCGGCACCGGGTCGTATGTGCCCAGCACCTCCATCGGGCGCTTGTTGCGAGCGGATCTAGCAGGGGTTGTCAGAGGGGAGAGAACCAAAAGAAAAAGAAAAAAAAAGAGAGAAAGATTTAGGACCAGACATACCGAGCTTGCGCCACGACAATATTGTAGAATGGCGAATTGGTGCGGCCGAAGCGGGCCAGCCGGATTTTAACGACCATGGCGGGAGGTGGGAGAGTGCAGAGGGCAGGGTGATGACGGCAGCTGTTCGGGAGTGGGCAGACGACGTCGGTCGTGATGGGTGTAAAATTCAAAGCTGGAAATTTACCGATCGCTTAGTCATCATTTAGTCATACAACATTTACAGCGTCCCAAGGAACAGCTCTGATTCATTCGCTCGTACATGAGATACAACTAAATTACGCCTCAAAAACCAAGACGATGCCGTCGTCGCCGGCGGTGACAATGCGCTCGCCAGTGTCGCCCTGCACGAAGCCGAGCACGCCGCCGCCCTCGCCGTCGCCGCGGTGGCCGCGCCACTCGTTGACGAGGCCGGGCAGAGCGCTAGAGGCGGCTGCTGCTGCTGATGATGATGCAGCTGCAGCAGCAGCGGGTGTGGGCTTGGATGCAGCGGCGCGCAGGTCCCAGCGGCGGACGACGCCGTCCATGCCGCAGCTGGTGAGGAGCCACTGGGCGGGCCCGGCGGCGCCGGTGGCGGGCCCGGCGGCGAGGGGAGGGGGGTCGCGGACCCACTGGACCTGGACGACGGAGAACTCGTCGTGGGCGCCGGGGATGTGGCGGCGGACGGCAAAGGAGCGGCTGGCGTCGTAGACGGCGACGCTGCCGTCGACGGAGCCGGCGGCCAGCAGGGTGAGGGGGGCCGGGGCAAAGGCGAGCGTCTCGACGCCGTCGGACTGGACCTGCAGCGAGGCGAGGATGACGCCGGCCTGGGCGGCCTCGCCGCGGCCGGCGAGGCGCGGCAGGCCGACAATCTTGATGAGGCCGCCGGCGCCGCCGACCGCAACGACGCCGCCGCCGGGGGACACGGCGACCGAGTAGAGGCCGCCGTCGACGGCGAAGCGCTGGTCGGCGCCGGTCAGGGAGACGACGGTCTGGCGGCTGGCGCGGCTGGTGAGGTTCTTGGCGGCGGCGGCGCCCCAGACGTCCCAGACGTGCAGGCTGGCGTCCTCGGAGACGGTGGCCAGCAGCTGGCCGTCGGGCGACCAGGCGCCGGCGGTGCTGGCGGCCGTGTGCAAAAAGTAGGACTGGACGATCTGGGCTGGGCCGGCAGCAGCACTGGGGTCAATGGCGTAGACCCAGACGGAGCCGTCAGAGGCGCCGAGGGCAACGGTGTTGGGGTGGGCAGCGGCCGGACAGGCGGCCAGCCAGTTGACCTCGGGGACTTCCTGCGTCTCGGCGACGAAAGCAAACGTCGGCGGCTGGCCGTTTTGGGGGTCGAGGGTGACCGAGTAGATGCGCAGGCGGCCGTCGAGCCCGCCGGAGACGAGGTAGTCGCCGTCGGGCTGGGTAAAGGCCAGGGCGTTGATCGAGTCCGTGTGGCCGTCAATGGCAAACAGCGCCGGCAGCGCCACCGTCTTGGGCGCCGCTGCCGCTGCTGACGGGTCGCTGCTGTAGCTGGGCGGCAGCAGCGGTCGCGACGTGGCTGCGGCGGCCGCCGTGTCGAGGACGTATCCCTTGCCCGGGGCGTCGTCGGCATCGCCCTCGCCGCCGCCGGTGGCCACCAGCGATGGCACGCGCGGGTGCTGCGCAATGGCAAACACCGAGTCCTTGTGGCCGTCAAAGTAGGCAATCGAGTCGTTGGTCAGCAGCAGCTCTTCGGCCTCGTCGTCGCCGCTGTCCATCGCCACGTCGTCGCCCTCGATGCCGCCGCCGTCGATCTCTTCCAGCGCATCCTCCTCTGCCAGCATCTCCGGCTCCGAGTCGACGTCCTCGGCATGGTGCTCGTCCGGCATGATCAAAGTTGGGAGAGAGAGAGAGAGAGAGAGAGAGTGTGTGTGTGTGTGTGTGCCGCGGTCGAGATCTGAGCCGTCGGGCTTTCTTTCTTTCTTGTTGGACGCTCGCACTCTAAAGCTGCTCGTCGATGCACCACGATGACGTCAAGTCTGGGATATCCCGCTGTCTCTCGTCGTGGCAACGATCTTGGTCATCATGCGCCGAATCTTCTCCCAGTTTGCTTTCTAAGCAGCTATCTCTTTTTTTCTTTTTTGCCGCGGGGCAATTCTGCCCCACCAAAGCTCAGGGCGGTGAGCCAGGCCTGACGCTGACCCGAAGCTCTGGCTCCTGCTGCAGCACGACATCGGCCTTGCCCTTGGTCACAGCGGTAAACCCGCATTGGCACGTCGAAATCGCCTGTGCGTCATATCGCTCCCCCAGCGCCCAGCACCCAGTAACACCCCTCTTTTTGACGATGCGCAACGTCTTTGAACCCAGATGGCTGCCTCGCTTGCTGTTTCCCAGGCTGTGCAGGGAATTGGCCCTTTTTTCCTTTTTTTTTCTTTTCTTTTTGAGACAGCTTGTGTCACCGCCGCAGCCTTGCTGCCGATCGCAACAGGGACCCAAACATAAGTTGACGAATTTGGAAAAAAAAAAAAAAATTAAAAATTAAAAAAAAGGCAGGGATGGTTGCCAGATATTCCAACAGCCGGAAATGCCTTGTGTTATCCAAAAAGATGGGCCGCGCATTTGTTGAGTCTCGCCTCTTGTCCTGTTGGACCCAACAAGACTGCCAGACGCCAAATTGCCTAGGAGCTAATTTGCCAGAGCACCTCTCCGACAACCCCCGTCCCCCCCTGCCCCCCTTTTTTTCTAGACTTTTTTTCTAGACGCACGTTTGCATGCTGTTGGCAGGTTTGACATTCCATGATGCTCGGGGAAGGCGGTGGCGGTGGCGGTTAAGTAGAATAAATGGAACTGCAGAAACCGCGTGAGGTTGGTGGCGCATTCTTGCTGACGTTGTCTACTTGCGTTTTTTTCTTCTTCTTTTCTTCTTCTTTTTTTATATTCTTCTTTCTTTTTCCCGGTTCGTGATGTATGCACGTCGTTGAACGTCCGCGGTAATACGCGCAGGAACAGTGTCCCGATTAGGAAACCGGCCGCGCCCGATCGGGGAAATCCAGTCGCGAAGCAGCGGCTGGCTAAGATGCGAGTACAAAAAGTACAACAGCTGTTGTACACTGCTCCTTTTTCAACTTGCTCTCTGCGGACCCCGACAGTCTGGATCCCGCTTTTGGGGTACCGACCTGGCGGGAAGGGGGTGGGAAAGGATACCTGTCGCTTCGCTTGTGTCCGTTCTCTCGACAGCTCCAGCTGGAAATCGGAGGATGCGCATCCAGAACACGACATGTCCTCGCACACCCCAGCGTCTCATTTTTGGGTTGTTTTTCCACTTGGGGACTGGGTGCTGCCGCCTGATCTCATCGTGCCCGTCTCACATCCATCTACCATAGTATGGGCGGGCCATTTCTCCCATCCCGTCTCTCGCTCACCACGGGGCCAACCGAGCTGAAAGACCTCATCCTGCGAAGCCATCGCGACAACTAGCCCGGCTACCGTCTCGGCTGTGGGTGGTCAGCCAGCGAATAGGAAGCGGAGCCTGCACATCAGGCCATTGTCTCAAATGGGTGTGCGAGTGTGTGTGTGTGTGTGTGTGCCCTTGTGTGTGTGCCCTTGTGTCCGTATAAGTGTCTCCTCATAAATGGAGGATCCTTCCCGCCGTTCCGATCCGATGCTGAAATACGAACATTCGGCTCCTTTGGGCTTGCCAAGAGACATCACGAGAGATGGTCTCAAGTTTCGGGCGGCTGCAGCATACCGCATACTATGTAAAGGGGGGGAGGAGAGGGGGGACAGAGGGGACACCTCACCTCGCAGCGCCTTGTTTCGGTGCCACTGCAGTTTGGGGGCGAAACTGAGCGAGGATGAGGCCATGCGAACTAAGGAGAGAGAAAAAAGAAGAGCAAAAAAGAAAAACAGAGAGAAGACGAAAAAGGACAATAACCACAATAGCAACAAAAAAGACGGCGACGTATACTTCCGGCGGTGAGAAGGCATGTCATCCATCCCAGGCAAGTAGCAGATTTCAATCAAAGTAGCCGACTCCACTGAAGTCTTCAGAAAACCCTCCCGCCCGCCGATTGACTGGTCATTTGCCCCAAAAGCAGCCGTCTCGGTCCCAAAACTCGGCCGTTGGTTTGTACCCAACAGCTAGCAATTACACCAGAGGCCAGCCGGTTCCACCGCTGGCCGCCCTAGATGGAGAGAGAGGGAGAGAGTCCAAGAGGACCTAGACGGTGAGATATATACGAGCTGACATGCCAACATGCGAGCATGCGGAGAGCCTTCACCGACAGACCGACGTGCGGTGTAAGATGAACGACGTGGCAGATTGGGTTTTCTTTTCCTGCTTTTCTTTTATTCTCTCTTTCTCTCTTTTATTCTCTTCTTTTCTTTCGGCGCTGTCCCGACAGTTAGGAAACCGTTGGGTCTGAATCTGCATGTCCCAAGCCCACCCTTCCCTGACTTGACCAGCCCTGCAATACCTCCGTACATATGTGCTGTGACGCATATGCGGGCCACGTGCCAATGTCACCCACCAGCGGCCCACCAGCCGAATTCCAACGGCTGGTGAGCGCAGGCACGGCGAAGCAAGGGGGGGCGCTCCCGGGCGGTTGTTTCTCAACATAAGCTTGCACCTCTCTTTGCTTGGTATGGTGATTTTCGGCCGTGTCCTGCAACATGCTCGGGGCCGAGAGATGGGGAGAGAGAGAGAGAAAAAAGGGAGGAGGAGGAGGAGGAGGAGGAAGTTCTCGCATGCGCCACTCGTGCGCCACTCACTCGAGATTCGTGCCTACGAGTTAGCGCTGTCTAGCAGCGCCTTGCTCTAGCTGTCTTTGGCCCGGCGGCCTGGAGTGGGCCAGGGCGAAGCTGGCGATGCCCGCCACTGCCTGGGGTCCTGCCGATCGGGAAAAACTAGGGCATCATTAGGGTGTGTCGCCGGTCTCAGGGCACGTTTCTGCAAGGGAGGAAACAGAGGGGGGGGGGGGGGGTGGGGAGACAAAAGAGGGAAAATTATCCACAGCAGACCAGCGTCTCAGTCTAAGAAAACGTTCTTTTTGGGGGGGGTTTTGGGGGATTTTGGGGGGTTTTGGGTGGGAAGGGACGACGACTCGGCCTGCGCTAGAATTTTGTAAAGCGCGCAGGCGCTCTCACCACAGCCAGTGGATCGGCCGGGCAGTCTAGAACAGGCCTGGAAGGGTTGAGCACCCAGCAAGGGGACCATGCTGGCGGTATTAAGCTGTCTGCTACCTGTGTTGGCTCGTAGGCAGCCCCGGCAATACCCAAGTTTGACCTGTCATTGACGCGAGCCACACGAGCCTATCAGGGCCGGCAAGGAGCATTTGCTCCGGCTGCTGGGGGGAGGGGGTTTGCTCTTCCTGGAAATGAGGACAGAGCAGGTCAGAAAAAAGGACCATCCCAGGTTGGGACGTTCTTGCTCTCTCAGTTCTCCTGCAAACAAGGCAGGCGCAGAAGAGCCACACAGGCTCCGTAATAATAATGGCCCAAAAATAAAATAAAAATAAAGCTGGCACGCCCATTACCAATATATACCTGTAGCCTCTTGCCGATTTCTACAAGATCCCTTCCACCATAGCCCGCCCGTCCTCCCCTAACCCGCACCCGCCGCATCCTGTCCTATCCAGTCTCCTGGGGCCACCTGCCGTCTCACATGGCCCTGTAGCAGGTATTCTATACTCACGTACAGGGCCTTGGCTTCCGTCTCGCCACGACTAGCCCTAGCTCCCGTGTGATAGCACCTCTCTCTCTCCCTAACACACTCACACACTCCTCCATACACACTCTCTCCTCACACACACCCTCCCTCATCCCCCCATCGCGCATATACAAAAGTGCGTCATCGACTGCTACCAGAGTGACCAGGCCTCAGGGTCCCTCCCCAGGACGCAACCCTGCCAGTGCCGGGCTCCACGGCTGGCCACCTGCACACAAACCAAGACGGGCCCATGCCAACATGACCTGCATCCCAGCCAGCAGATAGCAACAGAAGAAGAAAAACAACCCTGGGCAGCCAGTGCCAGGACCAGGAAAACAGGACCCTCCCCTCCATCGCCGCATCACGTGTGGCCCGGAAAACACGGTATAAGCCCTAGGGTGCCTGTCTAGTCCAAGAAGGACCGAGAAAGGGGGGGAGGCTAAAGAAGAAAGCCCAAGTAGTCGCCGAAGCCAACAACAGAGCAGGCCAACTTTTGAGGGGGGACTAGATGGCCTAGTCGATAGACTCATCGAACGCTCCTTGTCTATAACAACAGCAGCCTGGAGCCGTCCGCATGAGACCAGTCTGGCAACGCCCCCCCTGAACCCCCCCCTGTCCATATTCTCCAATGCCATCTCTGCTAGCTGTGCCAACCGTGCCAACCGTGCCAACAGCTGCCGCTAGCATCTTCTCCTTCTCCTTCTCCGGCTCGAAATCATACAACCTCACCATTCTTTCTTAAATGGTGAATCAGCACAGCAAAGCATTGCAAAGCACACCGCAGCTCATCACAGCTCATCACAGCACAGTACAGCACATCACAGATCATTACAGATCATCACAGCACATCTTGCGGGACACCTTCGCAGCGATCCCACGGCGCTGCAACACAGCGATCCTCGAATGCTCCCTTGGGCTCTTCAGCAGATCCCCGACTTTTAAATGTGCGCTGAGCACATCGCTGACTGCCCAGTCTGCGGGAAGAAGTACTTGATTTTTGTCGAGTTCTGTCATGAATACCATCCCCCGCTGCTGGTCTGCCCGACCGGCATGCGCCTCGATATCACCGAGATGGTCGAGGGACAGTGCCCCAGCCCTGTCTGCCCCAACAGCCGAACCGGAGGCTGCAGGGTCATCTGAAGCTCACCCTTGACCCGGCGCATTTGCCGCTCGGGGGCCAGCGGCAGCGCCACCGCGAGTCTCCATCGCGCTGTTCCTGCTCGCCCCTTGCACTCAGCACCTCTTGCTATCTCGTGCAGCTTTCCACGCCCGCAGCTTCCGTCTCTCACCACTTTGCAACATTCTTGCCACGCTCCGATTGCAACTTGCCCCCGGCGCTTGCCACCTCGACCACCTGATCGATTCCTTCGTATGCCGGCACCTCAAAGTCGTACTTGGCTGCGATCGACGGCGCCACAAACCTATCGATCAGCTTGTCAGCAGCGTCTCTGTGCGATACAGAGGCCAGACGAAACGCGTGTTTGGAGCGGGCCATGGACTCGCAGTGTCATCTGCTCACCTCCCCCCTATAAAGTGGCGACCTTTGAAGTGGTTCACGAGCGGCTTCGGTGCGGTCAGGCTGACCAGCACGGCCGGGTGAAAGTTGCTGCCCACCCCAGCCTTTGGCGGGCCGTTCTCAATGTCCCACGACGACGGCGCATCTACCGACGTGACCGGAAGCTTGGTTTCTTCCAGCGCTCTGATCACCGCAGGGAAGGGCTCGCGGACCTCCCCAGAGAAGCTGAACCCTGGCAACCAACGTCAGCGCGCGCGCTCTCTCTCGGCGTCTTGCTTTTTTTTGAGAGGGCCGGGGGCGCTGACCGAAGATGGCATCCACAACATGGTCGGCCGATTCGATGGCTGCCGGGAAGTCATCCACAAACGGTATGTTGAGGTCCTCCAGCTGTTTCGATAGACGCTATGGACAACAACAGTCAGCATCAGGGCAGACGCGAGGCGCATGATATGCTTGAGAGGGCCAGTCTTGTATCCTTTGGTTTGTTTTGCTTGTTTGGCTGTTTGGTTTCTCATTCGGTATGCATTGTACACAGGTGCATGTGGCATATAGGGAAGGGTGGGCCACTCGGGATATAGACATGGGAACTGGGACAGCATTTGGGGTCAACGGGCATGGAGGAGTTGATACCGAGACATGATGGGAACACTAGGAGGGGAGAGCAGACAAAAAGAAACCCCGTTCGGACATACCTGGTACAGCTCGTTTTTGCTCCGCTTCGGATAGTAGATGGAAGGTTGATAGCCGTAATGGCGGAGGTGTCGAGCCGCCACTAGGCCGTCGCCGCCTTTCTGCTTGTCAGCACCGACTCGGGATACCAACCTGCATCGTGCCGAGCCATCCTCATTGGCCAAAGGCAGCCATGCGCATGCAAGCCTTCGGCATGGGGGCTCTAAGCTGACGGGTGGGCCTGCTCACCATTGTTGCCCGGTCCGCAGGCAACCAGGATCCTTGGGCCCTTGCTTAGAGGGTGCACGCGGTAGACTGGAGCCAGGCAAAGTCAGCAGCAAGACAGCAGAACGGCAGAGAGACGAGAAAACGGCCGTATGTCGCATATCACTCACCCGCCTGCGATACCGAGAGTCCGGCGAGCTCCATCAGCTGGTCGATGGAAAAGGCACCCGTGCTCATCAGCTCCTTGTCCAGAGCCGCAGCCGCCTTGGCAGATATCGTCTGCAACCGTGTTTAGCATGGAAAGGAGAAGAACGACTTTGGGGGGGTGAGCAGGCTCGTGAAAGTCACGACCGCAGCAGCCGATAGCAGGGGTCCGATGCTGGGGCCGATTGACCCAAAAGAGACTTGCCTTGAGAGCCATGGTTGCGAAAAGGAAGGAAATGAAGAAACAAACCGCCAAGGGACACACTGGAGTGAGATTGAAAAGCAAGGGAAAAAAAGAAGCAAGCAAAGAAGCAAGCGAGGATCAGTCAGTTGGAAATCGACGCAACTGATCAAATCGGGATGGAGCAACCCGCAGTCCCCACTCTTCGGTTCAGCAGCCGCTGACTGACAGGGCTGTCCCGCACTTTCCTCCAGGCGCCATCCCAGAAATGAACTGACGGTCAGGGAATTGGCCTAGCTCGTACTTCCACCCGCTTGATGCATATCCTCAACAATGTCGAGACAATCCGGTCAAGGTTTTTGCAGCCTGTGAGCTCCATCATGTGGCGATGGCGTCCGTGCATCTGCTACCAGGATAGGCCTTGGACGGGCGGACCCAAAGCAAAATAGATTACATCTTTCTGTCTCCGCGAATGCCCTAATATTATTCAAACCTAAAGCGCCCATTCCTCCAGACATTGCTCTAGAGCCAATCATCGCCACAGACAGGTCCCTCTCTGATCAGAGTTGCTGCTCTACTACGGTGACAGTCGACCTGCAGGTTTGCTGCACCGATAGGCGAGAGAGGGTCTGCATCACGGCTCGGCCTGAGGGTGGGAAACATGGCATGGCAATTCGTTCCTCAAGCGATCGCGTTTTCGTGGCGCTCCCATGTCAAGCGAAATCTGTCCGCTGAAGTGGCTAATATTCAGGGGGGGCATCTTTCCCAGCCCCAGTTTCTCAGAGTCGCTGCCATGGCTGATGAGAATGCATTCTTGCTGGCAGCGTAGCAGGCTCCCCTCGGTGGCTTGATGAGCTGTCCCATTCAAACTATACATTCTAATCTGTCTATGCGAGTCTTTCAAGACATGGGGCAGAGTAGGGCTGATGGAGCGGGACCCTCTTGTTTATTACTGGTGATAAGATGGTCCGTGCGCGAATCTGAACATTATCGCGTCCTCACGACCAACATCCCCCCCTCCTCCTACCGCCAGAGAATCTTTAGCAACCGTCTCCCGCCATGTCCACCTCCTCGATGCTGCCACTCTACGGCGACTGCGTCGCGTCGCTGCGCACGTCGCTTGCCTTTCTGGAGTCCTCCGTCGCCACCCTCGACGCCGGCGTGGAAGACATGCCGCGACTGGCCAACGTCGTCAAGCCCGTCAGAGTATGTTTCTTTTTTTGGTCCTCGCTTCGCTCGTTTTCTTGTTCTGGTATTCTATTTATTTGTATTTTCTCTTACTAACCATGCACTGCAGCACTACGAGCTCATCCCTCAGCCCACCCTCGCCGCCGCCGAGGCCTCCCTCCAGAATGAGATCGGCCCCTGCGTCGCTGCCCTGCTCGACCGCGCCGCTCACCAGCTCGCCCGCCAGGCCCGCCGCATCGACACGCTGCAGGCCCGCGCTGCCCTGCAGGCCGGCCGGCTGGAGGGGCAGGAGGAGACATCCAAGAGCGGCGCCGCGTCTTCTGCTGCTGCTGCCAAAGCAGGCAGCAAAAAAACGAGGCCCTCCGCCGCTGCCGATCCCCTCCGCGCCCGCATGACGCGCCAGCGCCGCGAGCAGCTCAAGTACAGCATCCAGCGGCTGGAACGCGAGGTGGCACAAAAGGAGACCGAGCTGCGGCGCCGGCTGCAGTCGTCCGAGATGGCGTGAAGACGGAAACCCTGCCTGGCATGAAACAGAAGTACCGGTACGACACGCATGCTTGCAGCGCGCAGCTAGCTGCCCCTCCTCCCTCTTCGCAGATTGCTCCAATCCGTTTCCGTTCGCGTCGCGCGCTGGAATGTGGACAAAAGCCTTCATGGTCACCTGCGAGGCGGGAAGCAATGGAATGCATTCTGTTGCAGAACTACGGACTAGAGAGGGGCTGCTACTCGGGCATCCGAGGCATGCAATGTGTGAGCTTGTTCCAATCGGACAGATCAACTGGCATGTTTTCAATCGTTTCGATTCAACGTTTCGATTCAACCTATCAACCTGACCCAGGTTTTCTGTTTCCCATAGCCGTGAACTCGTCTCGTGACCCCGTTGCAATATTAGCAACATACACAAAAAAACAGAAAGTAACTCAAAAAGTGAAGCGAAGTCAACCAACGCGTGAAAAATAAAGACACATAGAAAGATGGGTAAATGAGCAAATACAGTCAGGCGTGGTTCGTTTCGAGACTGGGGCCTCGAATGGCCAACCCAGCTCATCCCTTCACAGCCCAAGTTGGGAATAAGTTAAGAGAGTAAGAGACAAGAGAGAGAAAAGTGGACAAAGAAAACCATCGAACGAGTTCCGAGGAATAAAGACGTGACAAATGAAAAGGTACCCATAGGAAAGTAGTAAAGCAACAGTAACAGTGACTACTGTAGCGCAAGCCAGGTCAAATGATAAGCCCACTCCCTCGTTTTGGACTCCAAACAGCCATGTGGTGTTTTACCTGGCTGCCATATTTTCTTTCGTTTGTACATGCGTTTCTTGCTGCCAATTCCGCTCTATGTTCCGTGGCAACGACGCCGGGCGAGCGTAATATGGGGCGGGGGTAGGGTGGGAGTAAAAGGGTGATGATGTATGAAAGACTTGTTGTGAGAGTATAGGAGGGGGTATATATATGAACAGTAGAAGAAAGGGAAAGGCAGAGAGACGTTCGACTTCCTGTTGCCCCGTGACTCGTTGTCAGCGTCGCTGCAGTCGCAACTTGCCGCTGCAACCGCAACTTCTTCATGACAAGCTGGTTCACCGAGGGTCTATTCAGATCCGCCTGATAAGCAAAAGGGCTTATAATAGGATAAGGTAGTTGCTCGGTGCAATGCCGGTCTCGCCAGTCTCTTTCCGTGCTTGCCACCACCGTCCGCTGACATCGGAGACCTCGAGGATCTCGTGCTTCGAAAAGCTGATCTCGTTGGCATCGTCGGGGTTGGCTTCGTAGCTGTAGATGGCCTTCGCGCGGTACGGGTACTCGGTGGGAGGTACTATCTCGCCCTCGGCGCCGCCTGGTGCGACAGAGTTCGTCTTGGTCTGGCCGAAGCCACCGCCGTTCAGAGCAGAGCCGCGGTTGCCGCCGGTGGAGATGCCGGCTACGGGCGACGGGTTTTCGAAGCCGTTCAGTTGAGCGGAGGTGTACATCTGCGGTGGCTGCACATTGGCGGTGGTCTCGGTGATGCCGGGGCCGTAGGCACCGGCCATGGCCGGACCGACGTTGTTCGAGTCCTTGGCCAGGGCGAATGAGTCGACGTAGGCACGCGATAGAGCGGACGGCGCCGAGCCGAAGTAGAAAATCCAGACAATCTGCGAGTCAGCGACGGAATAGCATACAGGCAAGATATAAAGGCACATACCGTCACCATAGACAACAGGATGAATCCAGCGGCAGCGGCTTCCTTAGCGCCGTTTGTCGAGTAGACCAATCCGTTGACCGACGACGTCGAGAGGACGAGACCGCAGGCTAGATAGCCCACGACGGCGACATGATACGACTGGGCGCAGTCGGCAGCAACGACCACAGCGACACCGGCGATGACGAAAAAGTAGAATACGACGGTCCACCACGTATATGTTGGGAATTGGCTGCCGGTCTGGACTTGGGCGACGATAGAGGAGATGAAGGAGATGATCCAGGCGAGCTGCATGGTCAGCGACGTGCAAGAGGCAGTCTGATGTGAGAGAAGGCTTACTGCTGAGATGGAAATCGTGGCGAGGGCGAAAGGGTCACCGATGATGTTGCCCACGCTGGCACGCTTGCGGCCCCCGTATTGCAGACGAGAGTTTTCCATTTTGCGCAGCGATGGTGAGTGAAGCGATCCGTACGAGGGCATAAGGTCCGATTGAAATGAGGGAGAAAGAGAGATGAGGGGAGGACACGCGAGATGGAAGAGGCGCTGGCCGGAGGGGAGGGCGTTGCGCGGTGAGGAATGGTTCCGTGGCAATTGATGGTTCCAAAAGCCAGGAGAAAAGGTGCGGCAGCGCAGTTCCTTGCGACGAAACAGACCGGCCGCCCTATTTTCTTTGCTTTTTGCGGTTGGCGACCAGGAACGCGGCCTAGAGAGAGAAAAAGCGGGGCGTGGCGGAAACGGTGCGTTGGCCTTCAACAGGGCACTTTGCGGGCGATCCGGACTAAGCTGAGGGAGAGAGATGGCCAAAGTGCGTGCGCAAGACGACAATGTCGAGCTTGATGATGACAGTCGGCACAAAAGTTCTGGAGACGTCTGTTGTTGAACCTTTCTGAAAGGTCGCACAGAAGAGCACGGGTCTTGTTCGTTCCTTCGGTTGCGAACCGGCTGTGTCTCCTTGCCGCTTGTTCGTGAGCGACGGTCCTGTGCGTGCCTTGGTTCTTTGCGAGGGGGGACTTTCGGGGTCGGGTTTGATTTGGTTCGATGCCGTGAAGCGTCTGCCAGCAGGTCGCTTCGTGAAGCGTCGCGGTTGATGGGACGTCGTCTAGGTGAACGTTGCGGAAGACGAACGACGAGGGCGGCGAGCAAAAGCGATATTATAGAAGGAGAAAAAAAAAGCGATGGAAAGAAGAGAACAATGACAAGGGTGTGAGGATAAAGAGCGAGTGAAAAGTTGAGGGAAGGATGAGAAGGATTAGTCGACCAAAAAAAGAGAGGAGGAAAAGAGGAAGGAAAACGGATAATGTGTGCTGGGCTAGGTATCGGAAGGAGCGACTGCCGCTGGCTGGAATGGAAGGCGGCGGTGGCTGCAAAAGGGGCAGGGACGGATGCTCGAACACGGGATGCCAGGGGGCTGTGGAATTGTGCCTGGGACGTTCTCGTTGAGAGAGGAGCGCACCGGTAACGCGTCACAGGCATTCCACTGGTCGCTCCGTTTCGCCCCACACCGTATGCACACGGCCCATCCATGCAATTTCCAACGAACATAGCCACTCCGTAATACTATGTAAGCTGCGCTGACCTGCTAAATTCGCACTCGCTCTGGTCCAATCTAGATGCAGCCGTGACAGCCTGCGGTCTGACAGACAGAGGACGTTTCCGGACGCAAAAAAAAATGTACCTGCGCCTGCAATCTGCAACCTGCAACCTGCAACATGCACCAGAAATGCACTTGTGCCTGCATCTTGATTGTTTTACGTATCATTTGCAGACAGGCCGGCAGGCGTTCGTTGGGCGCCTTGTCTCTTGTTCTTTGCAGAAAACAACGGTCGCGCTAGGGGGGGTGACGTTTGAGATTGGATGGGGGCCTCGATCTCACTGGCTCTGCTTGCGCCATGCAACGGAGATGCGCCGTACGACGACTCCGTGTAGACGCGTCCTTGTGGCCAGATATTGGCCGTTTAATTGGATTGAGCTGCGGCAGACGGTCGCGCCGTGCGGCGCACTGGGTACTCCGCATGCGTACGAAAACAATAGGTGCTAAGAGGCCGACTCCGTAAAACCCAGAGAATATGCAGGGATGGAGCAAAGTTTCAAAAGGGGGGGAAACATGCAAGACTGGGCAGGTCTTCATCCACAGGAATGCTCGTATCTCAGCTCAAACGCGGAGTCGGAAACCCGCGGGAAAAAAGGTCACACACGTGTCCTGTCGAGCTCTTGATCGTCTGCTTCCATTGTCTACGAGTACTGCCTCAACTGTGAGCCTTCCGTGCCTCACCAGCCCGAACAGGAAGTTGACTTTCTCCAGCGTTCTGGCCAGATTTGCCCCGGTGTCTGTGTCGCCGTCCGTCTGATCTGCCAATCGCTGGGCTGAAGGACAGCGGCCAGTGGGCTTCGCTGTCTTGCAGGACCCCGAGCGTCTCTGCTGCCAATCTGCCCTCTGCTTACAAAGCACCAGGACAGAATACCCCAGGCCAGTCGCAAACAGCCTCGACTGGGGTTCCAATCTGTTGCATTCTCGGCTCTCGTCCTTGCGTCCGACCTGCAACCACTTCCCTGTTTCTGTCCCGCTGGGAAATGGCATGCACACCGTAGCACTCGTGTATTGTAATATGCACGTTAAATACTTTATCGTATTGCTGGCATCCATCCTCCGCTTTCCCGCCACTGCCGGCGCCCTCTTCCCTCGTAACACCGCAATCTCGCGATGAGGCGACCCCTGATATTAACTCTAAACGCCGGACATAAAAACGTAGCTGCGCTAGGGGCAGCGTCTTACATAGTACAGCCGTTGGGGGCCCCTTGGGCAGTCCGCTGCACCGTCTGCGGATCACCCGCTAGCCCACTTTTGGCCCTGAGAGGAGAGAGAGGCTCTAACGGCACTGCGTTTGTCACGGCTCCAGCCATATTAAGGCGGCCTCCTGTCAGGTCGCATTGTTCCATGAAGATGGAAGCCATGCCCTTTTCAAGAGGCCAATCGCATCCTAAGCCGCATCTTGACCGAGCAACCTCTGTCACATTGTGCTATCTGAGCACGAGGCCATGGCTCCGCCCTTGTACCTCCCGCTGTGCTGTGTTTCTGTTTCTGTTTCTGTTTCGCATCAGAGCACACCAGACACCCAGATAAGTATATCTGACCTATTTTTGTTTTGCGCGTCTGAGCGGTCACAGCCAGATTGAACAGATTCTGGTCGACCCCGAAGATCCATGGCCACTGCTCAGCTCCGCAGCTCCGTCGCGAGTGGTATTTATCCACCCTCTTCTGTCTGAGATCGTTTCCACCTCCGGAGCCGTTGTCTTTTTTCAGTCATCCATACAATCGTAGACAACTGCCCTTCCTCCCACGCCGTACGCCTCCGTCATGGCGATGACGATTTCTAAACAATATGGCAAACCACTCCGCTTCTCCAGGCTGATCTGCTCCTAACGCGGATTGCCTGGGACTAGTTGAAGAGAGATGAAACACGGAATGGGTCAACCCGCCTTTCGTTGACACAGAGCACCGAGCACCTCTTGTGATCACAGTTTCTTTGAAGAATGCTGGGATCTATTGCGCCTCCACGGTCCATGCCCTGTGATTCCGAGGCCGGCACAGTTGCTTGTGGGACGGAGCTTTGCATTGATGATCGCACGTCCATGCTGTTGTGTATGTGATGACATTCTTCTTGTCGTGCAAGACCAAAAGGACCGTCAAGCCGTATGCAGACAGCCGTCTTGGCCGTCTCTTCTTTCTTCCAGAAGCAGGCAACACTTGCCACGGAGAATTGGCTCCGTCGCACTCTGGGATTCTGTATCTGGCTTGTACGTGCAGGTACTGGACATCCGGCTCCCTGCCTCCTGATCAGGATGCCAACCCTTTGCGTGTTTCATCGACTGCCTTGCCGCCATGCTTACCATCCGTACAGCCGGCACGTGGCAGTGCAGAGCAAATGCAAAGCGCAATGGATTCGTCTAAACACTGGGTATTATTACCAAACCAGCACTGTCGTAATACTGAACGCCCGCTCTCGCCATGCAAAATCATATGCCATCGGCTGCTTCTTGGCGCTCCCTTTCCAGCCGCCGCACACGGCCCTCGACTCGTTCAAAGCGCCCCTCGACGCTGGCCACCAGCTGTGATGTCGCCAGCGCCTGGTCTTCGTAGTACTGTCGCACTACCCGCTCGCTGCGGCTGCGCAGCCGTGCGATCTCGGCGTCCAGCTCGCGCTGCGATGCCTCGAGTGCTTCCATGCGCGGCAGCAGCGCCACCAGCTGGACGCTCAGCGCCGTGTCGGGGACGGGCGTGTCGTTCACGGTGGCGCTCAGGGCGGATGCGGTGGAGGGAAACGCGCTGGCATAGCTCAGCACGGTGGCCCGGAGGGCATCTGGGTCCAGCTGCGTGGGCGGTACATTGGGCGGCGGCGATCGGAAGAGCGATGGGTATGTCTTGTCTGCGGCCTGTGTCAGTTTGTTTTCTTTTGGGGGGGGGGGGGGGGTGCCACATTCTTTCAGGGCATCGTCCTCACTCACAGATCTTCAGCAGCTCTGCGTAGACACGGACGCCCGACACCAGCGAGGCAAACCGCCGCTCGAGATCGGCCAGCGTCTCGATCGTGGGCGGCGCCGGAAGCTCAGCGGTCTCAGAAGGCCCGTAGAGGATGTGTTCGATGCGGTGAAGTCGGGACTCCAGCAGCGTAATGGTCGCTGTGCCTGTGTCTTCTGGGCTCGCCATGTCGTAGACAATGGCCGCGCTCTATTTCGACTTCAGCTTCGGTTTCCGCTACTTCCCCTGCTATCCAAGACGCTGGAGCAAAGTCGCCACAGTCGTCGTCGAAGCTCGCCAGGTACCAAAACTTGATTAGAGTGGAATGGAGAGGCAATCTCAAAGGCGACCTCTGATTGGCCCGATGAGATTACTGTGTCTCCTGGTAACAACTTGGCAAGAATGCAAGGCACGTGTACGCTAATCCCAAGTCTGGGGCTCAGGAGGTTTTTCTTAATAATAATACGTGGTCCTGTCCTGTCCTGGCAACCTCTGTTGAAAAACATCGCCTTTTGCACAGCTTTCATCAGTCTGTCCAGACATTGCGACATGCCGACTGCCACCATTGGCCTTCTGTCATCGACCCCATAGCGATAGCACATTGCGGGGGTCTGGCTGACTTGGTCGTATCGACCGCCCGGCTTATGTGCGATGGCCGCGAGAAGCCGCTAATCTGTGGGTTTTTGCCTCCCCCAATCGCAAGAGACTCGACGCACGCAAGCGGACGGACGCTGACAAAAAAGATACACTGAGCACGACTGACAACTGCGCAACTACGACATACCGCAACATCAAGAAATTAGCACACACTCCCGAGACGACGCTGAAGCACAAGCACTCGACAAGCTACATCCCTCAAGTTGACTCATTGGCCGCCATTCTATCGTCCTTGCACGATATTCCTCGATACAGACCCATACATCACAATTAGGCTCTCGTCTGCTTGCCTCGCACCGGAGCGTGACTACGACCAGGACGTGTCCTGCGAGCGATGCCGAATTACTCGACCATTTCACCTTATCCAGGGAGAGCAAGTCCTGGCGAGATGTCGAGGTATGGCCATCTGGTGCAAGAGACGAGGGCATCGTCCATCCTCCCCATGCTGACGCCGGTTCCTGCAGAAGACGACGGCCGAAAAGCCCCAAGGGCGGAGGCGGCGAAGCCTCGATGCTCAGCAGCATCATCAACCTTCTGAACACAAGTATGCCAAGACCCAATCAGACAGGCAGATAGCCGAGACAAGAGATGCTGACAAGCTAGTTGTCGGCGCTGGAACGCTCGCCATGCCAGCAGCCATGTCCCACATGGGCGTCCTGCTCGGCACCATCATCATCGCATGGTCGGGCATCACGGCTGCCTTTGGCCTCTACCTGCAAGCTCGCTGCGCCCGCTACCTCGACCGCGGCAACTCGTCCTTCTTCGCCCTGTCGCAGCTGACCTACCCCAACGCCGCTGTCGTCTTTGATGCCGCCATTGCCATCAAGTGCTTTGGCGTCGGCGTCTCCTACCTGATCATCATCGGCGACCTGATGCCGGGCGTCGCTCTCGGCTTCTCCAGCCACGCCATCAACCTGCCGTTCCTCGTCGACCGCAACTTTTGGATCACCGTTTTCATGCTGGTCATCATCCCGCTCGGCTTCCTGCGCCGCCTCGACTCCCTCAAGTACACCAGCATCGTCGCCCTCGTCTCCATCGGCTACCTCATTGTCCTTGTCGTCTACCACTTTGCCGCCGACTCGCTCAGCGAGCGCGGCAACATCCGCGTCATCACCTGGGAGGGGCCGGTGGCCATGCTAAGCAGCCTGCCCGTGGTTGTGTTTGCCTACACGTGCCACCAGAATGTGAGTGGTCCTTTTTCTCCCATTCTGTCTTTGCTGACTGCTAACGGCCGCAGATGTTTTCAATTCTTAACGAGATCAAGGACAACTCGCCAGCCAGCATTGCGGGCGTCGTGTCCACGAGCATCGGCTCGGCTGCGTCTATATACACGCTCGTGGCCATCACAGGCTACCTGACGTTCGGTGACAACGTTGTGGGCAACATTGTTTCAATGTGTACGTACATGCGACACGTCATATTTCTTCTTCTGATGACTGTTACGCTAACCTAGCCGCTTACAGACCCTGCCAACATCGCCTCCACCATCGGCAAGGCTGCCATTGTGGTCCTCGTCACGTTCAGTGTGCCGCTGCAGATTCACCCCTGCCGTGCCTCGCTCGACGCCGTGCTCAAGTGGCGGCCCAACCGATCGTCCCGTGGCTCAGCGACGCCGGGCGGCTCTGGAAACCCGCTGCTGCCCACAACCGCCGCCACAGACAGCCACGGGTCTCCTGTGTCACCCATGTCGGACATGCGGTTTGCGCTGCTCACGACGGTCATCATCATTCTCAGCTACATGACCGCTCTGAGCGTGTCTAGCCTCGACCGCGTGCTCGCATACGTCGGCAGCACGGGCTCGACGTCCATCTCCTTCATCCTCCCGGGCCTTTTCTTCTACAAGATCAGCGATCCGGACAGCATCCACCACCAGCGCCTGATCAAGGAAGACGACGATGCTGGCGCTCCGGACTCTGAGAGCGAGGAGGACACGGAGATCAACTCCGGCGAGGCATCACTGCTGTCGGGCGTGCCCAGCACCGCAGGCATCAACCGTGTGCGCCGCACACACAAGCGCCGGTGGCGCTGGGATCTCGAGCACATTGAGCACGGCATCCTCCGCAAGGCGGCGCTGTGTCTCGCCGTATATGGCATGTGCGTCATGGTTGTGTGCCTTACCATGAACACCTTCTTTACCACGGCACATTGAGGATTCTTTCAAACGTACACATGAAATGAGCCGGGGTTGGGAGGGGGGTTAGATGTGGGCGCAGTGTGTCTTTTTTTGGGATGCCTTGGGAAAAGAATATTTGTCGCAGGGTTCTAACGTTTTGGTTCTCTAATTTTGGCTTCTGCTTGGGCATAGGACAGGAGTTTTCAGTTTATACAGGATAAATTTATGCCATCAACGTATGCACGACCCAGAGAACAAGAGCAAAAAAAATTTGGATGCGCCCATAATAGTCAACCCATTCTTGCCATGTCCACAGCGCTCGCGGTTTGGGGATCGTCGGACCAGATGCGTAAAAGAACCCTCCGCCCAACGACCAGTACCTGTTACGTCTGGCCATGCCACCCGGCACATATGCTGTGCAGCCCTGGAACATCAGACTCCCCGTTGCACGACGGACTTCCCGCAAGCGATACACGGACTCGCTTGACCAGTGCTGAAGAGAGTCCAAAAATATTCTGATCTTGGTGGCATGCACGCCCTCGACGCGGCTCGACGGCTCGGCATGTCCTATGTGTATTGTATCAGATATTTCCCCGTGCAGGTCTTCCGGAGAGGGTGCTCGAGAGCTGTTTTGTTCCCCCAGATCACGGTTTGTTCCAGCTCTGTTGGGCATCGTTGCATCATCGTCCTCGTCGCCAGTCTCGCGAGCCAAAGCTCGCAAAGACCTTATTCTCGTCTTGCTTCGTGTTTCCATTTGGACCTATTTTGCTTTTCGATGATCGTTTTGATAATCTAAATACAGAAGCCGAATGAGAAGCATCTACATGGTTTGCATTTTTTTTTTTTTTCATACGTGGTCCACATATTAATGCGCACGAATGGCACTGAACTAACTATTGTTCTCTTTCCCTCCGTACTTTTTTCCAGAGAGACCGAGGTCAAAAGCCGATACAATAGAAAATCGTCTCCACAGACGCTGCGTTTGTTCTTTATATTTGCTGCAGACTCGAACCTTTTCCCTTATTCATGGCCAGATATCTCGATTCTGGTTGGTGCAACGGCTGCTTGCTGTGCCTCTGTTTGTAACATCCTAATTAGGAAATTTATTCAAGGATGTGTTGTTCATCGAGGATGTCAACAATTTAGTTTGGTTCTACAAGGAAAGATCCAATGTTTCGCTACGTAGCACCTTCCCTCGCTTGCAATCGTTCTTTCCCGATGTTGTCCCTGACGGGGTTGGTCTGGACCACAACAAAACAAAGGCCGCGCGAGCAAGAAAAAAAGTGCTTCAGCTTCTTTCACCCTCACAGTCACCCTCCTCCTACCTCCTCCCTCCAGTTCTCTCTTTTCGCTTTGCTCTCTGTCTCGCCCCTTTGGCTATCTCCCCAATCACTATTATTTACCGGCTTGCTAATCTAAGCCGTTTCTCGTGAATCACTTCCTGCTCACATCTGTGGAATATCTTCTCCAGGAGTAGTAAGGTGTCGATTTTATTCCTTCATATCTGCCACTTTCTTCTATTTACTCCCAGAACTCTACTCTATTTTCATATAGCACCCTGGTACAAACTGTCAAATTGTTTCCTTCCACCAAGATGCATTGCCTCGCCTTTCTGGGGCTTCTCTTGGCCTCAGTCGCTATCAGTATGGCGGGTAATTCCACTTACTGGATGGAGGGTGTTGCTCACAACGGAATTGCCTCCTTCAACCCCGACAAAAACTACACCATTTTTCGAAACGTCAAGGATTTCGGTGCCAAAGGCGATGGGGGTGAGTCCATATATAAAGAGTTGCTGGAACGTTCTGACGCTTTTTTGTTACAAGTGACCGACGACACTATTGCCATCAACGCGGCCATGAGCTCTGGGAATCGATGCGGCACCTCGTCCAACTGCATTGGCTCTACCATCACACCAGCCATAGTGTACTTTCCGCCTGGGTAAGAAGAAAATAAACAGGGAACGCGTCTTTCAGACGTCAGACTTTGAGAGCGGCGGCTGACAACAGACCAGAACATACATGATCTCGTCCTCCATTGTCGACTTCTACTACACCCAGATCATTGGAGACCCTCGGCAGATGCCTACAATCAAAGCTACAAGTGGGTTCGTTGCAAACATCATCGGCATGCTCGATGGAGACCTTTACGTGAGTGGCAGGCTCAAGTATGCGTCCACCAATGTTTTCTTTCGCCAGCTGCGCAACATCCGCTTCGACACAACCGACGTGCCAGGCGCGGTGACTGCTGTGCATTGGCCATCCGCTCAAGCAACATCTATCCAAAACTGTGTCTTTATTCTCTCACCGGATCCGGCCAGACACCATACCGGGCTTTTCATGGAAGAAGGAAGCGGTGGCATTATCAACGACCTGGTATTTTACGGCGGAGAATATGGCTGCCAACTCGGCAACCAGCAATACACGATGCGCAATATCACCTTTTTTAATTCCAAGACTGCCATCTTGCAAATTTGGAACTGGTCATGGACGTACAAGTCAATTTACATATACAACTGTGAGATTGGCCTCAACATGAGCGGACCCATCATTAGCTCTGTAACCCTCTTGGATTCGAGCTTCACGAACACGAAAACAGCAATCATTACTGGCCGTGCACCAACAACCCAGAAAAAGCCGGGTGCCGGGTCGCTGGTCATGGAGAACGTCATGTTCCACAACGTTAATGATGCAGTCATTGGACCGGATGGGATAATTGTCCCTGGAAATCCGGCTGGGACTATTGTGAAGAAAGGCTTTGCATACGTTCGTACCCTCCTCGTTCCATTGGTTAAAACAACGACTTTCTAACAGCTCAGGGCAACGTTTACACGCCGAATGGACCCAATGTCTACCAGTCTGCCGACGGTGCTTATTTCCCGCAGCTCAACAACCTCAAATTGGGAAACAGGTATTTTGAACGTTCGAAGCCGCACTATCTAGATGTCCCTGCAAAAAACTTCCTTTCTGCTCGAGCGGCAGGCTGTAAAGGCGATGGCATTACAGATGACACTGATGCTCTGAACGCTTTTTTCACCAATGCTTCAAAAGTATTCAGGCACGGCGTCGCGTTTGTTGACGCCGGCTACTACTTGGTTACCGACACCATTCGCATTCCGCCGAATGTTCGCATTGTGGGTGAAGCGCTATCAGCTGTGATCTTGGCCTCCGGGCCAAAATTTCAAAACATCAGTTCTCCACACCCAGTGGTCCAGGTTGGGAGACCTGGCGAGAAAGGCTACATTGAATGGTCCGACATGATCGTGTCGACACAGGGGCCAACAGCTGGGGCAGTGGCCATCGAATACAATCTGGAGACACCGACCGGCCCGTGCACTGCCGTCTATCCACCGTCTGGTATGTGGGATGTCCACGTCCGCATTGGCGGCTTTTCCGGCTCGCAACTTCAGCTGGTTGAGTGTGCAAAGGCGCCTCAGATTCCAAACTATGTCAATCCCCAATGCATAGCAGCGTATCTTGGCATGCACATCACGAAGCACGCCTCTAATCTATACATGGAAAACAACTGGATCTGGACTGCCGACCATGACATTGAAGATACGCAGAGCGCTCAGATTTCCGTCTTCACCGGCCGTGGCCTGTTGGTCGAGTCGGAAAAGGGGCGAATTTGGCTTGTTGGTACTTGTGCCGAGCACTATGTGAAGTATCAGTATCAGCTTGTCAACACTCACGACATTTGGATGGGCATGATTCAAACCGAAACCCCCTATTTCCAACCGAGTCCTCTAGCGCCAGTGCCGTTTACAGAAGTTGATGTTGTTCGTCACGATCCGGATTTTGTAGCCGACTGTGGAAGCATGACCAACAGCAGCGTCAGCAGCAACAGCAGTGCCAATAGCAACAGCACTGCACAACTGCCTGGTAACCCACCTTGCGCTATGGCATGGGGCCTCCGCATCGTCAACTCCCGCAACGTCAGCGTCTTTGGCGCGGGCCTTTATTCGTTTTTCAACAACTACGATACTTCTTGCAGTGCCCCGGGAAACGGCGAACGTTGCCAAGCACGCATGGTGTTTACAAGCATGTCAGAAAATGGAACAAACGCCACATCGACATTTCTGCCTACAGAAAATGCCAGTCGCATCCGCCTTATTTCAGCAGCCAACATGACAAGCGTGGCAGGCGTGGAGATATACAACCTCAACACGATCGGCTCCGTTAGCATGATCGAACGTCAAGGTACGGACGTGGCTCTTTACGACAAAAATGTTGCTGGGTACACGGCTTGCGTGGCGCTTTTCAAGTTCTGGCAGAACCAAGGCTCTCTGGGATCGAGTTTTGGCATTGGCAGTACTGTTACTTCTAAAGATTTTTCGTTGGACCTGTCGGCAGAGATCCAGCCAGATGCGCTCTGCTTTGGGAAATGGGGGCACCTCTGCGGAAAAAACTACAAGAACAATGAACAGAAGCCACGTGAGAAACAGAGACGGGATCTTTTGGGTGGCGCCAACATTGTCAAGAAGCAGGCTGACCCTACGTCGACGATGGGTAGCACATCTGTGGTCACTCTTTCACCAACACTCTCGTCGGTGCTACCTCTTCCACTGCCTTCTCAGACTGACTGCAACTTTGTCTACGCGTGGTGATGATGGAGAGGGAGTGAAGGGATGATGGAAGGAACATGCATTGCTTTGTCAGTGTTGTGCGATCCGAGGCTGTATGTAGACAGCAGGATAGACCATGCAAACGGTTGCAGTGCCCTGCAGTAATAGATCTGTGACAAGGTTTACAGGAACAGAGTTCAATATGTATTGCGCAATGAAAAGGAGACGTTGACCATGATTGCCGCGTGGAAAAAAAAAAAACAGGGAGGTGGATATGGTGGGATTTTGGCGTAGATCATTGTGGGGAAGGATTGCCCATAGCGCTCGTATGGCGCTGAAGCGAGGAATGGCGTACCCGGAGATATAGTGCTGACGCAACTGATGCATGGAATGTGTCTTGTCTCAACGGGGGCGGGTAGTAGCGCGGCACCAACCGCTGTCAAAACCTTAGATGGGTGTGTACACTTGCAAATAGCGTTGCCGATATGCTACGCGACGGCACAGCTTCAACTTCGAAACCATCAATTTTCAACTCCATTACCGCATGGTAATAACTACTTGAATAAGGGTAATTTTCTCTTTAAAAAAATAGAGAAAACAAAAATAAAAAATCAACAACCCTGCGTGTCCATACGCCATTCGCATCGCTACTCCTAGCCTGCAAATATAAAGAATGACAGAAGAAAACATCGAATATATTTCCACCTCATTATAACCATCTGAACTTGCAAAATAAGTAAACGAGAAGTAATCTCGAAATATTGGAATGCTGAGCAACAAGGTGGAATATAAAGAAGAAATCGAATGTAAAAAAAAAAAAAAACACGCGCTCATCATCTGGGACATTGTCCCCTACCCCCTCCCCGTGGGTTTGAATTGCATAGCTCGTTGGTCTCTTCGCTCGCGCGTCTAGGCGAGTCCTGGGTTGATCGCTGGGTGAAATAGGCACCGAAGAATCGAATAGAAGAATAAAACGTGGCAAAGGGGTATCGGAAAGCCTGGTCGGCAACAGGCCAGAAGGTGCGAAAAGAATGTAACAAAAGTAGCAGAAGCGAAGAAGAAGGAAGAAACGTGAAGAGACCAGAGACGAGATTGGATAGGTGGTTACTAAAAATGAATGCCAGCCTGTTTTGGGCAAGCAAACAAAGAGAGGCAGGGTTTTGCGAGAGCGGTGATTTTGTAGGGAGCCGAATGAAGTATAAAAGAAAAAAAGCTAGACGGACGCGGGGATGCTTGATGGGCGCGTGCTGCTAGAAGAAGTTGATGATTTGCCGAGCCAGCGGGGGGGTGGCCATGACCAATGGCGACTGCATCTCGAAATTGAACAGAAGACCGCTGGACGAAGAGATCTGCGATGGTGACTTGCTTCTGTTCAAAGACGGGAGGGTAATGACGGATGCTGCGTGAAGGCTCGTGATCTCATGGATGCTAGCGAGGCCGGGCTCGCGCTTGATTGACAGTGAGTGACTTGGTTGCCAGAATCAAATGATATCATCGCTGGCGAGTTTGGGGCGCGCGGGAGCGAGTCGCCTCGGGTGGTAGAACAAAGGAAAAAAAAATGGGAGGATGGATCGCATCGACAAGTTCGGTTGCGAAACAGAAGAAAGACAAGAAAAAGGCTGGCTTGAAACTGATTTACAGCAGGGCCGCCGCAGCCATGCCTGCGACGCCAGCCAGGGCGGCACCCATGACGGAGCCGCTGCGAAGGCCGGCGTTGGCACCGCTGCTGCTGACGGGGACCGCTGTCGTCGTAGTAGGGCCGGTGGCGGTGGCAGCGGTAGCACCGGTGGTAGAGGTGCGGGTGCCGTTGACGGAGACGAAAATACCAGTCGACGACGGGTGGTAGACGCCCGTGCCGGTGGAATGGAACAGCGACGAGGTGTTGTACCGGGTGGCCGTGGTGGTGGCGACGACGCGCGAAAGAGTGAGGGTTTGCGTCAAGGTGTGCGTGGAGGTTTGGGTGGTGCTGGACGTTGGGGTGCCGTACGTCGTATCCTGAGCAACCGCGAGGAGAGGCAGCAGAAGCGCCGAAGTGAGCCAAGTGATTTGCATGGTTGAGTTTGGTCTACACGTTTGACACCGTGTAAGTGATGTTGTTGCTTTGTCTTGAGCAGCTGAATTTTGCTTCCAGAGCAGAGTTTGGTGGGATGCAGATGCAGTCCGTTGCCGAGAGAATGAAGAACAAAAAGAGTTCCTTGCGTGCGGTTCGTGATGTGCGTTTGTCGCGTGGACGAGTGAGTGATATGAAGACGTAGTGTACGTGTGTATCGTTGAAGAGAAGTGAGAGGGGGGTAGACTTTGCCAACGAAGCCTGTGTGTCGTGAGAATAAAGAGGTGTGTGTAAAGATGAGGGAAAGAGGGAGCGAGAGCGAGATCGAGAAGGAAAGAGGCCCTCAAAATAAAGGCGCCGGGGGAGGGGGGCAGATGAGCGAGCAAAACGGGTAGGCGCGAATGAGTGCCTGCGATGGGGACCCGCTAAAGAGCGTTCGACTGCACTTTACAGAAAAGTGGAGCGACGCCTTCTCAGACCGACCCATGCTGGTGCTCTGATTATGCAAAACGGCGCAAAGATGCGAGGGGGATGCTTGCCGGGGAGTGGCGCTATTCCGTAACGAGAATTAGCGCTGGGGCCCGATCAGTTGTGTGAATGCACTTGCCCGTTGTACCTGAGAGACCCTGGGCGGACCTCAGACGCGACAAGCGTGCGGTCGAATCGGAGACGAGGGGTAGAGGATACCATGTCTGCCGGCGAAATTAGCCGCCGTGACGAGTACCGTGGACCTGCCGCTTTGGTAGTATTGGACCTGGGCTTTTCTCATTTGCGACGAGGGGGAAATTACAGGCGCAATCTCAGGGCATCTCAAAGTCCAGGCGTCCATTTCCCTCTGTTTTCTCTGTTTCTCTCCACGACCCTGCTCTCAGATCGTGAAACTATCTCTGCATCTACGTCAGCTCGTACGGTCTCCCTTCGTATACAAATAGCAAGCAGAGGCCATAAATAGGACCTTGGTGTTTCGGATCACTGCATCCTACAACGGCACCCAACATCCAACGGTCCTTCGTCCTCCCTTCGTCCTCCCTCTGCTGGCCGTCATTAAATGAGTTCGGAGAAGAGATCGCAATCTCCTGGGCGCTCCTCTCATTGATATAAGGCAGCGGCAGATGGTCGGCCACGCGGATTGCCTCTTCCAAATGCGAAGGCAGGTGCAACGTTTTAAAATGAGTAACCTTGTTAGCACGCAATCACAGGGCAGAAAGGAAGGAGGGCAGACGTGCAGGCCAGTGGCCTCAGCTTCGGAGGCACTGGTCGTGTGTCGCTCGCTTGTTGGATAGACGACGCTGGGCAATTTAAGGTGGACCAATCACCTCCACATGGCCCGTTTTCATGACAGGTACAGGCTACAAGGATGACCGCCGAAAAGATGAGCTGTGTCCTGTATCCTGTGACGGTCGGTACCACTGTTCCTGCACGCACCACCTCTTAGGCTCCCTGTACCTGACGCTAGTCCCCGAATGGCTAAGCCACTGGACTTTTTTTCTGGGTGTTTCTGATTTCACCATGCGATGCGCCACATCCCTCCGTTGCGACTGCTTTTTGCGCAAACTTTGTACCTTCACCGCAAGAGCAACCTGGCAAACTGGCCACCCGTGCCAGCGAAGCAAAACGATGCGCTAGACAATGGGCGCTGCGAGCAGAGGCTTGTTGCCCGCCAATCGCACGCAGAAATCCCCGTTAGGGCCAACATTGGCGCCGACGCGCGGGGCAAGGCAGGCTGCTGGGCTTAGCGGGCGGGGAGGGGTTGGGAGTCTCAGACATTGCCAACGTCGCCGCTCCTTGCGTCATTTGCGCTCCAATAAAAACGAGCTGCCTAAGCAAGCAGCCACCCGGCAAATCCAAAGGATTGCCTTTTTCTGTTGTGAGTTCTGTTGTCACTGTGCTGTTGTCTCTGTCCCCGTTTTTTTTTCTTCCTTTTTCTTTTCGTGCCTTGCGGGCCGTCTGCAAGAGCGACGTGGCAGATGCAGCCATTTCTTTTTCTCTTTTTTCACCTTTGTTGGGTGGCGATCAGCGGAGCGAGAAGATAATTCTTCTTTTTCTGCCGACCCTTTTCTTGCAGCCTCTCCAGTCGTCCGACGAGCGACCCCCTGTCATGCTTTTTTTTTTTTTTTTTCGACTTCACGAAAATGAGTGGAGGCCGTAGTCTGTAATTGGGAAATACCCGGGCGGCGTCACAGAGTCGTGTTTGCAGTGGGAACGAAGCCGTTTTGCGGCCAGGCACCAGTAGCCGTCCTCTTTCGGACAGCCGTCCCCCTGAATGGCTTCGTCCTCATGCATCCACCATTGGTGGCTTCCCGCGTGGTCTAACCGTGTCGCGACCGCGTGCTTTGCCAAGAGGAGCACGTTCTATTGGCAATTTATTCTCTGCAGCAGACAGCATGAGGCTCGCTTCTTCTTCTGGACTGTCGTGCCTGGTAACGCAAGATGGTGAAATGCCTCCGTTTTTTTTTTGTTTCCTTTTTTTTGTTCTCTCTCTCTCACGATTCGTATCGTGAAACATTGCTGCCCCCATTTTTTTCGTCAGCTATGGCACGCCCGATAGAGATGTGCACAGCTTTTGATTTCCGGGTGTGCCTTTGGCTGACTTCCGAGCTTTATTGGCTAGGCGCCACGAGTGGGAAACAAAGCACGAAGCTCCTTGGCTCGCGACCTATGGATTCATGCGGATGAATTGCAATGAAAAGAAACGTTCATGATTCCTGTGCTTCTCGATAAGTATGCACTGCTTGGTCTGCGGTTACCGATCCCCCACGATCATGCTCTTGGACCGATCTTTGATTTATCGTCCGTGATGAAGCAAGCGGCGGTGCACCCCCTGAAGCTGTCACCATATCGTTCTTGGACCAAAAAACCCGTTCCATGTTGCCATGACGCCCTGCCTCCCGACCGCGTCACGCTTGGCGTGGATTTGCAAACATTTTGATTTTGAATTTGCGGTCCGGCGTAACCAATGCCGTTTCACGATGCATTCGACATCAGCCGAGTCGGAAATTGCTGCTCACTCTCATAGTTCCTCCGTGCTACCGTCGCCTTGGCCTGGCTCCATTCCTTGCCGTAGTGCCCTCAGGACACCTGGTGGCTCATTAACGTAGCCGTGGGCCCTGACGAAACGACGACCACGGTGACAGCTCCTGTAGAAGTGGTCGCTGTTGATGTCGGCCAGGGCGGGAGAAAAAATGTAGCCAAGCTATCGTCCGACGTCTGCCACCAAGAAAAGGAGGGCGCGGTGCTGGGACGCACGGTCAGGACGATTGTGACACTTGTCTGAGACGATGCAGCTGGTGAACACGCCCCGTCAGTCGTCGACAGGGTGCAGGAGGGTGCCTGGCTTGGTGGTTAGAAGAGACTGTTATTATGCAGCTGTGTGTGTGCACCGAGCGACAACTTACCGACGACGAAAAGGGGGTGGCCAGCCTTGTAACAGTCTTGGTGCTGGTCTCTGTAATTTTATCGGCCTGCGTTTCTATCACGGAGATCTTGACAACATCAATAATGGTAGTCGTCAAGGTGAGGGCCGATGCCTTTGCCAACGGAACGACGGTTAGCTTTGACGTGTGCGTGTCGCTCTGTGTACTGGCTGCCGCCGCGCCGAGCACAGGCAGAGCGAGAAGTAGGCGTCGTGCTATCATGGGAAAATGCAGTCTGCGACAAGATAGAAAGCAGCACGGGAAACCCGAGCCGCGTGCTGTATTTATGCTTCAAATCATTTCCTCGTCAATGCTCTGACCTCACGATACCCTGCCATCGAATGGGTGAATCACTTCACCGAGACTTTTGCGTCACTCAATTCACCAGTAAGGCAAACGTGACATCGCAGTGATGGCTGCATCACCATGCATCTTGGGTAGAAGTTAGACGCATCGATCTCCTTGCATCACCAGCCTTCAGCTCCTGTAGCTGTCATGAACGATCGCCGCGCGATACTGCAGGCAGGCATCCCGCAGTCAGGTGCTTGACACATGTGATTGATATGGAGATCTGTACCATGTCTGGCCACCACACCGTGTGTCGCCGAGGCATTTGCGGATGGAGTGATGCGGTTGGGCCAAGAGAAGAAAGGTGAACTTCCCCGCATTTAAGACAGTATGCCTCTCTCTTCTCTTTGTCCCCCCTCCCCCCCCCCCTTCCCCAGACCGAGAATCCCAGACTGCATCTTGACTTCATTTGCGTATTTATCAGAATGCAGGCCCTTGTCTCGAAGAAGCTGTCTCAGATCAACCTGCCCATCCTGGCCGGGCGGCTGTCGTCGAGGCCGGTCGTTGTGGCGGCGGCGGCTGTCGCCGGTCTCTTCACTGTGCTTTCGGCCAATCGGCTGCTCAACACCCTCACCCTCGGCAACCCGCTGCTGCTGCTGCTGGCGAAGACGTGGAACGGGCCCGAGGAGATCGTGCTCATCACGGGCGGCAGCAGCGGCATGGGCAAGATCATGGCGGCCGAGTTTGCCAAGCGCGACATCAAGGTCGTCGTCTTTGATCTCCGCCCCCCTCCCAAGGATGCGCCGCTGCCGGCCGATGTCGCCTTTTACCAGGTGGACATCACCGACGACGTGCGCGTGCACGAGGTCGCCGAGCGCGTGCGCCGCGACGTTGGCGAGCCGACGGTGCTCATTAACAACGCCGGCATCGGCCACGGCCAAACCCTCTTTGACGGCACCCCCGACCAGGTGCGCCGCGTCTTTGCCGTCAACGCCGTCGCCCCTCTGCTGCTCGTGCGCGAGTTCGTGCCCGCCATGGCCAAGCGCAACCACGGCCACGTCGTCACCATGGCCAGCATGGCCAGCTTCGTCGTCATCGCCAACAACGTCGACTACAGCTGCTCCAAGGCTGCTGTGCTGGCCCTGCACGAAGGCCTGCGCACGGAACTCCTCCAGCGGTACAACGCTCCGGCTGTCCGGACAACGTCAGTATCTCTTCCTTTGTAAAATACCGACCGTAGCTGACTCTTCAGGATCGTTCATCCTTACTGGGTGCAGACGCCGCTCCTCAACGACCTCGTCCACAACAAAGGCTTCAACGACGGAATTCTTCAGCCAAAAGACGTGGCTGACGCCGTGGTCAAGCAGGTCTTGAGCGGTCGCAGCGGACAGATCATTCTGCCGTCGCACCTGGCCGTGGCATCGATGCTGCGCGGCATGCCCACCTGGGCCCAGGAGCTGATCCGCAACTACAAAGGCAGCGCACTCAAGGTGACCGGACAGTAGTAGCTGGAAAAGCACAGCAGCACAGCAGCACACAGCTTGTTTTATATACACAATTAATATGCTGAGAATATCCGCTGTGACATCTTATTTCTCACTGCAGGAAATCCCACGTGGCGCCGGCATGCACTTTGGCCACGCGCAGAAACTCGCTGATCGAGGCAGACTCGTTCACCTGGGCCACTGTACGCCGTAAGTCAGCAAGGAAGCACGGGGAAAAAAAAGAAGGAACAGGGAAAATGAGCCCACTCGTCTTCGGGCTGCAGCCGTACACGTAGGCCGGGATGCCCGCATATCGGTAGTGCTTGCAGTCGGTCGCTCCCATGGACGGGATGGCCAGCGGCGTTTCCTCGTCTGGCGCAGCCAGCTTGGCGTTTTGTGCCAGCAGGTCCACCAGCGGGTGCGCCAGCGTGGAGAAGCTAAACGGGTTGCTGGCTGCCTCGTGCACGGTCAGCGTGATCGTCGCGTCGGGCGCGTAACGGTTGGCGATGATGTCCTCGATCGTAGCCAGCAGCGTGTCCCGCGTCAGGCCCACCGGCATGCGCATGTCCAGCTCCGCTTCGCACGTGTCCGGAATCATGTTGACCTTGAGCCCACCCCGGATCACCCCCACGTTGACCGTCGGCCGCGCAATGATCGCTGCCGTGCCTGGCCCCATCGTCTCGTCGATCACGCGGCGCACCTCCGCTCGCGCAATTTGCCGCGCCATCTCCTCTGGCAGGTCGACCGGCAGGGCCTCGACTGCTGCCACGACGTCGTTGATGAACGCTGCCGCCGTGCGGATGGCCCCCTTGCTGAGGTTGGTGTAAGCTCCGTGGGCCCCCTTCGTGCGCACTCTGGCCGTCAGCCGCAGCGTGCCCTTCTCCGAGAACCGGATGCTGCCGCAGCCTGCCGGCTCGGCACTCAGCATCACGTCGCCACCCCAGCGCGCCCGGTCTTGCGCCAGAAGATACTTGGTGCCCCAGCGGCCGCCCGTCTCTTCGTCCGACACCGCACACAGCGACACGCTGCCTCGCAGCTGCGCCCGCCGTGCATACAGATACACATATGCAACCACCAGCGACGCCGTGCCCGATTTCATGTCCACCACGCCCCGTCCATGCAGCCGGTCCCCCTCGATGTCGCCCGACCATGGGTCGCGGTCCCAATCAGCACCGTCGCCAACAGGGAACACGTCAATGTGTCCATTCAGCACCACGCGCGGACCGGGGCCCAGCCCTCCTTCGAAGTCGCTCACAATGTTCGGCTTGCCGCCCTGCGGGTCAATCAGTTCGTGGGGAATGCCCTGGCTCGCGAGGTAGTCCGTCAGCACTTTCGCTGCGACGGCTGTTGGCCCTGGCGGATTGGGCGATGCCGCACGCACAAAGGCCTGCAGCAGCTGCACGAGGCTTGCCTTGTCGGCCTCGATGGCTTCCAGGAGTGCTGTCTTGGGATCCATGACGAACCGCTTGACCGCCACTTCCAAGGACAAGCGAACATGGTATCTTGTATCTCTGGCTTTCTTCTGAATGACGTGCTGCCGCAGTGACTCACGCGGGGAAACAATCTCCACGGCATCTTCAGTGGTTATCTCCGTGTTGATTGCCGAGTTTTGGTGGCCAGCCAAGCCTGATCTGTTGATCGCGTGGCCAAGGTTACCGGCCCGTCAAAATGATGCTTAACAAGTAGAAAAACCACAATGCTGGAGAATATTGCGACATGCATAGTCCCCGCCGCAGCACGGATGACGCCAAACATTCCAATCTAGATCGTCAATCTGCCCGCTGTTAGGTATGTCAACTTGATCGCAAATGTGAGAGAGACATGAGAACGAAAAAGCCCCAGAGCGGTAGAGACACAAAAACATGGAGACATGAGACACAGACAATGAGCCGACAATAGATAAATTGCCTAAGCTTAAATGGCAGGCAACATGTTTTGCCCAGATCATAATTGGCATTGGTAGGGGTATTCAGGCTTTACACAGACGTCAATCTCAACCCCCAAGTAAGGATATGCTTCAGCGCCAGACAGAACGAAAACTGCTTGCCAATCATGCCCGGTTCCTCCAGGGAAGGGCATCTTGCTGAGTGGTGCGACTAATCCTGAGAGTCGGCACTCAGCAGGCTCACCCAGACAAAGCCTCTAGACCGGTGGAACCACGCCATGTCCGAGCACGTGTCTGTGTTGCCAAAGTGGCACCTATCGTGACAAGCTGCTTAACAGCTGCGGTGTGACAAGAGTGACAGGAGGGGAAAGCACACTTACCCCATAGCAGGCACGAGGTAGTCCCCAGTCTTGGCAGACACGTTGAGCAGGCTAGACGACAAGGCCTGCAAGGACTTTGACCACGTGAAATCGTGAGGCGCGTCCACGTCGTCAGGGGTGGACTCGTGGGTTGGCGTGCGGACACAGATCGACTGGGCCTCTTCCAGGACCGGCTGGAAAAGGCATGGCGGACAGTCGATGAGATCGACAGTGAGGGGCGGGAAGACCAAGTCGGGAGGTTCCGCAGGGTGTTTTCGAGCAAAGCACAGAGTCGACATGGCCAAAAAAAAGTGAGCGAGTGCCGTGGAAATTTGGAAAAACATGCCAGCGAGTGGTGGACAGGGTTCTGAAAAGTGTCAGTGGACATCAGACGTGTTTTGAGGCGGGGCAGTCGGGGAGGTGAACAGCACTTTTGTTTAGGCTTGTTAGTAGGGGAGAAAGAAAGAAAGCAGAGAGAAGTAAAGGGAGCGAAGTGTGATGAAGGAGCACTTTGGACGAGGAAAAGAATGTGATGTGCTGATTGTTGTGTTGATTTGAATGCTTGTTGTTCAGGCGAGCCGAGACTGATGTTTGTAGGAAAGAATCGAGAAACAAAAGGGAAGAAAAAAATCAGGAGAGAACGAGAGATCAAGGTGAAACAGACGAGGAAGTCTCCCCCCAAAGGTATTCTCATCCCCGGAATTTTAGTTTTCCCCGTGCAAGACCTCGTGGCATTGCTATTTCCTAATTGGGAAAGCACTCAGCCATCAGCATCGCGAAAACGTGGCAGCCATGGCGACAGCCAGGCATGGCCAACACACACGCAGATACTAATAGAGACAACCCTAAGAAACAGTGTATCGGGCCCGAGCTGCCGCCGATCGGCCCCGGATCGACGTGGTGATGCTCTGGGCTGCCGGATGTCGCGCTCGGATGCGAGCTCGCTTGTGGCGTCGAGATCCCCGCTATCGCCGTTTCGATGACTAAGGCGGCACTGCCCCACCACAGGTCCCCACCACTGGATAGATACGGCACGCGTAATGCGCATGCTACCGTTGCCGATCATTGGCCAAGGGGGCAGTGACAAGTGCCAAGTGCCTTCTGTGAGGGGATTAGACGCCGCAAGCTCTGTTATCTCTGCTGACGCTTTCGCCCATGGACGAGGCAGAGGGCATTCTCTCCGTTTACCATCCCGCGGGCGGCCAGCGGCCAATGGGCCACTGCATTTCAAAATCACAAACATTTTGGCGCTTTCTTGGCCGCAGTTTCGTGCCATGTCTGCTTATTCGGCACATCGTCGGAGACCGAATTTTTACGACCGAATTTCTGGAGCAGCAGCGGAGGATCTACCCATTGAAGCTACCTGCCGGTGTTCCTGCGCCGTCTTATTTTTTTCTCTCTTTATTTTTCTCTTATTTTTTATTAATTTTTTTCTCTTTATTTTTTAATTTCATTCTCGCTTGAGCTCAGCAGACGGCCATCTCCAAAGAATGATTGTGGCATTACCCAGCCGCAGCCGCACATCGCCACCGGAGCCCTCGTTTTTGAGCTCCCGAGCGAGCGACTGACCGGCTCTCTCTCTCTCTCTCTCTCTCTCTCTCTTCATTCTTCCCCCCTCTCCCCCTCGTCCTCGGATCTAAGACCCCGCGAGACATCTCCGGCAATGCGAACGCACCACGTCAGCGCTGCTGGCGCATCGGCTTCGCGGCCCTTTCGGCCGCGTCTTACCTCGAGCGGCTCATTCCACGCCGGCGACATCATCCCATCATTTCAGTCACCCAGCCGCCGTCATCGCCGGCCGTCGATACCACACCGCCGGCCCTCTGGCACCCGCTACCACACCTTTCCCGCCCCGCCGCCCAAGTCGTCTTCCAGCGACACGCTGTACAATGGCGCCAGCGACAGCCCCGGCGCCAGCGCCCACGGCGGCAGCAGAGCCAGCGCCCACGGCGGCAGCAGAGCCAGCGCCGCCACGCCGCTGCCGCTGAAGCAGCTCGGCCTGCTGGCGCTGCTCAGCCTCGCCGAGCAGACGGCGCTCAACTCCATCTCGCCGTACCTGCCGACGCTCGTGGCCTCGTTTGACGAGATCCCCGACGGCGAGATGGGCCTCTACGTCGGCCTGCTGGCGTCCGCTTTTGCCCTCGCCCAGCTGGCCACCAACCTCTTCTGGGGCTACCTCTCGGACCTGGTCGGCCGCAAGCCGGTCATGCTGGCCGGCTCCTTTCTGCTCATGGTCTGCTTCTGCTTCTTTGGCTTCTGCACCACCTACTGGCAGGTCGTCGTCATCCATGTCGCCATGGGCCTGCTCAACGGCAACGCTGCCGTCGTGCCCACCTGTCTCGGCGAGGTCACCGACCGCACCAACCAGAGCAGCGCCTTCATCTGGCTGCCTGTCATGTACTCCATTGGCGGCATCACGGGGCCTGCCCTCGGTGGCCTGCTCGCCGGTCGCCCCGACGCCAAGTACCCGTTTCTGGCGCCTAATATCGTGTCGGCGATCTGCTTGGGCATTTCCGTGATCGTGCTGGGTCTCTGGTTTGAGGAGACGCTCGACAAAAAGGACCGTCCGTCGGCGCTGACCTGGGCACGGCATCTGTTTGGCTGCCAGACATATCGGAAAGCTGAGGCCCACCAGGAGGAGCAGGAGGACCAGGATCGCCTGGATTCATCCCGAGGTAATCTGAGTCCGCCGTACGAAGACGGCGAGGAGCAGGAACAGGAGCGGGAAGTGCTTCTGGGCGCATCCGAGGAGGACCGCCTGGTGGCGGCAGCGGCGGCAACAGCAGCAGCATCAGCGCCAGAAGCAGGGTACGATGGCGACTCTGACGATGCGAGCTTAGTGGAGACGACCCACCGGTCGAGCTCTCGTCAGCTGCTCAATTACAGGACGATTCTCCTGCTGCTCACGTACCTCGTGTTCCAGGTGTCCAACACGAGCTTCAACAGCCTGTACCCCATATTTTCGGCGGCCCCCGAGCCCACCGGCCGCGCGCTGCCGCCTGGCGATATCGGCCTGCTGCTGTCGTTTGCGGGCGCCGCCACCATCTTCTTCCAGGTCGCCCTGTTCCAGCCGTTCAAGACCAGGGTGGGCAACATGGGCACCTACCGCTGGGCCCTGTGCGGCTTGACCGTGTCCATGCTGCTGATGCCGTGGGTCGGCTACGTGAGCGACCCCCCGCTGTTTGGCATCGGCACCAGCGAGTGGTGGTTGTACCTGGAGGAGTCCGTCGTGCTCGTGGTCAAGAACATCTGCGCCGTCGGCGGGCTGTCGAGCGTCATGCTCCTGGTACGTGGCCGTTTGGTGATGGGCCCCGCGCTGCTGCTAACCCGCTCCTCTCCCAGATCAACAACTCGGCGCCGTCCCACGAAACACTGGGCACGCTCAACGGCATTGCCCAGACGCTGTCGGCGGCGGGCCGCAGCTTTGGCCCGTTCTTGTCCGGTGCCCTCTTCACCCTGTCCACGCGGCTGCGGCCGAGGGGTGAGATGCTGGCCTGGGGCATCTTTGGGGGCATCTCGCTGATCGGGTGGCTGGGCAGCCTGGTGATCGAGGGCCGGGGTCTCGAGAGCGGCGACTGGCACGGGGGGGTAGACGACGGCGATAATCCCAGCGATGAGGAGAGGCTCTAGCAAGCCCCCCCATCCATCTATGCGTGGGGGTGGTGTCATCGTCATCATCCATCATCATCATCGGCCGAGAGCGAGGCCAGCGGACCAGTTCGGACTTTGGCAACAGGGGGGGACGCTTTGGGTATGATGACACGAGACACGAGGAATGAGCTGAGAGCGAGAGTGCGAGAGAGAGAGAGAGAGCGAGCGAGCCAAAGAGAGGAAAGAAAACGGTCGCTTGGATACGATGGAGCCCTCTTGCACGGTGCAACGAATGGAAAGATCGATGAGCCACGCGGACAGGATTTTCCCTGGCACGATCATAGACTGGCCAAGACTCACATGCTTTCGCTTGACGGCGCTTGATCTTGCTTGGCCACACGGCCAACCCAACGGCCGGCTACTGTGCCGCCGGCTCCTGGCTTTGCCGCTTCGGGGCAGTTCTTTCGAATCTCGATCTGCGCAGCGCCCGCCATTGGCCAATGCTCTCTCTCTCTCCTTCAGCCCTAAATAAGGCTGGCCCCCACCCCCCAACTACAGCGTCTGTTGGTGTTCTGTGCGGCCCTGTGCGCCATGGAAGAAAGGCCCTGTTAGGCATGACGCACTTCTAAGCACCACCTAAAAAAAAGGTGGTCTGGCTCACCGGCCTAAAATCTCACCTTTATTCCACCTCTCTCCCTTTCTCTCCCTCTCTCTCTTGTCTCCCCCTCCCCCCCCCTCGCCACTGTAAACTTCCGGTGCTCCTCTTTTGCCACGCCTTTTGACACAGCCGGGCTATTTTGCATGTTATGTCTCGTATTGTGCTCTACTTTCGGCTTACGCCTGCACTTCCAGGGATCACACTCTGGCACTTGCTGGATCTCCCTTCCTTCTCCCCCCCTCCCCCTCCCCTCCCATGTCTACTCTCCCACGGCCTTGGGACGCGCGTGATCCCACGTTCTGGCGTGACATTACCGGCACTGCTCCCCTCCCTTCCATTCTTCTACAATTGAGACTGTCCCTCTCCTCCAAGGCGGCCTCCAATAATGCGCGTACTATGTCAGCACTGGCCCTTCCGGCACTGCGCTCTTCTGTTCCGCCACTCTCTGCCAACCACGCCCGCTGAGCGCAGGGGCCGAATGCCGCCTACTGCCAGGGCACCGCAGGTTCCTGTAGGTGATCCTGCAGATGCTGGCTTGTCCTACATTGTGCACTTTTTCCCATGACTCAGATCCTCGCTCGGCCGTTCTTGTCTTGTCGAGGCGTTCTTTCTTCGACATCTGACGATGCCCTTTGTAGTCCAGGCAGCCCAGTTCCAAATTGCTCTGTTCATCCATGCGCTCTTCGACCATACGCGTCCTCTTTCAGGAATGCGGTGTCTCGTATCTCTTCTAAGCACTTCCTAATCGAGTCTCACCCCCCTCCCCCCCTATCGCCATGCGGGTGACTCCGTCGTCAGAATATCGGGCCCTCACCTTCGGGCCCTTTCTGCTACCTGCACCGCTCTGTCTGTTGATTGGCGTGTGCGCCAGGCAGATGCTGGAACCAGAACAGATTGAGGCTCACAAGGTTCAACCGTCATCCAGCATGGCCACTCCATGTGTATAGTGGCATTGGAACACCCTCGTCACCTCTTTACGAGTAGTTCCCGGCATCTATAAGAACGAAGAAGGGGGACAGATTACCAGGAAAGAGACAGCCGACACGCTTCCATTCATCCAAACAACTCCTCCTTTTGGCTGGATCAACATCATCGCCATCTTCTCATCACTTATAGTCGTCTTACCACCCTCGAACTTTTTCCTTTTTTTACTTCATCATGTCTTCCGGCTCGCACCGACATGGCGGTTCCGGCAGTGGCTCGCATGGCAAGAAGCCGTCACAAGTGCGTTTTGATTTTCAATTCGTATTTATTCTCCGTTCTGTGACGCTTCCGGCCAAAAAAGGGGGGGAGACGGGGAAGAGGGCGGCTATGCTAACGCGATGACTACCCACACCAGAAATCTATCAAACAACTGATTGAGTCCCTCGAGACGCACCGCGTCAACACGCTCACGGAGCTGTGCCGCATCGAGCGCGTTGCTGCTACCATCCACAACGAGGACGATGCCCGCGCCTTCCAGGAGCCAATGACGGCTGCCTGGATCTACTATGTAGACACGAACCAGATGCTCACCGAGCTGCGCGGGCTCACGCCCAACTACCCCTTCAGCGGCGACATCATCACCGAGGCTCAGCTGCTCGTGCGCAACGACCCCGACAGCAACCGCAGCTGGAACATGGCCTGGCTGTGTCTATCCAAGATCCGAGATGAGTGCGTTTTACCTGCTTCTCTTTTTTTTTCTCTGGCTGTCTATTTTGGCTGTCTATTTTCTCTGACAGCAGCAGCAATCTGATTCCCATGTTCGCCACCAACGAAGCCAGCAAGCCCGAGATGTGGGCGGGCTACCAGCCCGAGCCCGAGGAGTGTGCCCAGCTGGCCCAGTGCTTCGAGTATGAGTGGACGCAGGCTATCGTCACCATGCTGCGGCACTGGTCTACACCGCCGACGTGGTATTAGGAGAGAGTGTGTGTGATAGGAGGCTTTCTTTTTGCATGGCCAATGGACAACGGCGCAGTTTGGTTCGGTGTTGAGAGCAGGATTTATTTCCGCACTGTGGCATTTTCAAAGGCATGGTTTTTGTTTCCACATCCAGCGGCAGAGCATAGAGTATAGCATCAGGACGGAACATGTATAGAGGCGGGTTGCGCGAGCCTCAGAAGCAGGGGTTGCTGGACAGCCCGAGACCCAAGAGATTCGGATTCGTTTATATCTACCATGTACAAAGTATGTCGTGACCTGATCTGGCTACCGCTAATTCCACTTTTTGGATCCAACTCTATCGAGACGACCCTGGCGTAGCAGTGAGCTCGGACATTCACTGTCCGGGGTTGAAATGTGCACTGTCTGGTTCGTCTATTGAAAAGAACGGGGCTAATTAGAAGAGGCAATTTATAGGATGCCCACCGGCAACTAGACTTGACCGCCAAATGAAAAAGAGGCACAGAAACCGTTCCATGCAGTTCGTTTGCTGGCTTGGGAGTTGCAAAGGGTCCACTGTGACCCAATTTCCACTAATACATTTCCGCACTATATATATACACGCGAAGAATAATTCCGCTCTCTTTCCGAGTCGGAACCAGCAGCCGGCTGGCTAAGCTGGCAGACTGGATGTTGTGCCATTTTTTTTTTCTTTTTTTCTGTCTCTAGATACTGTAGTACTCCGTCACAAAACCTAACGCTTGTGAAACTCGACCGTGGTGGTGTGCGTCTGGATGATGGCGTGGTCGGAGCCGCCATCGCCCTTGTCTGAGTTGGATTCAGATTCCCAGTGTCTTCGCTTCTCTTGGCCCTTGTCCTGGCGCTGTTGCCCCTGTGCGCCGGCCTCAGCACCGACGACCACTGTCTGCAAGGGATACATAGTAGAGGAGTCGAAGCGGCTGTACTTGTCGTGGCGGCTCAGGCCACTCGAGCCGATGGTGGGCCCGCCATTGAGGTTCGAGGGGGCCTGGTAGTTGCTGGACTGAATGCTGCTGCCCAGCAGGTGCGGCGCGACGTGGTTCAAAAAGAGCTTCATCGTGGGCAGACAGCCGCAGATGGTGGACATGTTTGTCTCGACGAAGCTGGATAGTGTCAGCAGCCATTGCTACAGAAAATAAAGATGGGCAAAACATACATCCACAGAAGCACAGGACCACCGCCCCAGGATTGGTCTACGCTTCCCATGGAATTGATGAGGGCGACCAGTCTCATGATGGACGTGAAGACAGTTCTGTTTGTTAGCATGGCTGTTATAGAGTGAGAGAAGGGAAGACGTACACGCCACCAACGCAAAAAAGAGCAATAAGGCCGACTTTCTGTCTCAGGCGCATCTTGAGGGGAATGACGACGGGAATGGGCACGGCCAGGACCATGAGGTCGGTGATGGCGCCGAGGATGGCGGTGGCCTTGTAGAGGTTCGGGCGGTCGATGCATGTGTATTTGGTGACGGTAATGTCAAAGGCGGCGCGCACGGGGCTGCAGGGGAAGATGGCGGCGAACATGATGCCGACGGAGGAGCCGACGACAAAGAACATGACGATCCAGACCTCGATCTGGAACCAGCGGGCTGAGGTGAGGCGGCGGTAGAGCAGCAGCAAGGTCAACTTGGAGCCGCACTGGACGGGATTGTACAGGATGGGCAGCAGGTAGAGGGCCTTGAGGAAGTAGCCATAGTGGGTGAGCGACATCTCCCAGCCGTGGACGCCCATGACCTTGCGGATGAACTCGCGAATGATGAGAATCTGCAAGACGACAGAGAAGATGTAGGCGATCAAGATGCAGGCTGGGGAAAGATTTGAGTTAGCCAGACGGCAGGAAGAAGCAGAAAGTGCACGAAGGCCTACCGTCTTCTATCTGGATTTTCCGCTGCAGCACCAGCCGCACGTAGCCGCGCTGGAGGATGAAGAGGAGGGCGAGCACATTGAAGACGCCAAAGAGCCAGTATGCAGCGGGGACGCTGTTCTGGCGCGGGTTGTCAAAGTCGACGACGTAGCCGTCGGGCGGCGGGAGAGCGACGGGGACGCCGTTGATGATGGCAGCCATGAGGAAGCGAGGAGAGAGACGACTGCAAACGATGAAATTCAGACAAACGCAAAAAGATAAAAGGAGAGAAGAGAAGAGAAAGAAGGAAAAGAAGAAGAAGGAAAAAAAGAGCGCTGTTCACACAGAATGTGCGCATACGCCGCGGGAACAGTCATGGATGGATATATGTAGAATAGCCAAGATTTGCAGGAAGGATTCTGATGGATGTCGACGACTACTGCGTACGAATACTCGTATAGAAAACCCTGGTACGGCAACCAGGATTTAGTGTCCCAGGCGGCTGAGAAGGGCAATGATCGGGGTTTCCCATGCCTAGAGGGGAAATGGCGCGGATCGTTTGGAGCTTACAAGGGTGGCGAGTTCCCAAACGACTCAGGGGGGGGAACGCCGAAGGATTATGGCAACGCATCGCAATACATTGCGGGCTATCTTGATTTGTTTTGGCCGGCGCCGACATTGTGCTAGGAAGCACAAATGCAACGCAGCCCTCGTGCCGGGGGATCGTCCAGTCCTTCCCCGTTGTTGTCCGTTTTTTTAGCTGGCCAAAGCGACGAACCCAAGTCTCCGGACACCATTTTGGGGACTGGCGCCGCCGATCTTGTTCCCTTCTGGCGCGAGGCCCCCCCTAGACCTGCGTCTGCTCCGTAGCAGATATGCGAGCTGTTGTGTTCTTCAGGAGCCGAGTCCCGTCTGGCGCAACGGTCAGGCTGGGATCCCTGTCCTGCGCCACTGGCGCTAGCAGCTTTGAGCAACATTGGCTGCTCATCTCTGCAAGCTGCAAAGTGGGATCGCGAAGAAGAAACAAAAGGACATTTGCCCAACGGATTGCTGCTGGAGCCCGAGCATGCAATATAAGACCGCCAGGGGAGTCTGCCACACTTGACTGCGCTCTTCTTCCACTCACACACTTGCATTGACTTTTTTACACTCAATTTTCTTCTTGCAAGACTTCTTACACTTTCACTATCACTTCCCTCTCTCTACACGCCCTCCATGGCACAGGCACTGATCGATGCTGGGCTGGGCGACCAGCTGCTGCTGCCCGACTCGGATGCCTTCAAGGAGCGCGAGGCGTCGTACTGGTCGTCGACGGCCCAGCTGAAGCCGGCGGCCATTGTGCGCCCGCGGACAGCAGCCGAGGTGGCGACGACAGTCCGCGCCCTGGTGGCCGCCCAGCAGCCGTTTGCCATCCGCAGCGGCGGCCACACGCAGTGGGCGGGCAGCAACAACATCGCCGGCGGCGTCACCGTAGACCTGAGCCAGCTGGACACCAACGCGACCGAGTTCGACGCCGCCTCCGAGACCGTATGGGTCGGCCCCGGCAGCCGGTGGCGTGATGTGTACGCGGCGCTGCAGCCGCACAAGCGCGTGGTCGCCGGCGGCCGCGAGGGCAACGTCGGCGTGGCCGGGCTGCTGCTGGGCGGCGGCAACACCTTTTTCACCGCCCGCCGCGGCTTCGCCTGCGACAACATCGTCGCGTACGAGGTGGTCCTGGCCGACGGTCGCATCGTCACCGCCGACGCCGACCACCACGCCGACCTGTTCCGGGCCCTCAAGGGCGCTGGCCCGGCCAACCTCGGCATTGTCACACGCTTCCGCCTGAACGCCATCCCCAATGACCAGGTCTGGGGTGGCATGACCTTTTTCCCCCGCACCGTCATCCCCGCCGCCATCGACGCCCTGCACGACTTTGTCGACAACGTGCACAAGCACGACGGCAGCAACCTCGTCGTCATCTTCACCCACATGCCCGAGTTCCGCGACATTGTCATCGCCACCCTCTACAACCAGGTCGACGGCATCGAGCGCGAGGCCGCCTACAAGACCTGGCTGACCCTGCCGGAGATCACCAACACGGTCAAGATGACCACCATCAAGGACATGGCCTTTGAGTACAACATCCCGTCTGGCTTCGAGACCACCTGGTTCACCCTCAGCTTCAAAAACGACGTCCGCATCCTCACCTACGCCTCTGCCCTGCACGACAAGCTCGTCGCCGAGCTCCAGGCCGCCATCCCCGCCGGCGACTTTGTCACCCAGTGCCTCTTCCAGCCGCTGCCCACCACCTTTGGCCAGCACGGCGCCGCCGCCGGCGGCAACGTCATGGGCGTCGACGCCCAGAAGGACAACGGTGTCCTGTTCCTGGCCGTCGCCATGGTCAAGACACCCGAACTGGGCGCCTTGGCCTACTCCAAGGTCAAAGCCTGGGTCGAGGCCGTCGAGGCCTTTGCCTCCGCCATTCCCGGAGGCAACCTGCCCTGGCGCTACCTCAACTACGCCGACGGCAGCCAGGCCGTGCTCGAGAGCTACGGCCCCGAGAACGTGCGCAAGATCCGCGAGGCCGCCGCCCACTACGACCCAGATGGCGTCTTCCAGAAGCTGGTGCCAGGGGGGTTCAAGATCTCGGCCGTCAAGGAGTAGCGAAAGACGCTGGTCTCGTTGAGGGTATGTATTCCGTTCGCTAGTAAAATTCATTGGACAGTTATTTTTTGGTAGCAATCGACATGGCACGCTGCCTCGGCAGAGCACATATTTCCCGTAATTGCGGTTCGGTAACTGGCCCCTGTGTACGGAGTACCCCGTAGAGCCAGCTTGGGTTACGATACCCCTGACAGGTGCGGTTGCGTGCGCGGCAGGGACCCCGGAATGGTGTCCTTGACTAGTGTCAAATTCCAAGGCTCGCAAAGAGGAAAAACAGGGAGTTAGTCTAGGCGGCCCACCCTCTCAACTATATACGGTTGGTCGCGGTAATGCCTGTCCGGGTTTATTTCGGCCGGAGACAGACGTGCCTACGCGAGAGAACAAAGAAGGCAAAAACAGAGAAGGCCGAGAAAGGCTATGGATGTTGGCTGCATTCCCTCTCCCAGCCTTGCGCACGCACCCTTGGCAGTGAAATGATGGGCTAAGCAATGCAGTGACCTCAACGGCGCAGATTTTCTCAACGGGCGGTCCCTGTGTATCGCATGAGGGAAATAAATCGCAGAATCCTTGACGCAGCCAGCGTTCTAGCCAGCTCTGCAAGACTGCCCCCCCTCCCAACAGATTTCATCTTGGCTTGCAGCTGTGCCTTGTGTTCCATCTAATACGTTACATGGCATGTGGTCACAGTCGCTTGTGCCCTGGACCAGGTCGGACGCAATGATCCGAGTGAAGTTTGGTTTCACGCTAGACTTATACTAGGCAAGACGCTTTTCGCTTGCTGGATATAGATTGGTGGCTTTCTCGTCACCAATATGCTTTGCGCTATTTATCTAATCTTGCGGCTGGTAACAGGATGAATCGAATTGGAGGCGGCAGACCGGAAAACTCTGCCGGAGCAATGGCCTGACACGGATGCATGACATTGGAGTTGTGGGCTTGCAGTGATGATAGTTCAAGTGTGACGTTATAAAGGGCTAGCTTTGCATATAACAGCACTATGCATTTCGCATGCATTGTCCTCAGTCATTTTCATTATTATTGAGCGTGGTTCTAAGCTGACATTGATCTAAGGCAGGCCATGATGATCTTTCGCTGCATTCTGCGCCACGGCCACGGGCCGAGTGTTTGACAGCTGCCGTTAACCAAAAATGGAAATATTGCTCTTAGAATATGTTCTGTGCACATTTACTGCAGAAGCCAATTCCAGCCCTAGTAATCTAAAGAATATACTATCTTGAGACATTATGCACTGTTATGTGTCGGGACATTAGGGTATGTACTATCCTAAACAGTGTACTAGCTTAGCCGAAAACTTCCGACTAGCTGATTTAGCTGATTTTCTTGAGTGATCGCGACTACGCCACCTCCTTGTAAGGCGTAATATTTTTGTCTTAGAAAAGGAAGGTTTAAAGACAGTTGGTAAGTAACAGTTAGATAAAATAGGTGATAGTGAGCATAAAAAACGACCCTCTTAAATAAATGCTTCTCGGACAATGTAGAAGACGTTGAAGAGAGCTGATGATAAATACAATTATTACAAATAACAGTTGAAACTTACTGTAAAACATTTAACAGAACCAGCATAGTCCCTTATTTTTATATATAGCTTATAGTCCACACTATATATCCGACTTCTCACGTCAAGGAAGACGATGCGGATGTCAGCGTAGGGACACCGACTGATTGTCTGTGGACAATTGGGTGGTTTTATATGACCAGGCACTTTCTAAAAGTACGCATCATCGAACTGTGTACTCTAAGTGAACGCGTTTGACCGTTTGCTTGCCGTAGTTGTGTCCAACACTCGGGCTTCCGTAGCTTTTATGTGTAAAACTATGTCCATGCTGAAGCCTCGTATTCTTATTTTTAAATTGAATTCAGAAGACTCTTTGAACTTACAAGGAGATGAATCTTATTAGTTAGCCTCTCCTATCATTGTAATTTGATTTAACAACGATATCGTGGCACAGTACACATACGGCGCGTACGAAGATATGCGTACTAATTGTACCTCCGCGGCACTTGGTAATGGTTAGTCTCCTTTATGGGCCAATACTGGTATTGTTGTTGATTCATTTCTAGTTTAAATGACTCAAGTGTCTCTCAACATCCCACTTACAACATTTCCCCTAAAACAGCACACCATATTTCCATTTCTCAAATGCTTTTACTTTTTCTCCGGCATTATTATTCTCTTCAAGCAGCCTTCTTTTGCATAACATGGTTATTTCCCATGGCCGTTTTATTTACAGGCCTCTTATTTTCTTCTACGAGTTTTCTCCTTTTGCGCATATTATTTATGCATTTATTTATTTTCCACGAAAGCCTTTTGTTTACCAACACCTACAATGCTGTTATCAACAAAATAAAGGAAGATGGTGTCGCGCTCTTGTGTATGTCCCCGATGCCTATACTTATCTTCTAGTTTTAGAGTGACGTGCGGCCATGAAGTCTGCCACGGGTGTGTCAGTTGAATAAAAAGCGCAGCAGCTTGAACTTGTCTAAGCGTAGAGTCAAAATTTTCAGGAGCGTCCTTATTAGAAATCTCAACCGAAACGTCACGTTTCCAGAAAATACCAGGGCAACCCCGGTAACACAACGGCATCAGATCTAGCCGCATATTGAGTGACGAGCAGATACGCAGCTCTCTATCCATGCAACTCAAACTCATGACTTCCTAGTCTTCTAGTTCACGGATTGTCGCGGAAGTTTCGCCATTGAAGGTCAAGCAAACTACGTTCAACACGCGATCGTTGCAGTAAACACCGCTTACCAGGCAGCAGCAAGAAAGTTCTGCCACGACAGTGTTTTTTTATCGGCTAGTCGAACGGTAACTCGATCGGAGTGTGGCCGCTCGAGGACGTGAACGCTTTCATGCCTATTGATTTCCCCGAGGAATGAACACCCAAACGCCTAAAGATGTCACCCTTTATCCGGGCCCACGTTTCGGTCTTTTTGATTGATATATGCACAAAGGGAAACGGCCTTGCGGTGGTTGGCAACTTGGTTTTTTTCAAGTATCATTTTTGGCGTGGGCCTTGTCTTACAGGCTGGATTTCATTTGTGGCTTTTTTCTTTCTTCTTTTGATTGTTGCCTTGCGGGCATACCCCAGACTCGAGACAAATAATTCCCCGGTACAACCCCACGGGATAATCAAAAAAAAAAAGAGTCTCCAGTTTTTTCAATCATTGAAGCAGCGGCTGCAGATCTCCCTGCGGCTCCTCTACTGACTTGCGCACCTTGAAGTATCCACAGTTCTTCTCCCGGGCAATCATGACGAGGAAGCCAGCAATGACGGCAACCCAGTAGAGATTGTAGGACACGACGGATCCAATCGTGGCCGAGTTCTGCCAGCCGAGAAGGGCGTTGAAGACGCCCCACCAGCCGCCACCTTCAAAGTCTGGGTTGCAGCACTGGAATGTCAGCTGGGCGTTGTGAGAAATGTGTTTGTGGGCAGCTTACATTGACATGCCACACGCTCCTCCGGATGTCGTACGAGCCCGGCCCAGAGCCCAGCTCGGCCGCATCGCCGCCAACAACGAGGTTCCACTGATATGTGGTTAATTAAAAAAAAAAAAAAAAAAGAAGGCAATGACCCACTTGATATGCCTCCAGATGCCAAACACCCTTGGAGAAGAGACCAGCTCCTACGAGGTAGAGGAAGCACGTGGCTGCGATGAGCACATACTGGATAGGGGCCACGCTCGAGCCCCTGGAATGCTGTTAGCAAGCTGGTCCCATAAACTCTCACGACTGGTCAAACTTGCTTGTAAATGAGGAAGCCGAAGAACACGCCGGCGAGGAGACCCGCGGCGGCCGACAGACTGATGGCCCAGGGCGAGGTGCCGAGGGCGACGCCGGCAATGAAGAGCACGGCCTCGAAACCCTCGCGAAGGATGGTGATGCAAGGCAGCAGAGCCAGGGCATACTTCTCGCTGAGGTAGCCGATGCGCTCGCGCCAGGGACCTTGCTGGCTCTGGGTTGGGCTCAGGGCCTTGGCCAGCTTGACGCGCCACTTGTCCTGGATCTTGGAGACGCGCAGCAGCACGGCACCCATGACGGTGATGATGACGGAGGCGCCCAGGGCGAAAACGCCCTCCCAGATGTCCTCGGTGCCGGACAGCATCTCGGCCTCAAGGCCGTAGATGCCCGTCATGACGACGGCACCAATGAGGATGCAGACGACGGAGCCAACGATAGTGCCAAGCCATACCTGTCTGTCAGCGATGCAGCTAAGCGCTCGGGATCTCTGCCACGTGCCTGCTTGAGGAGCTTCTTGCGCAGCGAGGGGTCTGTCTGCTGCGAGACCATGCGATCGATGAGGGCCAGGAGGACGGACACGATGACGGCCGTCTCGAGGGCCTCACGAAAGGTGATGAAGAAGACTGCGGGTCAGTCGGCGACCTCGGCAGAAACAGGGACAGGGTCCACTCCAGTCATGAGACATGGAGGGGCTAAGGGGCGGCATACCTGGGAGGGAGAAGAAGCCTTCCATCGTGAAAAATGTTGACCGACGCTGTCCGGGCCGTGGCAATGAAAGAGACGGGACAGATGTCTTTCCTTGTGCTGGCAAATTGAGGTGAGGCCACAAGATGTCAGGGTGAAAAAAGACTGGGTGGCTAACCGATTTCGGCGATTCCGAGGCCACGGACCTTGCATGATCAGATAAAAAAATGGCAGGCACAACCGCGTATTGGCTTATCAGATCTGACCGCGTCTCCACATTAAGCTATCGCGGCTCGGCGCAAAAGACGTTGCTCCGAGGCAGGAACAAAAAAAAAAAAAGAAGACTAGCCCACCACATGACCAAAGGCTCAGCCATTGGCATCTTCAACAACGCGGCGATGTCTCTGATGTCTCTGATGTCTCTGTTCTGCAGCAGTCGGCCAGGCGCCGTACTGGCTGCAGTGGCCTGGGTTTGCGTCTCCTTGATCGGACAGGCCAGTGGCGAGACGCTCGTACGAGACTTTCGCGTGGGCTGGGTGCATGCGAACCCCGACGGTAAGTTTAACCGAGCGGTGATTGGGGTCAACGGCGCGTGGCCGCCGCCGCTGATCGCTGCCACGGTCGGCGACCGGCTGATCCTCAACGTGTACAACGACCTGGGCAATGCCAGCACTAGCCTGCACTTCCACGGCTTCTTCCAGAACGGCACCAACCATATGGACGGGGCGGTGGGGGTGACGCAGTGCGGCATTCCGCCGGGGGCATCGTTTCTCTATGACATCAAGGTGCGTGCTGTCCTCCTCTCTCGGGCAGATCGATCCCTCGTGCTGACCGACAGTTTGAACAACCCGGGACCTACTGGTACCATGCGCACAGCAACGGGCAGTATCTGGACGGGCTGCGCGGGTCGGTGGTGGTGCACGACCCGCAGGGCCCGTACGAGGGCCAGTACGACGAGGAGATCGTGCTCAGCTTCTCGGACTGGTACCACCGGCCGAGCCAGGAGCTGATCAAGCAGCTGATCAGCGTGGAGAACCCGACGGGGGCGGAGCCGGTGCCGCCGTCGGCGCTGATGAACGACACGCAGAACCTGCAGATCCGCGTGGAGCCGGACAAGACGTACCTGGTGCGCATGGTCAACCTGGCCGGGTTTGCCGCGCACTATGTGTGGTTCGAGGGCCACACGATGCGCATCGTCGAGGTGGACGGCGTGTGGACCGAGCCGGCCGAGGCGGACATGCTCTACATCACGCCGGCCCAGCGGTACAGCGTGCTGCTGACGACGCGCAGCGACCGCACGCAAAACTTTGCCATTGTCGGCGCCATGGACGAGGATCTGTTTGACGACCTGCCCGACGACTTGAATTCGAACGTGACCGGCTGGCTCGTCTACGACAGCGCTAAGCCCCTGTCGGAGCCAACGCCGGTGGACGAGCTCGAGGGCTTTGACGATTTTGACCTGGTGCCCGTCGACGGTGCCCCGCTGCTCGAGGATGTCGACCTGACCATCCATCTGGACGTCAAGATGGACAACCTGCGGGACGGGGCGAACTAGTGAGTTTTTCTTTTCTTTTTTTCTTTTCTTTCCGTCTGTCTGACCATCAGTGCCTTCTTCAACGACATCACGTACGTGGCCCCCAAGGTGCCGTCGCTCTACACGGCACTGAGCGTCGGGGGAGCCAACGCGACAGACCCGCGCGTGTACGGCCGGCACTCGATCGCGCAGGTGCTGCCGCACCACGCGGTGGTGGAGATTGTGCTCAACAACGGCGACGACGGCAAGCACCCGTTCCACATGCACGGCCACAACTTCCAGGTGGTGCACCGGTCGGCCGAGGACGCGGGCATCTACATCGACGACCTGGACACGCCAGCGTTCCCGGCCGTGCCCATGCGCCGCGACACCGTCCTCGTGGAGGGCAACGGCAACTTTGTGCTGCGCTTCCGCGCCGACAACCCCGGCGTCTGGCTCTTCCACTGCCACATCGAGTGGCACATGGACCAGGGGCTCATCGCCACCATCATCGAAGCCCCCGAGGCCCTACAAGGTCTGGCCGTGCCTGAGGGCCACCTGCAGGCCTGCCGGGCGGCCGGGCTGCCTACCGTTGGCAACGCTGCCGGCAACACGCGCGACGTGTTCGACCTTTCGGGGGAAAACCGGTCGCCGCCGCCGCTGCCGGCCGGGTTCACGGCCAAGGGGTATGTGGCGCTGTTCTTCAGCTGCGTGGCCGGCCTGCTGGGCTTGGCCGTGATCACATGGTAAGATAATCTATATAAGCTGCACGTGTCGCAACGACATCCGCTAACCAGATGGCGTGTTGCAGGTATGGCCTGATCGATCCTAGCGTGCAGGACGGCGAAAGCGAGCCGCTGATTGCGGAGGAGGAGAGCTGAGGGCCAGGGCGTCGTTATCTTCGTAGCATTTCCCCGTAGACAACCAATTGATTCATTCTGGAGAAAGCACAACACGCCATCGAACCCGCTGCATTCATAAGCAGCGTCTCAGCAGCGCTCGCGGGATGGGTCTGTTTGGATCGGCCAGCACGCCATCCAATGGCGAATATGCATGGCCATTGACGAATGCCCTGCAAAAGGAGATGGTATCAGCCACCCCGCATAATTGACGAATGCGCTGGCGCTTCTTTGCCCGCCGCCTGTGCCTGTGCTCATCCCTGGCCGAATGAGCCAATCCGCTCCAGCCGATATTTATATGCATATCATCCCGCTGTAGATCCGGCCACGGGCACTCGCTGGCCAGGGCACACTTTCACCATGCCAACAGTCAAATCGGTCGCCATTGTAGGCGCCGGCGCATCCGGTAGGCGGCCCGCCCTTTGACCCGCGCTGTTGATGAAAAACGGCTGCTAATCTAATCTGTATAGGCGCTGCTGCTGTGACGGCTCTCGCGGCCGAGGGCTACTTTGACACGATCAAGGTCTTTGAGCGGCGGGAAGAGCCGGGCGGAACATGGTGCGTCTTGGCGTGAGAGGAGAGCTGTCGAGCTATCGAGCTGTCTGACATGGGGGCATCTGGCATCTGACATACCACAGGATCTTCGATGCCATCCCTCCCAAGCTGGACCTCGTGCCTGGGGCCCTCCCCCCAGAAATTGACACGCCTCTGGCCATCCCGGAGTCGCTGCCGACGACGACAAAGCACTCGACCCAGGAGCGTTTTGACAAGACGCCCATCTATGAAGAGCTGACGTAAGACATTGTCAAGATCACCCACCACCGTGGAGAGCCAGCTGACTCTTTAGAACCAACGTCCCCGAGATTGGCATGTCGCTGTCGGACCGGCGGTTCCCGTACGGCCCCTTTGTCCCGCACTGGATCCCCAAGAACTACATCCGGGACTACTTCTCGCACCACAACCAGGACTCGCGCCTGGTGCTGAACACGACGGTCGAGGACATCTCGCGCATTCCCGAGCCGGAGCGGGCGCCGCACTACCGCTGGAAGCTGACGCTGCGCAAGTACGACGTCGCCCGGAATGTCGACGTGTGGTGGCAGGAGGAGTTTGACGCGGTCATCTTGGCCAACGGGCACTACTCCGTGCCGTTTGTAGGTGCTGACCAAACGGCGACGATGCGTTGCTGCATGCTGACCCGCGACCAGGTGCCCGCCGTTCCGGGCCTGCCCGAGTACATTGCCAAGTTCCCCGGGCGCGTCGTCCACTCCAAGGCGTACCGCACGCCCCGGACGTTTGCCGGGCAGCGCGTGCTCGTCATCGGCAACTCGGCATCGGGCTACGATGTGGCCGACCAGCTGCTGCACTCGGGCCTGCTGGTGACGCCACTGTACCAGTCGCGCCGGTCGCCGGGCCGGTGGGACGGCGACAAGCCGCCGGCCGGGCTGGTGTGGAAGCCGGTCATTGCCGAGTACACGCCGGACGGGACCATTGTGTTTACCGACGGGTCGACGCTGGGGCCGCACGACATTGACCGCATCGTCTACGCCACCGGCTACAAGGCCTCCTACCCCTTTTGGAACGTCGAGGCCAACGGCCGGCCGCTGTACGACTACGACCACCTGCAGTTTGTCGGCAACTTCCAGCACACCTTTGTGCGCGACTTCCCCACCCTCGGCATCGTCGGCCTGCCGCGCACCCTGACCTTCCGCTCCTTTGAGTACCAGTCCATCGCCCTGGCCCGCGTCTGGGCCGGCCGCGCCCAGCTGCCCCCCGAGGCCGACCAGCGCCGCTGGGAGGTCGAGCGCCAGACCCTCCAGCGCCAGGCCAACAAGAAGTTCCACGACATTGAGTGGGACACGGGCGACACCGATGCCTACTTTACCTTTCTCTACAACCTCGCCGGCCTGCCCAAGCTCGACGGCACCGGCCGCACCCCACCCATCCTCGATGCCGCCACCCGCTGGGCCCTCGAGAACATCCGCAAGTACCCCATCAAGCGGCCGAAGCCGGGCGAGTCCACCGCCGAGCAGCCGAGCGAGCCGCGGAGCGGATCGCCTGCCGACAAAGGCCACTGGGTCTTTGTCGAGCCGCGCAAGGATTCGTTGACGTATATTTAGCCAGTTGGGAATCCCGCAACTGGAGGGTCTATATGAACTAGTCGAATGAACAAAATCTAGAATATACCAATGTCTACAAATGTTTATTGAATTAAATCCATCCCCGCGTCTCTCGAGCACGCTCATTGCTCCTCCACCTTGCTGCTCCCCCACCACAGCCACGACACGGCAATGCAGAGCTTGAGAAAGGCAGCGATCCACAGCGCGCCGCTCATGCCGGCGGCGCTGCGCTGCAGCCAGCCGCCGGCGACACCGCCGCAGAGGGTGAGGACGGCGGCGGTGGCGCGGCGGTTGCGCTTAGGGTTGGCGGCGAGGGGCGCTTCAAAGAGGCGCGGGTCGGACAGCAGGTCGCAGTAGAGCGAGGTGAGCACGTTGGTGGGGATCTCGCTGAAGCCGAGCACGCGGCTGGTGACGATCTGGCCGCCGAACTGGAAGGCGAGCAGCGCAATGGGCAGCAGGATGATGGCCGCGTTCTCCTCCGCCGCCCGCGTCGCGTCCACCGCCGCCGTCTCCAGGTGCGCGCTGCCAAAGGCCGGCACGGCGCGGCCCTGCGCCAGCGCGGCGGCGACGACCAGCAGGAGCGCCTGCAGCAGGCACGAGACGAACAGCGTGGCCTTGCGCTGGGCCCGGAACCAGCGGAGCTTGGCAAACAGGAAGCAGCCGGCCTGGAAGCAGCTGATGGACACGATGGCCTTGAGCCAGAGCCGCGGCTGGCCCGCCGGCAGATGCGACGCTCCGAGAGCCAGAAAGATGGTGTTGCCTGGACAGTTAGACGGCCGATGGATCGAGACACAGAAAGAAGACATTACCCGTCTGCATGCTAACGAACACGCCCGAGGCGTTAAATGCCACGCTGTCGGCCAGCCCCGATATCAGACAGCAAGCCAGCAGCGAAAAGTAGGCGTATTTCAGATCCACGTCATCTTGCAGACTCGCCACCCAGCCGTGCTCGGTCGGCTTGCTCTTGGTGGCCGGAGGTGGCAGTTCCTCTGTGCTGGTAGCCATGATCTGGATGTGCGTGTACAAGTTCAAGGGATGATGTGAAAATGACTCAGTGACATTCTCCCTGAAAATTTCCTATTATTACGAGTTCTCCTGGGTCGTTTTCAATGTCACGTGGTATGACGCATCTGAGGAAATTACGCCGTTACCACAATAGGCAAGTTTACTCTCCTGGGATTGGTCTGGTAGCACGTGCTCCTTCACGAACCCACACCGAGGCGGGGCCATCTGCTGTCGCAAGAGGTCCAGGTCCAAGAACGTGATTGTGTGTGATGCTTAATATATCGCAGGAATCAATCTCAAAGTCGATCTGTGAGGAAGTCGATTCATTTTTCAAACGGTCTTGGCATGCAGCATCACCAACCAACGGTCGATAAGGCTGAACGTTGACACTAATCCAAGAACGGATGAAAAAAAGGAATAAAATAAAATAAAATAAAATAGAAGACTATTGCTTCTCCTTCTTACCGTCTATAAAGACGTCCACCTTTTCGTTGTAGAAGCACACCCGGCCCGCAATGGCCGCCGCCTCGTGCGTTGGGTACGTGTAGTACCACACGGCGTCGCGGATCCGGCGCCCGCCGACGGTGAGGTCGTAGTACTGGGCGCGGCCCTTGTAGGGACAGGCCGAAGTGGTGTCGCTGGCGGACAGCTGGGACCAGTCGCGCACGGCGGTCCGCGGCAGATAGTAGCGGGTCCGGAGGCCGGTCTCGCACAAGAAGACGCTGCTGCCGGTCTCGGCGACGACGACGCCGTCCACCTCAATGCGGACAACCCGTGACGAGGCCAGACAGTCCACGCGCTTGTAAGGGTCCTTGGGATGGGAGCCCAGCAGCGGCTCGTCCTCCTCGAACCATTCTGCCGGTCAGTGACGGCTTGATCCTGCCGAAAAATAAATAAATAATAGACAAAACAGACAATAAACAACCAAACAAAAAACAAAAAACGTGGATTACTCACGGAGAGCAGGTCCTGACAGCTTTGCTAGTCCTGACAGCGGTCCTTTTGTCAGGATGGTAATCTCAGCCGCCGGGTCCTGACCAAAGACCACCCGGCCAGTGCACCAGCCCGCCTGTGTGGTGGACACTGTGACGGAACCCGCCTGTACCGCGGCCAGAGGCACGTAAAAAAGAGGGTCTGCAGCTTGGTGGTTAATCCATTTGCGGACCCGCCGATGGGCACGGTACGTGTGGTGAACGGCGCAATAGTCAATAGGGGGGGGGGGGTCGGGTGATCGGGTGGTCGCGGGCTCGCGAATCTCATCTCGGGGCTTTTTTTCTTTCTTTTTTTTTCCTTTCCACAGCCAATCGCTTTCGATCAAACTCACAGTGCGCATGCTCCCAGACCAGCTCAGCCTCGAGCGTGTCTACGATCCACTGTCCAGCCAGCAGGATCCGCACGCGCCTGCCAGCCGGCTGGTGTTTGATGGGGCCCTCGCTGGCCAGCTGGGCCATCAGGTCGGTGGAGACAGACATGGGATAGATAGGATGGGAGACGGCAGGTTGGTGCTAAGGCACGGTATACGTAGCTATTGTTTTGACAACAGCAGCACTAACGAGGCAAGGGAGGCGTCGAGGGCGGCGAGGACTAAGCAGCGAGCGAGCGGGACAATGAGGAAAAAGAAACAGCTTCCTCGGCAGCAACGTCAGCGAGAAAAGCGAGCAATTCCTTATAGAAAGAGGTTAGAAAAAAAAGAGGTAAAAAAGTACTAGAAAAAACTCTTTGCACCCAGCGTTTCTGGTCCCGGCCGTGCTGAGAAATTTGGGGGTGATTGCCTGCAGGGAGATTGAGTCGATTGGGCTAATGATGTGACCGGGGTGATGCAACTCTGCTGACTTGATGCACACCATGAGGCACTACTCGTACGGCAAAGACTCCACAAGGCCCCGTTCGGAAATTTACCGTGTACGTCAGCCGCAGACAGCACTTACTCGTAGCTGCATCAGTAAGGAGGTTTGCCACTGCACACGGCACAGAGGAACATTCATGCAGATGAAACCAGTATTATTAGTTATCTGTCCAAAGGACAACCAGACTCCTGTGCCCGCCGCCTTTCCTATGCAGTCCGCCTCCTTCCCTTTAGTATGTGTTCCGCGAAAGATTTCTAGTATTAAGACAGTTCGGGGCGAAAAAAATCGCCCGAAGCGGCTGCCGCGCAGCCTTGGTGATGATGATTATGATGATGAAACGACGCACGATGACATTCGAAAGCATTGCAGCTCACAGCACGCAGACACTTGTGAGATTCCGTCGCGCTCGCCAGCGGTACCGCTTAGACACCTGCAGTGCCAGTGGTTAGTGCTGGCTTTCGAGAACGGGACCGTTCCGGAAGCCCTCGCCCACGCGGGTGTCACCGCTCAGCTTGCGCTGCCCGCCAAGGTCGGTGCCCGACGGGTGCTGGTGCTGGTCGGGGTACAGGGCTCCCTGGTGCTGGTGCTGGTGCTTCTGCTCATCAAATGCATGTGCGGGCTCACCAATGTCATCCTGGCCCGGGTTGACCGTCTCGTACTCGAGCGTCTTGATGATCTTGTACCACAGCGTCGCCAGGGCGCCGCCCAGCAGCGGGCCCACCCAGTAGATCCAGTGCTCCGTAGGGAAGCTGCGCGTCGCCACGCAGGGGCCGAACGACCGCGCCGGGTTGATGCTGCCGCCGGTGTAGGGGATGGAGCTGTTTTGTCAGCGCATACATACACATGCGTATAAAGAAAGAGAAAGAACCTACGTGAGCTCGGCAATGAACAGAGACATGCCAATGAACCACGGCGCCATGGGCGTCGCCTTGTGCTTCTCCACGGCCACCATCAGCACCGTCAGGGCCAGGATGCTGGTGCAGAACATCTCGATGAACACGCCCTGCGCCAGGTTGGTGTCGCTGCGCAGCGTCGTCGTCGCCTGGAGCGGGCCCGGCAGGATCGCCTGCAGAACACCGGCAGCGGCCATGCCCGCCAGCAGCTGGGCCAGGAAGATGACCACGCCGCGGACGGGGCCGACGGCACCGACGAGAACGAGTGCCAGGGTCACGGCCGGGTTGAACTGGCCACCGGACACGCGGAAGAAGCAGGCGACGGTGACAGCCAGGGAGATGCCAAAGGATATGCAGATGTACAGGAGCTGAGATGGGTTGGAGGCCAGGATGAACGTCTTCTCCTGTGGGCCGGCGGTGTTGACAGCGGAGACGGCGCCCAGAACCAGGAACAGGAACATGAACGTGCCGACGAACTCGGCCATGCCGGCCATGAACAGGTTCTTGGGGCCTTGGGGGAGCCGGCTGCCGAAAGTGGTGCGCTCAGACATGATGAGAGTTGGTAAGTCCAGGAATGGGAGGGTTGAGGAGAGAGAGAGAGAGAGAGAGAGGTGTTTGTGATAGCAGGGTGACAGAGAACAGCGTGAACACAAGATGCAAACGAAATGGAAGCAGGAAGACGCTTCTGATATATACGCGATGGCAGACGGCCTTACACAGACATGGTGGTCTCCAGGCCACCAGACTAGCGGACTTTTCTCTCCACCCATACCGGTGGCACGCCTGCGCGCGCACTAGCGGAAAAAAAGTCTTACATCTCGGACAAGGGATGCCAGAAGGAGAGACAGCGACCAGATGGCAAGGATGGGGCATGCCAGTGTTGGGTCACGGCTTCCTCGGTTGCTGCTGCCACCACTGCCTAGCTCCCCGTGCCAACAAGCGGCAAAAAAAAAATAACAAACAAAATAAAATAAAACCAGTAAATAGCATCTGAGCCACCCTGCCAAAACGCACCGTCGTCTCTTCCCGCGCCCTTTCAGCTCGCTTACTCTCAAATAGTGGCTCTTGTCCCCCCCTTCCACAGATCTCTGCAACACTGGCCCGCTATGTCGTCGTCGCAACCCGAGCCGCCAGAGCTGAGTGTGTTCCCGTCCATTGGTTCCATGGTTCGCCGCGGTTCTTTCACGCCTGCAAATTACACGGTATACCTACCCCTCCTCGTCTTATAGAGCTGATTGGCCTGCTTCTTTACATCATGTCTGCCATTTTCTTTTCGCGGCTAATGCTTGGAGCCGGCGCCATAAATGCACCAGTATAGATGGTGTGCATCTGCACGTCTGCTCGTCTCCTCGTCTGCTTGTCTGCTTACACATCCGTATACACGGGCGCAAGATGTCTGCTGCTGCTGTCCGTCGGCCCGCTCTTGTGGCCTTTTGTGTTCCCATGCTCCTGCTGTGGCACCTTGTCAACAGCCACGACACTTCCTCTGTCGTGCTCGCTTTCCAAAAATCTTTCTCTTCTTCTTAGTAGCATCGCCGTCTCCGACACCACTGGTTCTAGGGGCGCGCTAGCAAGATCGACCAGGGCCCCCCTAGTGCACACTAAGCTCCGTAGTGCGCCAGCAAATACGAGACTTGTTCCAGCGGTTGTGGGGCCCTCTGGGCGCCCGCTGGGGAGATTCCAGCTGAGCCATCCCCCTGCCCACCCCCCCCTTATTCGCACAGGCCACTTCGCCCGCTGTTGTTGGCCTTCTTTGTTCTTATGCTTTTCTAGGCGCTGCCGATCTATCTAGACCGCACGCTGCACAGACCACATTCAGCAGCCGTGCCAACGACTCGTCTAGTTGCTCCAAGGAGGTCGACCACCATATGACAGACTAGGAAGACGTCACAGAAAGCCTCTCCGCGTGGCTGCGCACAGCTATCACCAAGTCTAGCTTTCTGCGCCCTCGACTGCCGAGCACCCTCCGCATTGTCTCATGTGTTGTCTGTTTCACAGCCCAAGTCGTCAGACAGGAAATGAAAAAGACCCTCCTTTTCCCATCAGCCTCTGACCTCTCACCCTCGCCCCTTTCTTCTTCCCGGACCGTTAGCTGTTGGCACTATTCCCTGCAGGCGTGCAGATAGAGCACCCCGTCCAGACCGACGTAGCTCGCCTACGCCCCTCGCCGAAAACCGTCGTCCTACAACAGCCCTCCCTGCTGCAATATATTATGCGATGCCCTTGTATGCGTCCCAGGCTTGCTCTGCCGTCTTCTACTATAGTACACACATGCACAGGATCATAAAAGGAATGGCGGGGGGGAAACGTGTCGCATGACGATACGCCCGGGTCTTCGTCCTTGTGCCGGTGCCTCTCCGCTGCATGCTAGAGACACAACAGGATCGGCATCGCTTTTCTTTTTTAACCATGTGCATGGCATGAATCGTTAGCTGCGTGGTGTTATTTCTCCTCGGCCCACCTCACTTCCCCATCGTATCCCTCTTTCTGCCTCCATTGATTTTGCTGTCAGTGGTTCTGTCCTCGCACACTGAGACCTGCATCCCCGTATCCTTCACACCGAAAGTATAGCACGCCGGTGGAGATCGTACATGTCGTATACGAGTAAGCAGATTACACGGCGCCGCGTTGCTGTGCTTGTCCACCCGGAGCTGAGCCGGCATTGTCTCCGCTCTCTGCCTGTTGCCGTGTTGCCATCCCGCGGCTCAATATTATCCTTTTCCGAATCGGTCTGTTTATTGGCTATAAACAGCCGATTTTCATTCCTGGTAGCGAGTTGGCTGCACACAAACTGTGCGCCCCATTCCAGAGCACTGCAAGCATCGAAGCATTGCGTATGGAATAGGAATGCGCGTATGCTGGCCCCCCTTTCCATGCAGACCCAAAAGGAATGTCAATTTTTATTGCTCCGCTCGCTCGCACGATTGGCTCAGCCGAATATGTACCAAATCGACACCAAAAAGACACTGTTGATTGTACAATGCACAAGGCCAGATCTTCTGACCATCTTGGACGAGAATCGGCGTGCCCACATGACAAAGAGGCATGAAGGCCCAGTGCGAAGATTATACCTTTTTTTTTAACTAATTTTTGACTTCCTAGTTTTTAATCGAAGATAACGGCAGCACCACCCAAAATGCTCGGCCGGATGATTTTTGAATATTCCACAAGACGCCCACAAAAAAGAAACAGTAATAAGTAACCATCAAGAAACAGGTATGTCCCATAAAAACTCCACCCATTTCAATATTCATCTTCTGTCGGCTCCGCTCACTTGGCGGCAGGCGTCTCTTCCTTGTTCTCAAGGCTGATATGGAAGCTCCGAATGATCGAATCCGCATCGTCGATGGCAATGGGACGAACATCCGCCAGAGCCTTGATCTTGCTTGTGCTATACAGAACAGAAGTCAGCTTCACAGAACGCAGGTCGTACGTCTCTCTCTCATCCTTCTTGTCACTTACACAAGCTTGATTTGGTCATCAGTCATCGACAGACCCAGCTGTCCAACACGAGTCTTGACGGCATTCCAGCCCGTCAGGCGCGATGCGAAATGCACGTAACGAGTCATGCCAAAGTCGGCAGGGTCGATGATCTCGTATGTGCTTGGGTTGTTCAGGATTGCCTTGGCGTGGATGCCCGCCTTATGCGTGAACGCGCAGAACCCTGTGATGTAGTTGTTGAAAGGCGTGTTGACCTCCACAGCCTCTGCAACCATGTCCTCGAGCTGTACAGTTAGTATGGAGTGTCGACACAGAGAGTCGGCGAACGTGATTTCTTACCTCCTTGAGCTTGTGCAGCTTGTACTTGCCCGTGACATACTCGCGGTCCGACACAATCATGCGTGCCAAAAATCTACAGTCTGTTAGCAGGCAGCTTCTCAATGGTGCCATGCAGCCATATAAATCTCCGGGAGTGTCAACGCCACGGCTAGACTGTGCGCTCCCTCAAATATCCACAGCCAACTTACCCGCCAAGAGGCTGAGATATGTCAGTTACGATTATCATGAAAATTAAGCTTGCAATGTCCGAAGAAGGGTCTTACAGTAATGCCGTTCCGCTCGCCAATACCCAAGACAGACACGTCAACGTGGGTGGCACCAGCCTCGAGAGCACAGAAGGCGTTGGAAATTGCGCATCCGGTGTCGTTGTGCATGTGGCATTCGATGTCGCACGCTGATTCGTTAGACAGCTTACGCTAGCATAAGAACAAGTCAGACTTACAGACAACACCGCGGAGCGTCCGCACCAGCTCGTAGACCTGGCGGGGGGTGGCGCAGCCCACGGTATCGGCAATGCCGACACGGTTAACACCAACCTTGTCGACGGTGCGGTAAAGGGAGAGAAGGTCGACAAGGTCAGAGCGGAACGAGTCCTCTGAGGAGAAACGGACCTCGAGGCCCTTGGACTTGATGAAGTTGATCACCTCAATGGCACTCTTGGTGATGTAGGCCATGTCCTTGCCATGGGAGAACTCGCGGAGGAAGTGCGACGTGCCAATGACGACATCCCTAGAAGCACACAGGTCAGCAACGAAAACAACAGCACCGGGTGTTGGAAGTCTCCTACAGGCCGTCGACGCCAGTCTCGACTGCAATCTTGGCATCGGCCATCGTGCACCGGACATCTTGAAAAGCGGTTAGTTATCAGTAACTTCATTGGCGCTCCACGCAATGGGCATTCGCCTTACGGGTTAATATCTTGGCCTGGATTGCTGTTAGCTTGATTGCTGCATGGCACGAGACAGGAGAGGCGAGGCTTACCTTGAGGCCGAGTTGGCAGATGGCCTCGCAGTCCTTGCGTGACTGCTCCGAGGCAGCAGGTGATGTCAACTCGATGTAGTCAACGCCGAACTCGTCGAGAGCCTTGGCACTACATCACGGGGTATGAGTCAGAGATGTCTCAGGTGGGAAAGTCGCGTGAGGGGGGATCAAAGGCGGCGTACATCTTGATCTTGGTTTCTGCAGCAAGAGGTGGTCAGAACATTATTCTTCCGTCGCTGTTGTTGGGCAGCGATAGTGGAAAGTACTCACCAGTGTCGAAGAAAGCATTGGCGAACTGCTCGCCCTCGCGCAGCGTGGACTCGATGAGCTTGAAGCGCGAAACGTTGGACAGAAAATCGCCCACGGGCTGGTAAGGATTTGAGCCGGCATTGGCGGTCCGGTTGTGCTCCTGGTTGACGCCGGGCAAGCTGGCGTCCTGCAGATGTCACCATGGTTAGAAGCTCTAGAATATCGCAAAGGGCACGTTCCCTTCTGCCGCCGCTCACGGAAGAAAGGAAATGGAGAGGGGAGAGACGAACTGTGGGTTCTGCGGAGGGAGCCATGGCTACAAATTGAGTCTGAAGGGGAGGAAGAGTCACTGATAGGGACAAATTTCGATTCAATGTAGGAACGGTGACGGGGTGTCGTCACGATTCAAGGTCAATTGGGTCTGGTGTGGTGGTAAAAGCAATCCAAAGGCGGTGGAAGATTTTTTGCGGAGGGGCGAGTTTTCAGCGAGGTTTTTGTTCCTGGATGTCTCCGATGAGCGCAGGATAGTGACTCATTGGCCAATGATCATTTTTTTTACAGGCATTTTTCAAGCCCAATTTTTTATTCGCTGTGGGCGTCCGATAATGTAGGTGGGGGGACTCTGGCCAATGAAAGTAGAGGGTGGGATGCAAGATTTTACCCCGCACTGCATGGGAAAAAAAGGGAAGTCACAGGCATGCACATCCCCACGAGGCCAGCCACATAGCGATGCTGACAATGACAGAGCAGAACAGTCTTGACTCTTGACCGCCTTTCAACCCCGAAGTGATGCAATACGACTTCGCCAATGATCGGCAGGTTAGCACTGTTTACAATGATTGATGCGTAAACCCTTTCAACAAGAGTCGGATGCAACAAAATCCCTTCCTAATCGAAAAGCTGTAGCCGAGAAAAAGCCCCGTCGGCAAAACCGGCAGGTGCATGCGAGCAAATGCCTACGAGTAGGCGTAAACCAGTGGGCGGCAGTACGGCGTCCTCCGTAGCTTCCGAGCTCGGAAATGGCTATTTTTTATTTTTTATTTTTATTTTTTTACTGGGCAAAACGCTGGCCAATAGCGTGCGTGCACTTGGGCTGAGTCACGCTACAAAATGTCATCTGAAAGTTGTGCTGAAAGCGGGAAGTGAAAGCGAGCCCGGCATAATCTGGTGATGGTGCAGAGTCAACACAGCAGGCAGCCTCTGCAGCCGTCTCCTGATGACGAGTGTGCAGCTTTGGATTCTGGCACGAAGGGGGGCGGGTGATGCCGTGTGCTGGCCGATTTGACAAGTCTGTTTGGCTGACTTGGAGGCTGAGAGGCCACCAATCCTCCTGCCACTTTCATATTTAGGAAGCAGTGTCTGCTTGCTGTATCGATTCGTGTTCTAGCCCTTTCGTCCCGTGTGCAACTCCGGACGTCGTCATCCAGACGTGTCCAATAGCTGGTGTCTGTTTCTGCTCCGCCCAGTCACGGGCGATTGGAAGCCAGCGTGCCACATCAGTACTCGTATGGCACTGGCAGACAATTGGCAGTCTGTGCCGAGTGGCAAAATCAGCAGGGGGATTTTCACGGGACAGTCATCGTTTTGCAGTGCTGAATATTCGTAGATGCACCTTTTCGAAAGTGATATCCTAGAGAGGTCGAGTCAGCTGAGATACGAAGCAGCCCAAGAGAAATAGGACGAACGAATGAAGAAATGCAATAGCCACAATCTAGAAACGCATTCGAGCAAGTAGGGCAAGGGCATCGCATGATCCACCGACGACAGCACATTGTTGACGTGCGACCCACAGAACAGCAAACCAGCCTCACCTCTCGCATGCTCAGCAATGAACCCCTATTTTTGGCAGGCCTGTCTTTGTCCACGGACAGGGCGTGGGCCTCGATCCGTAAGAGTCATCCAAGTGTATGAGATGGCTGTGCCGGGCCGTCTGATTGGGTTGTCGACCTGAGGGATTGAGGCCCAACGGTGCAATATTGGGCTTCGTGGGCAGTTGGGTGAGAAATCTATTGGGTGCCCAGCTTGCTCGGCCGTTGGGTTGCAGGGCTATGAAAATAAGTCGCCAGGAACCATCCCGGCAAGGTGCGGATGCTGGCCCGATTGCTACCCAATCTGCTGGGATACATTCAGCCTCACAAATTTATATGTGCCTTGTGTCCTGACCAGGCTGCCAGATAAGCCCTATTAATTGACGAAAACTGCCATGTTCCCACATATCGTTTGCTTCTTACTGTTTCCTACGACGAAGCGCACGGAAACTGCCACTTCGATATTCTCTGCCACCATCAACCTTGCTCTCGTCTATGATGAAGAGCACTCGTTCTACACAACATTCATACCCATTTCAACCAGTTTCTCACGAAATTGTACGCAGCAACAGCCGCATCAGCACGTTCTACTGCCACGCACCCGACTGAAATACAACAGTCCATTCCGAATCCAGCCATGGACAGAGATAACCCATTCACCAGTGCCTACCCCCGAGGCGACATGGCCCTAACAAAGCCCAAACCGGCTCGACGACCCGAGTCCCGAAACCGACGACCGTATCCTCACCTCAAGCTGCAGAGACGTCTATCCAACTCTTCCGATGTCTCGTCGGCGTCGAACCAGCCCGCCATCGGAGAAGAATCCGACCCCGAGATCATAACAACCAGCGACATGCAGATACAAATGCGGCACCTCCCGCTTGCTCGGCGCTCACACAGCTGTGCTCCGAGCATTGCAAGAATGCCGCCTCCTCCACCTTGCTTCTCCATCCGCCCACACGTCCCCTTCTGTCCTCGTCCTATGTCGGCCCTGTCAAGAGTTTCCACTGGATGGTCCTCCCCCATCCCCTTTCAACAAAGCGTCGACCCGTGTCCTCCGTCTATGTCGAGCGATTCGACAGTGTTGGCACCGACTCCTCCTGACCCCAAATATTTTCTTGTTGACCATTCTCTGCCGCCTCGACAAATTTCTGGCCCGCCTCAGAGACACCAGATTGAATATCAGCGGTCGCCACCGAAAAAGACCGTCACCTTTGAGGCTTCCGAGACGGAAGATGCGTCTTCATGTCTCTCGACAAGCACTCAGGCTACAACCGTTGATTCCGACTGTTTCGTCGACTGCCCATCTTCCCCGACAATTTCCGCCATGAAGTCCGCGATGCCAATGCGACGCAAATCGTTTGGTGGGGTGGACAACATTGCCCCCCGAGAGGAGTTCCAGGTATCTCACCATACTCGGCGGTTGTCTGCGCGGGACTCGAGCAAGAAAAAACAGCACACGGTCAAATTCTTACTCGACGACCCGGAGGAGATCCCGGCACCTCCTTCCGAGTCTGGTTCAGATATCGACACCGAACCCGGCACTGGGCCTGCTAGGTCGGCCGCTGAGGTAGTCACTGAGGCTTCCTCCGAGTCTAACTCTGATGCTTCTTCTCAGGCTTCCATCAGCTCTGCTATCGGCAACGCTGCTGAAATTCCTACAGAGCTTCCCGCAGAAGATCATTCAGATACTTCATCGGAATCTCTCACAGAACTTCCCACAGACTCTGCCACCGACACTATCGTGGAAACTCAAGAGAAGTCGATCGAAGCTGTGCCACCGACGCCCAACGAATTACTGGTTCGAGCAGAACAAGAAAAGACACTTGCTGCCGAGCTCAAGGACGCTATTTCTCGACTATTGTCTATCCAGTCGGAGAAGGAGACGCTCGACCGGGAACGATCTGAGAGTCAAAAGAAAGTTCAAGAGCTGGAGCAAAAGAATCAGGACTTGGAACAAGAAAACCAGAACCTGGAAAAAGAAAACCAGAACCTGGAGCAAGAAACCCAAAAACTGGAGGAAGAAAACCACAGCCTGAAGCAAGAAACGCAGGATCTGGAGCAAGAAACCCAGAGTCTAGAGCGAGCGAATCAGAAGCTGGAGCAAGAAAACGAGGACTTGAACACCAAGGTCGAAGAACTCGAGAACATTAAAGCATCTCTCGAATGGGACAGCCAGAAGAAGGCCGAAGAGCTGGAGGAAGAGATAGAAGGCCTGAAGTCCCGAATCGACGAGTACAAAAATACCACAGCCACCCTCGGCCGGGAGAAATTCGAGGGCCAGAAAAAGGTGGAGGAGATGGCACGCGAGAACCAGGACCTGATGACCACAATCGGGGAATACGAGAATGCCAAAGTCTCTCTCCAAAACGACTTGCAGCAAAGGGAGACCACTATCATGGAGCTTCAAGTCGACTTGGAAAAGGCGAAAATGTCCGCATCTGAAGAGATGATCAAAATGGAGAGCTTGCAGGAGTCAAAGGGAGTGTTCGAAGAGCGGTGCGTTAGTCTCGAGAAGCAGATTGTGACAATCAAAGAGGCCAACAGGGAACTGCACGGTCTCATGGCATCTCAGATTGGGGACCTGGAGATCACCCGAGACGCGTTGCAGGTCCGCATCGAAGCACTGGAGCGGGACGTCGCTAGCAAGACGAGCGAGATGGAAGCGCTGAGTGCTGCTAGCGACAATATGTGCAAGGAAGTCGAGTCCCTCAACGCGGACAAGGCCGCCCTCGACCAGACTGTCCAGGACCTACAGCAATCCGTCGCATCTCTCGAGAAAGAAAAGGAGGCTTTGGTGGAGGAAAAGCAGTCGCTCTCTGGAACCATTGAGAGCCTGACTGCGGAAAAAAGCGAGCTATCGGCAATGGCGGACAGTCTTCGAGAACAGAACGGCGAAAAGGACGGGGAGATTCTGCGGCTTGTCGCAGACAGGGAGACCTTCGCCAAGGACCTGGCCACTTTGCAGGAGAAGACGGCCGAGCTAGAGCAGACGACATCGGACTCGGTCAAAGCACGCGAGTCGACCGAAACATTGCTGGCTGCACTCCAGGGCACCGTTGCGCAGCTCGAGGAGGACAACGGGCACCTGAAATCCGACAACGACAGTCTCAAGTCTGGAGATTTGCCCGTCTACGACGAGCTGCGCCAGAAACACGCCGCCCTGGAACGGGAGCACGGAGACCTCCAAAACCAGCACACCACCATACAGGAGGAGCTCCGGGCTCTGCGCGACGAACACACCACCCTGCTGGAGGAGCAAGCCTCGTGGAAGGCGGCCAGGGTGGAAGCGGCACGGGTGCCCCAGCTGGAGCAAGAGGTGGCCAACATGGTGCAGTTCCGCGACCAGAACAGTTTCCTCATGCGCCAGCTGGCCGCGGCCAACAGCCAGCTGGAAGAACTCAACACCTCATTTGTGGCCTCTGGAGCGGAAATACAGGCCCTCCAGGAGCAGCTGGCCAAGAAGGTGCGCTCACGGCATTCGTCGCCTGCAGGATCTCCGCCGACGGGATCTTCGACAGGCGGCAAGCGCAAGGGAAAGAAGGCAAAGGACGAGCTGATCATTGTCCGCAGTCCGGCGGACCGAGGACGATTGTACGTGAAACCCGATCCACCAACCCGTGCTGTTTTTAATAACGTTGTCAGATTTCACAAACGAAAACTAACAACGCGTCATTCAAAATAGCCAGGTCATGAAAATGTCCGAGTTTTACAGCTCGCGGAGCTCGTCGAGGAGCTCGCGTAAAACAGATGACGATTCAGAGGGCAAGTGAGAGTACGTACACTTTATGAAATGATGAAGCATTACTTGTACGAATTTCATTGGACGAACATGCCATTCTTGTAAACAATCTTTTTGTGCTTTTTTTTTCCTTTGTTACTTTCCTTTGTTGCTTTCTTTTGTTTCTTTCTTTTGTTCGGACAAAAGTTCATACCCTGTATTAGATGATTTGTACCCGTGTCATACGACTAAATTGTTATTTTCATTTGTATCATAACGAGACGCATGAGACGAGCATACTCTTGTTGTTGGTGTGTAACTAAAGCAAAGGCGCATGCCTCCCAGGCAAATTATACCACGAGCCTGAATACATCATAATCGTAATTTTACTCATATTTCCTGGCACTCTGGTGAAGTCTAGATGGGCCTACATGTCCATCTAGATGTTACATTACGCGCGAGTTTTATACCTACTTTCCAACGCAAGAAACAAGAAAATCTGGCATACTTGGAATGTACCTTGCCACTTTATTCGTATATTAATTGTACGAAGAAATAAGAGTGTCTATTGGTCCAAACTTGCGCTAATACTTTTCTATTAACGGATAAACATAGTTGTACTTCGTGTATTGGCGGAAAGCTTGTTTAGATCCCGAAGCCCCATCCATGTCACCCGATTCTTAGGTCTTGGTCGCTGTTCGGAATGTAGACATTATTATCCAAAGTGGATATTTCGTTAACTTTGGGTGGTCATAATACGAATTCCGATGGGTGTTTTATGAATCAACTGGTTCCTGTTGTCTATGGATTCGGTATCTTCTGCCGTGGAAATTCCATCGACCCACCCGACGGCATGCGCAGAAATGCTTCTTACCTGGACCCTACATGCAAGCACCGCCATCGACACCAAGGACCTTGCCGTTGATCCACTCTCCGTCTTGAGACGCAAGGAAGCCAACAACACGAGCAACGTCGATGGGGAGGCCAACCCGGTGAAGTGGTGACCAGCCAGCAGCGTACTATATTTTTAGCCGTTGCCTCATGTGCACGCTATCGAAAATAACTCACCTCATCTGTTTCCTCGTCTGTAAAATTGGTGCCACCCGGAATGTATTCACGGCAGACCGCATGATACATGTCGGCTGATAGATTAGCCAAGGTTGATTTTCCACCAGGAATAAGAAAGCTTACTCTTGATGCCGCCTGGTGCAACGGCATTGACGGTGATCTTCTTGTCGCCAAAATCTGCATGACGTTAGTTTCTCGTTGAGCCAGCGTTGTAGGCAATCCACAGACCAATGGCCATGCATCGAACAAATGTTTCGATGGCGCCTTTGCTCGCCGAGTAGACGGCGTGCCGGGGAACAGCCTTGGCCTGGCCCGTGATGGAGCCCATAAGAATCAAGCGACCGCCAACCTCGAGATGCTTGTAAGCCTCCCGGGCCACAAAGAACTGGCCGCGTGTGTTGACGCTGAACACGCGGTCAAACTCCTCGGGTGTGACATCCTTGACGTGGCCGAAGCTGACGACACCCGAGTTGGAGCAGACAATGTCGAGCTTGCCAAACGCCTTGACAGCTTCGTCAAATAGAAACACAATCTGGTCCACGTCCGACACGTTGGCCTTGACCGCCACCGCGTTCGAGCCGCTCTTCTTGATGGCTGCGACGACCTCCTGCGCTGAGGCATCGCTGTTGGCGTAGTTGACAATAATCTTAGCGCCGCGCCGCCCAAGCTCGAGGGCCATCTCCCGGCCAATGCCGCGGCCTGCCCCAGTCACAAGAGCCACCTTGCCGGCAAGCGATGCTGCCCCCAGACCCACTGGCCCAGGAATGGCATCGTACTTGCTTGTGGCGGGTGTAGTGGGTGTGAAGGAAGGCATCTTGGTGGAAGAAGAAGAATAAGGAGAAGGCGGTGACACTTCTAGCCGGCTTCTGCGGGATAGGAAGTGATACAATCGGACGACTGCACGGGTGACGTGAGATATGAAGTTCACCAAAGCGAATGCTAGTTACAGGAAGACAAAGACAAGAGAACTGCTAGACAATGCAGCACTGAGCACTGTAAACCTTGTCATAGTGGCGCATCTAAACTTATATACACAGTCTGCTATCGTTGCAGGAGTATTGATCATCAACAGCTACGGGGATGCTGGTCCGTCGGACGGTGTTGGAGAAAGCCCACGGGAGACCGGCTAGTGAGACGATAGGAAGCCGGACATTGGGTAGCATAATATGCGGTAGCACTGGATCTGGGCCGAGAGATGGCAAAGAGGCAAATGATATTGGCTACAGAGCATCCAGTCTGGAGAAACGAACAAATATCCCATTACTCTCTGTATTTGTTGGGTAGACGGACTTGTCGGTACATGGAGTTCCGGCAATGCACAACACCATCCCAAAGGAAGTACCCCAATGCAAATGGAAACTCAATAGTAGAACCATTGAACGTCTTGGGGTCCAAGCCGCGGTGCCACCCATAGGATCCGAAACAGATTAAATATAGTTGTGGCAATGTTCTCGAAAGCCTCTGCAGATATATTGATCCACGGCTTCGGTTCTGATCTGTATGCAATGCAGTCACTGCTCATACGATCCTGACCTACAAAAAAGCATTACCGAGAATCGGGAAGGATGCTGTGCCAGGGTCAATTTCACCATTGCTCCGTTTTCCCTGTACGTGTACACCCGGACTTTGGGTGGGGGGATTTCGCATTGTCCGAAGAGCACATTGTCCTGTTGGATTTAGGCTCTAATACCCACCAGTTAAGAGTACACGCCAAGGCAGGGAATGTTGGCTTTTTGTTCAGGAAACAATTTTAATTTGGGTCTAGCTGTCATTTATAGAATGCTTTGAGTGAAGCCTAAAGACATTTGCGCGAAGCGATAAGAAGATGATTTTATGGAATAAATATGCAAATGCGGAACGGCACACTTTGCGTTTATCTTGGTTTCTTTGACGTTCATGAAATGAATTGTCATTGTAGGTGACGGCCCATTACTTGGCGTCAAGTTTGGCATCTCCTGAAGTATGTTGGTGCGTCGCTTGCTAATAAGGTAGCTGTTTAAAATGATGATGTTGGACTAGATGGTTACATTTAGAAGATTCCATACTATGGCGATCTTTACATATCTCGAAGGTAGCAAGTACCCAAGATGTGTACTGAACATGAATTTGTGTTGCTCATTCACCTTATCAGTTCTGGGACGTGGGGAAAATTGAGCCTGGATTTCCTTGCTTCGCTGTCATAGAGTGTCAGGACGCCGTACTTTTCCGGACAATGATGCAGAGGATTGTATGAGCTACGGGAGATGTTGCCCGGGACATTGAGACTATCCACCATCAAATTGATAGCCACACGCTTCGTCTCACTTGTCGCTATCGAATGTATCGGATAGAGTAACCCCCACTGGCTGCTGTAGACAAAATGCTACGTTTATTATAGCTTGAGCTTCAGGTCAGGGAGTCAGTGAGACAGTTTTTGAGTAGGAATTCCTGGGACACAAATAGCTCAGAGTAGATGTGTAAGTCCATACTGGCGGGTCGATGACTACCATGTGTCTGTTGATTCTACACGCTCGTTTGCATGTGGCCAGCCAACAGGAAGTGCTAGCTATTCCAACCTTCCTAATATGGACTAACAATCCCACGTCTTTTCTTTCTGCAGGCAACAGTCTTATTCTGTTGTTTGTTTTTACATATATGCTTTTCATCCTCTATGTTCAATCCTTTCTCTTTCTATTCATCATATTCTACAGCGCCATAAATCTAAATTCCTAGCAAAGTCATCGTGACATATCTTACAGTACCATATTACCCTTTTGACAGTCTCGGTTCGCTCGTAACCCCTAATGTCCCCAAAACCCTCTTGCCACTACCCGAATAAATCTTGCAAGGATTTAGCAATGTAGTAGCCGAGTAGCAGGGGCGACTCTATGGCTAGCCACTATTTTCAAGAGCTTTGAAATCGATTTTTCTCGAGTGCGCTGGCCCTCTTCCAGCTCGGGCAGGCTAGAAAAGCAACTGTACCGACACGAACGTGGGGAAAATCGCCCTATTTAGCGGCCCTCACGCTAAAAATATACGCTAGAAATTAGACCCAGAAATGATGACTAAGGCAGAGACACGGTTTGGAGATCACGCGTTAAGCTCCAACGTCGTTGGGCACGACCACTGCCAAATGCCCCGATCCATGACCAGGGCATCTTCCCCGCTCGTCATATCCTATTGATCTCATGGAACGTTCCGAAGCTATGGATCAGTCTCAACAAGGTCTCCTCCCGAGACGAGACCGTGCCTCGTTCGAATCGGATGACAGCAACCAAGACTCGGACATTGATGCGACCGAGTTTCTCCAGGCCGACCCCCTCCACTCCCGCTCCGAAGATGCCTACCCGAAAGAGGCTCAGAAATCCACGTTTGCGGCGCGGTGGTGGCAGTGCTGTCTGCCGCGACGCTGGCCTCGGTCGCGGTGCTGCATCGTGCTGTTCGCTGTCGTGGGTATTGTGATCGCTGTGCTCGCCGGGTCAGGTGCGTTTGTGTACAAAAAGGTTGCCCAGGAGCCTCCATACGGCCAGTCTCCGCCCTGGTACCCGAGCCCGCGCGGCGGTACGTCTAGGTTGTGGGCCGACAGCTACGAGAAGGCGGCTCTGATGGTCCGCCGCATGACGCTGCCCGAAAAGGTCAACGTGACGACGGGCACCGGCTGGAAGATGGGCTTGGCTGTGGGCACGACAGGGCCAGCTGTGCACGTGGGCTTCCCCCAGCTGAATCTTCAAGACGGCCCTCTCGGCGTCCGCTTTGCCGACAACACGACGGCCTTTCCGGCGGGCATCACCGTGGGCGCGACGTGGAACAAGGCGCTGATGTACCAGCGCGGCAAGGCACACGCGGAGGAGGCGCGCGGCAAGGGGCTCAACGCTCTCTTGGGCCCGTGTGTTGGCCCGCTGGGACGGATGCCCGCCGGCGGACGCAACTGGGAGGGCTTCGGGTCCGATCCGTACCTGCAGGGCGTGGCTGCTGCGCAGACGATCTCGGGCATCCAGAGCCAAGGCATCATGGCCACCATCAAACACTTTGTCGCCAACGAACAGGAGCACTTCCGTCAGCCGTGGGAATGGGCGCTTCCGCACGCTATCAGCTCCAACATTGACGACCGCACCATGCACGAGCTCTACGCCTGGCCTTTTGGCGACGCTGTCAAAGCCGGTGCAGTCAGCGTCATGTGCAGCTACAACATGGTAAACAATAGCTACGCGTGCGGCAACTCCAAGTTGCTCAACGGCATTCTCAAGGACGAGATGGGCTTCCAGGGCTTTGTCATGTCCGACTGGTAAGCTGACCTTTGGCTTGGAGACGGGACAGTCGCTGTACTGATGCAAATCCAGGCTAGCACAGCGCTCAGGAGTGTCCACAGCCCTTGCTGGCCTGGACATGACCATGCCTGGTGATGGTCTGCGGTGGCAGAACGGGGAGTCTCTGTGGGGACCGGAGCTGACCCGGTCCATTTTGAACGGGTCTGTGCCTGTCGAGCGCTTGAACGACATGGCCACGCGCATTGTGGCCGCCTGGTATCAGATGGGACAGGACGATCCGTCGTTCCTGACTGGCGACGGGCCCAACTTTTCCTCCTGGACAAATGACCGCACCGGCACCTTCGCGCCGGGCAGTCCCTCGCCACAGACGCCGACGGAGGTGAACAAGTTTGTCGACGTTCGCGGCAACCACTCCATCATTGCCCACAACGTGGCCGCTGAAGGCATCGTGCTTCTAAAGAACGTGGACAATTTCCTGCCGCTGGGACCGGACGGGGCATCGGCGACCCAGCGCATGGTCAAGTCCGGCCACACGCTCAAGGAGCGGGAATCCAGCTCCAGGATCAAGATTGGCGTGTTTGGGGAAGACGCCGGGCCCGGCAAAGGTCCCAACTACTGCGAGGACCGGTCCTGCAACCAGGGCACACTGGGCTCTGGCTGGGGCTCTGGCGCCGTCAAGTTTCCGTACCTGGTGCCGCCCATTGACGCCCTCGTCGCCGGCTTCGACGCCGAAAAGGTCGAGCTGAGCCAGCAGCTCATCAACGCACCTCCCCACGAGACGTACGCTGACCTCGATGTGTGTATCGTCTTTGCCAACGCGGACTCCGGCGAGGGCTACAAAGTCTCGGATGGCATATCTGGCGACCGCAACGACCTTCTCCTGCAAAGGGGTGGCGACGACCTGGTGTACTCGGTGGCAGCCGGCTGTGGCGGCGGCAAGGGCGAGGTCATCGTTGTCGTCCATGCCGTGGGCCCAGTCGTGATGGAGAAATGGGTCGACCTGCCGACGGTCAAGGCCGTTCTGCACGCCAACCTGCCCGGTCAGGAGAGCGGCGCCGCCCTGGCCGACGTGCTGTTTGGCCACGTCAGTCCCAGCGGCAAGCTGCCCTACACCATCGGCCGCTCCCTCAAGGACTACGGCCCTGGCGGCCAGGTCCTGTACCTCCCCAACGGCGTGGTGCCGCAGCAAGACTTCTCGGAGGGTCTCTACATCGACTACCGACACTTTGACAAGAAAAAGATCGAGCCGCGCTTCGAATTTGGCTTCGGGCTCTCGTACACCACTTTTGAAGTGGGCAATTTGACTGTGCGGGAGCTGCGGCCAAAGAGTGCCCTCCCTGCTGCACGTCCTGCTCCCGCCGCGTCGCCTCCCGACTACGACACAGCCATTCCTGATGCGAAGGAGGCGTTGTTCCCCGCAGGGTTTCGCCGGCTGGAGAAGTACGTCTACCCGTATCTGGAGTCTGTCGACAACGCTGCAATACATGCCACGCCATCGTACCCATACCCCGATGGGTACACGGATGTTCAACCGCCGTCTGGTGCCGGTGGTGATGAAGGCGGAAATCCGGATCTGTGGGAGTCGTACGTCTCCGTCACGGCAGACGTGAGGAACACGGGCTCCCGAGCTGGAAAGGCCGTTGTGCAGCTGTATCTGTCGTACCCCGGCAATGCAGACGATGCGGCCGGCGTAGACTTTCCCGTTAAGGTCCTGCGTGGATTTGAGAAAGTTCTGCTCAACGGCTCCGATGCGCAGTCTGTCAGTTTCAACCTGACACGGCGCGATCTCAGCTACTGGAATGTGCAGCACCAAAACTGGGTCATGGTGACAGGCGGGAAGTATCGGCTACGTGTGGGACAGAGTTCCAGGGATCTTCCTCTAGAGGGCAGTTGGTAAATTTCTGTTGGGTGTTTGTTTACTGGCGTTAATGGTTGATGACACATGATAAAAAAAAATAAACTTTTAGTGTTCTCCACACAGTGGCACATCGGGATCTCGTTGACTAGCATGCGTCATGTGTAAGTCGGTATTAGAAAGCAGACTGGTAAAAATAATAGAAATAAAGTCCCTTCGTGTTTCTTTCCGTGAACATCTTCCGAAAATCCATTCTTCCGTTGTTGTATCCGTCCGAAGAGCCCTCTTCCCAGCGAGTTCGCATATCCCTAACAGAAAAGGCCTTTACAAAATGGCACACAATCTGAGTCTCAGCAGCCACACTTCCTGGACCACCGTTGTTCACTCCGTACCCATAACCACTGGATACGCCTCATATAGTCTCAACAACCATACAACATGGTATCCAAGCCAGCAGGCCAAAACAACAGCCATCAATGCGACAAAGGAGATTGTTATTAGGCCCACGGTCACTGCTATTTCCCGGACAAATGTGAAGAGAGAGGCCCCAACCTCCCATGGAACGGCAACCCCTACTTTGGGTGGCGACCCCAGCCAAATATCTGCTACTACAACGACGCTTGCTGTCACTGCATCGCCAGCACCGCAAGAAGGAAACATTGCCCTGGCATGTTGGAACCTGTGTCTCTCTTACGATGACTTGACCTCCTTCGCAATGGTGAATTCCACCTGGACCACCCCTGTTGCATGCCGCTGTCCAACATGGCCGATTCAGCTGGACGACGTTCCTGAAGCGAGCGAAGCAGGCGAGGCCGGCGAAGCAGCCGACGCTGACGAGGCAAAACTGCCGTTTGGCCGCTCCAAGATCGAGGCCGACGCCATGTGCCGCCAGCTTTGCGATGAAGGATGGACCGGAGCCATCCCCATCTACCGGTACGAGAAGTATTCCCCCGAAGGAAAAGAGGTTGTGTGTGTCTACTGTCAGGACTGCGAGGCTCACGTAGCGGTCCAAAACGTCACAGAGACCGGCGACTTTTCCAACATAGAGGCCTACCTGTGGGATGCGGAAAATGGCGCCTGGCGTGATTCTCATGGTGAGAATTGAAGGAAAGAAACCCAGCTGGTGAGGGTGTAATAATATGAGAACAATGATAAGGACCAGAGAGATAGGGGAGCGGATAATTCTTCGTTAAGTACATTTTATAAGAGCTTCAAGGCCGGCACCTTACACGGACTATCCGGTATGGTGAGCCTTTTGTTATGATGATCCCGTCTACCAATTTCGTCAACTGCAACCGCTTTGTCTCAGCCAAGTAAGTGCATTAACGTGCTCTTTCGAGTATGGGCGTGCTGGCAAGCGCGGAAATTTTGTATCATTTACAAATACATCAAGTCTCGGGTATCGTCTCCATGAAACACCTTAAGATAGAACGATAGAAGCACATGACTGCCAAATTGACTTATCTGCGCCTCGAAAGCTTATTCGCATGTGGCGTTTGGCATCATACCAAGAAGTCTCCACTTCCTCTACTGTTATCTTTGCAGGGTCGACCCTATCTATGTCTTCAGCGGACCTCGCCGACACATTCACCTCCCCCAGCCGCCACCGACAACCTCAATTCTGTGCGCCACCCATTAGAGAATATGGAGTAACATGGAGTAGCGAGCATGGAGTCTGGAGTGAGAGTGGGGATGGATCTCGACTCGTACGAGAAACACATAATTCCATCACGCAGCACAAACTTTCTTCCTATCGGCGAGCAACAAGACAAATAACATTTGCAAGCACAAACGACGCCTGGCGATTGCGATGGCGCCAAATTCTTTTCAATTCCCAAACCTAACGGCGGCACCTCTCGCTGGTGATAGGTGGAATTCACCCCAGACGGGCATCTCAAGCCGTTCCCGTCTGGCCCTAATTTCAACGCACCGCTTCGTCTTGGCCAAACCTTGCTGGCAGGGTGCAGCGTTTTGTTCTTATCTCCTCCAGTGGGCGACTAGTGCTATTAGTGTTTGTCAGCCCATCTTGATAAAGCCTTGTTTTGACTTCTGCATTTCCTTGGATCGTCGAAATCCCGGCTCTTATCGCCCCATCCAACAAGTGAGACCCGGTATAATATCATCTCATTGGCCTGCCGCCGTGCTCATCAAATGCAATTGCACAACTGTTTCCACTTTTCCGTCCGGAGAACGGACGCACGCCGTTGAAACACCCACTCCCATAAAGCACAGACAGGCTCGTGCGGATCGCTACTTATTGCACCAGTTCGCCGTCGGCGCGGCCTTGCACATATTACACTCGCCGTCGGCGAGGCGCATGTACATGTTGAACTCAAGTACTTTGCGGCACTGCGACGCCGGGCCGAAACTCCGCGTACTCCTGTACATGTCTCGTGTGGGGGCTGGCTGGATGCAAGAAACGCAGAAACAAAGTTTGGTTCCATGCGTTCTTCCAGCAGAGTACATGCGCTCCACCATCTCCTTCGGCGTGATTTGCCAGAGATTGTAGGGTTTGCGGTTATCTAAACAACATGTGTGTTGCTTTTGTTATCGGACTGTCGCAATGTCAAGGACAGACATCAGTTAGCAGTAAGTAGTACTTCCCAGGAATAGACATTGAGAGGGATATATATCCAGAGCCACCCTTTTGTACTCGGAATTCACAATCTCAGCCGTACGACGATTTCCCCTGCATACCACTGCCCCCCTCCTTCTTTCTTGGGAATTACATACATCACATCCTTGTGATAGGCTGCCCATCATGGTGGCACCCGCCTTGAATCAAGGTGTCGGCTATGGCATAGTGCTGGGCCTTGGCGTAGCCTTTGCGTTAGGTATGCCCACAGCCCGCGCAGGCTCTGAGAAGCCGGGCCTTTGACTGACAGATCAGGCATGATTCTCGTGACCTTTATCCTGCGCCGCTACAACTCGGAGCTGCAGACCTCGGAGATGTTCACGACCGCCGGACGCACAGTCAAGTCCGGTCTCGTAGGCTCCGCTGTCGTCTCGTCCTGGACCTGGGCTGCCACGCTGCTGCAGAGCACTGCCGTGTGCTACAAGTACGGTGTGTCAGGGCCTTTTTGGTATGCGTCCGGCGCCACGGTGCAGATCCTGCTGTTTGCGACCCTGGCCATTGAGCTCAAGCGCCGCGCCCCCAACGCGCACACCTTTCTCGAGATCATCCGCGCCCGCTACGGCACCTTTGCGCATATTGTGTTTGTCGTGTTTGGCCTGGCCACCAACATTCTCGTGTCGCTGATGCTCATCATCGGCGGTTCGGCCACCGTCAACGCCCTGACCGGCATGCACACCATCGCCGCCATCTACCTCCTCCCCGTCGGTGTCGTCGCCTACACCCTGGTTGGCGGTCTCAAAGCCACCATCTTGACCGACTGGGTCCACACCCTGATCCTGCTCATCATCCTCACCGTCTTCGCCCTCACCACCTACGCCTCGTCTGACATTCTCGGCTCACCCAGCGCCGTGTACGACCTGCTCCTCAAAGCCTCCGTGGCCCACCCTGTCGGGGGCAACGCGGGCGGCAGTTATCTTACCATGCGCTCCCGCGAAGGCGGCATCTTCTTCGTCATCAACATTGCCGGTGTAAGTGCAGTCACGTGATTCTCACCTCGCAGAAAGAAACCCCGACATCTGACAAAGGTACGGAACAGAATTTTGCGACGGTCTTCATGGACAACGGATACTTCAACAAGGCAATTGCTGCGTCGCCAATCCATGCCCTCCCCGGCTACATCATTGGCGGCCTGAGCTGGTTTGCCATCCCCTTCCTCGCGGCGACAACCCTGGGCCTTGCCGCGCTTTCTCTCGAGTCCAACCCCCGCTTTCCCACATTCCCCGACCGCATGTCAGCCGACGAAGTGTCTGCCGGCTTGGTCCTTCCATATGCGGCTGTAGCACTTCTTGGAAAGGGCGGTGCGGCGGCTACGCTGCTCATTGTTTTCATGGCCGTGACATCGGCCACCTCGTCAGAGCTTATTGCTGTGTCTTCCATCTTCACCTACGATCTCTACCGCACCTACATCAAGCCCGATGCCAGCGGCCGACGCCTTGTATGGATGAGCCACTGCATTGTTGTGGGCTACGCCATCTTCATTGCCAGCTTTTCCGTCGGCCTGTGGTATGCTGGTATCAGCATGGGCTATCTGTACCTCATGATGGGTGTCATCGTCTCGTCTGCCGTGCTTCCCGTGACCCTGACACTTACATGGTCGGGCCAGAACAAGTGGGCTGTACGTGATTCATTGTATCCTGCGCACATGTGCTGCAAGCTGACTCGTTGCAGGCTTCTCTGTCGCCCATTTTCGGGCTGGCCTTTTCTCTGATTGCATGGCTTGTGACGGCCAAAAGAGAATGCGGTGTCCTTGACGTGGAATGCACCGGCTCCAACAACCCGATGTTGGCCGGCAACGTTGTAGCTCTGCTGTCACCGCTTGCGCTGGTGCCCATATTTACGGTGATTTTTGGACTTGTATGCTCATCCCATTATTGTCCTGTTAGCTATCGATTAACGCATTTCCAGGACCATTACGACTGGAAGTCCATGATGGACATTCGCAAGGGCGATGACCATGACGTTGCAGCATTGGCTGGTGTAGATCTCGAGAACACAGTTGGTGGCCAGGAAGAGTCTACAGCCGAGTTTGAGGAAGAGCAGCGAAAGCTACTGCGCGCCAGCCGCATTAGCAAAGCAACGACCATTTTTATGACGTATGTTTCTTTTTTTTTTTTTTTGGAATTAGATCATCGACATCCGGCTAACACAATGTAGCCTCGCTTTCTTGGTACTCTGGCCCATGCCTATGTACGGCTCCAGCTACATCTTTTCGAAAAAGTTCTTCACCGGCTGGGTTACCGTGGGTATCATCTGGATCTTCTGTTCCCTGCTTGCCGTCGGTGTGTACCCCGTCTACGAAGGGCGCCATACACTGTCCCATACCTTCAAGTCGATTGTTCGCGATCTGTCCGGCAAGGGCCGGGGAAGCACCATCCATGCTGCGGCTGAAACTGAGCCTGCACCTACCCCTGGAGATGCGACATCGACGGAAAAGAAAGTAGCATCCAAGGAAGAGGCTGTTGTTTCACAATAGCGGATGAGAATGCACTCTGAATCTTTTGATAGACGTAGCCAGCGATCAGATACCAGTCGAGATTATACCCCTAGTCCATTCATTATAGTTATTGCACAGAAGAAAATTAAGCTGAAAATTTATCATCTGTAAAGTTATACTTGGGGAAAAAGTGCTCTTCATGTTATTAGTGTTATAGAAAGCAGAAACTAGAAAAGCGACGCTAAGTAACTTTCAATCATTATTCGGCGCTCTTCCGTGTCGCCAGTATTATAGACACAGGAAACCGAACTTCGACAGTCCCACCTGGTGCCGCATTGATTATCGATTCCAGCTCTTTCCACTCGTCCTGCGCCCATGTTCTCTCACCGAAGCCCAGCTGGCAGCTGGCCAGGAACTCGCGAAGCCAAGTGGCATCGGCCTGGCGTCCCCACGAAGGATCTTCGATGTACTCGAGCTTGTCTGTCGGGGCAACTTGCGTGGGTACCGGCTGCCAAAGACTGGGCTCTGGCTCAACGAAGGCAAATGGCCGGATCTTGCTGGGCTTTATGTTGACATATATGCGGCGAACCCCTTCCTCGAACAGGTCGGCTGGCACAGACGCATAATCAAGGGTTGACACCGCGCGTGTAAATCCCCGATGGGCCGTTGGAAAGAGACCTTCCCTCAGGATCTGCAGCGTATCGCGACTGGACGCGCGAAACCACAGCTCTTCTAGCTGGGGACGGCCAGGAAACACCGGGAGGAACCCATACGTGACCACAGCCAGCGTGCCTCCGGGCTTCAGCGTCTTGGCCACGGCGCGGAGTGCAGCGTCGCCGTCCATGAAGTGGAAGCACATGCATATCGAGGAGAAGTCAATGGAGGCAGGGGGAAGCCATGTACTGGCATCTTCAGCAGGACCATTATGCAGCGTAAAGCGCTCAGGCGGCGTCAGGTAATCTTTCGCGGCAGCCAGGTTAGCAGCCCCCGGATCCGAGACGAAGACGTGCGAGAAGTGATTTCCGATAACCTTGGCTGCCGTTCCTGGACCTGTTGGCGGGGAGGAGGTCACGTTTATTAGCCTGTGCACGACATCACACCATGCGTGCTTTGCTTCAAAATCAGGAGAGCCGGCAGGATCGTACCTGATCCAAGGTCATGGGCCTTGCCGAAGCTGCCTCCATGGTGTCGGTGGTAATCAAACCACAACGACCACATCGATTCGGGGTAGACTGGGCGGTGTCTGTGGTAGGCATTCCAGTCAAGCTTCTGAAAGGCAAAGATATACTTGACGTCTGGCTTTCCGTCTTCTGTTACTTGAGCCTCGTGTCTCTGAAAGAGCGAGGGTGTCTCCTGAAGAGCAGTGCTGCTGGCCATGTTGGCAGAGTTTGGACAAAAGATGGCTAACTAGAAGAAAAAGGGGGCAGAAGAGGGGGGAGTCTACGCTTGGGAAAGTGCAGATGCCCGAGCCAGAGAGGATAAGTATTTTATAAGTCAAAGAAAGTCCACTGCAAACGACGTGTCGTAATTACATTGTATACTCGTCCAAGAGGGAGGGTTACATGGACAACAGAGCTGCGCAATTCGAAGCCAGATATTTGCGCTGTAACCGCCCGGCATGCATGGGATAATACGCCATGGTCCTCCACATAGCCCAAAGGCTCTTAGGCTGCTACGTATCTTCAAGGCCAGGCACTATGTCGATCACAGATGGGGCGGACAGCATGGTGAGGGAGGCATTCGGTGTGCGATGCATTCCCGTATTCAGCAGCGGGCCAAATCTGTGTTCCGTTCGGCAACAGAAGATGCGAATGTCCTTTACTAGAGGTAGAAGTAGGTATAGTATCTTACGACCAAATGGACTAATGATGAGTTGGACGCCTTGCATGGACAGCGCCTAGGCCATTTTCCACTTTGTTCCCACTTCGATGTCGTGCTGTGACGGAACTAGCCCTTGGCTACGGAAGGAAGCGCTCTCAGAGGGTGGGAAATGGGGTCACGGAACAAATAGCAGCCTGTGCATTGTGGGCACCGGCCAGATCGTCGCAGTGGCGCTTTCAACGCTGAAATCTTGGCGCGTATGGTGGGTTTGGCAGGTGACTCCAGTGGTTGGCATTAGAGTGTGACCTTGAGAAAGGACCTCGGTGAACAGCTGCAGATGAGAAGCAGTGATAACGGAGCCTACGGCCGGAAACGTGCTGGTCTCACATAATTTCCCCTCGAAGCGGAAATGGCACGGGAAATGGCACGGGAAATGCAGGGGTTCCTCGAGAGGAGAGGGTGGGCGGAATACCGGAATAGCTTGCGCAGAGGGGTACCATCACACGGCATGCAAGCCAGCATTGACGAATAGGGAGCTCTCCCAGGTTCTGCAAGAAAGAATCCTTCCAGATTACAAACAAGTGACGAAACCGGCCACCAGATGAGAGAACCAAAGAGAACCAAGTACAGGGCATCAGACCGTCTCCATGTACCTTCTCACCTCCCTAACGGTTGTTAGCTAACGCTGTGCTTTTTTCCCCCTTTTCTTTTCTTCTCTTTTTGCGAGAAAATACGTACCAGTCTGTTACGGCTTCGTCCCATAAGCGCACCTCGTGCTCGCGCGTGCCGCCAAAGTGCTCGACAAACTCGTCGCCAAAGACCTCGCGGGCGATACTGCCGCTAGCGACGAAGCGGTCGGTGGCCTCGCGCAGACTCCGCGCCAGCCGGACGCCGCGGTCGCTGGCACCCCCTATGTCCTCGCTCTTGCCCAGCGGCGGACAGGGGATGGCCAGCTTCTTCTCGATGCCGCGCCAGCCGAGGGCCAGGACAGCGGCCAGGACCAGATGCGGGTTCGTATCGGCACCGGCGACGCGCACCTCGAAGCGCGTGGCGCCGGGTTTGGATGTGGGTGGGGCGATGAGGCGAATGGAGGCCTGCCGATGCTCCAGTCCCCACGACACCGTGACGGGCGCCCAGAAGTTCTCGACCAGGCGCTTGTAGCTGTTGACCGTAGGCGCAACCATGGCCATGACGTCTGGAAGGCCGTCGAGGATGCCGGCGAGAAAGTGCCGGCCGAGGTCGGAGAGGTTGGCGACGTCGGCCCACGGAGCATCGGGATCGGGCGTCTCGCGGGCCAGCAGGTTCTTGCCGGATGTGCTGTCGACGAGGGAGATGTGCACATGGCCGCTGTTGCCGGGCAGGCCCTGGCGCGGCTTGGCCATGAAGCACGGCGTGATGCCGTACTTGGACGCGACCGACTTGACGGCCAGCTTGAAGAGGCTGGCCCGGTCGGCCATCTCGCGGATCTCGCCGAATTCCAGCGCCGCCTCGTACACGCCAGGGCCGCTCTCGGTGTGCCAGCCCTCGATGTCGCAGCGGAACTGGCTGCAGGTCTCAAACACGTCGTAGTAATAGTCCTGGTTGGCCACAGGCCGCGTCAGGCTGTAGCCAAACATGCCCTCTGTGAGGGGGGGCAGGGCTTGGGGTGGGTTATTGGCCAGAAAGGCGGCAGTTGACGAGCGGCCGTTCTGCGGGGCTTGGCTGTCGGACGGCGTCTGGAAGTGAAAGAACTCATATTCCACTGCTTGTCAGTCTGTGGACCTCGGATCGTCGAAAAAAAAAACCGCATACCTCCGGACATTGCGCCGTAGCCCTTGGCTTGGATCTTGTCGAGCTGCGTCTTGAGCAGGCCGCGCGGGCAGGCCGATACGGGCAGCTTCGTGTCCGGTTCGAAGAAGCGGACGAGGAAGAAGGGCACGTTGTTCTCCCACGGGATGCGCCGGAACGTGTGCAGGTCGGGAATGGCCAGCAAATCCCGGTAGCCATTCTCCTTGTTGCTGATCTGGAGCTCGCGGAAGTACGTCTGGTCGTGCATGTCCCAGCCAAAGATGACCGAGCAGAAGCCAAAGCCGGCCGTGGCGATGGACAGGAACTTGGCCTTGGACACCAACTTGCCGCGCAAGATGCCGTCGACATCCACACCGGCCAGCTTGACCTTGTTGTCGTGGGCGAGCAGCTCAGGCAGCTGCTCGGCGGTGAGGGTTTCGGGGGACTCGGCTGCCATGATTGTGGTTGCAGGTCGCCGCACGACAGATCAAGAGAGGATGCCAGCTGGGCGGGAGGGAATAACAGATGAAGCCAGCGTGTTGAGCGAGAGCACGCGATAAGAAACGAGGCATTGAGGGAATCGCTAGGCCAATCACAGCCCCTGTGACAAAATACAGCGGGGTACACGCCGTCGCAGCTTCCCAAGCTCACATGCACTCCTCCGCCCGCCGCAGGCGCAGGCGGCAGCAATTGCCTAATTCGTCAACGACACGACAGCTTGTTGAGCCTCAGCAAAAGATGTGTCCTTTAGGCTTCCTTCTTGCGATGGACAGTCGAGAGTCTGTTCGCCTGGACACAAAGGACATGGACACCCACACAAGGGTAAAGCCGCAATCTACAATTTAGGGCATTGCTTCCCGTTGTCGGAATAGGGTGCACATGTGTCAAAGCCGAGGAAAAAGAAGACGCGTGCTTTCTGCTTCGCCCTCGTTTCAGCGTTGCAGCTGATGCATGCCACTTCCCTTATCTTCGGCAGCAGTGTCCACTTCCAGAAGGGCGACAGAAAGAATCGGGTAATAAGTGAGTAACAGCTTGCTCTAGCTTGGTGGCTTGCCCGCTGCTAGGCTTATCTGCTCCATTCCCCGATATCGCGACCACCACCCCACCAGCGGCGGATCGTCCAGCAAACAAATACAGGTGACAGAAGCGTGCGCACGCGGTTGCCTCCCGACCACTCCTCTCAAAACACTCGCCAGAGACACCCATCACTGCCTCACAGACGACGACAATGGTTGCAACAGGACGGCTGGCTGGCAAGAACGCCATCGTGACGGGCGCGGCGGGGTGAGTTTTGCAATGTCTTGTTCGTGGGGCATCTTGCTCTGCAGGATCATACGACCTCTCATCACACCAGCGTTGTGTTCTGGGATGGAATGGCGGGCTGACCAGGTGTTTGCAGTGGCATCGGCCTCGAGACCTCGATTCTGTTTGCCAAGGAGGGCGCCAGCGTGCTCATGGCCGATATCTCTGCTCCGGCCCTGGAGAAGGCACAGGCGAAGGTCAAGTCGCTCGTGCCCGATGCACCGCGGGTAGAGACTGTGGTCAGTCATTCCAAGAGAGAGAGAGAAGAAGAGGAGGAGGAAGGGGAGAGAAGAAATGCTGACCCCCAGATCTGCGACGTGTCGAAAGAGGCCCAGGTCAAGGCCATGGTGGAGAGTCTGGACAGCTGGGGCGGACTCGACGTCATCTTCAACAATGCCGGCATCATGCACGCGCAGGACGACGACGCCGTGCAGACGCCCGAGGCCATCTGGGACCTGACGCAGAACATCAACGTCAAGGGCGTGTGGTTCGGCAGCAAGCACGCCGTGCTGGCGCTGCGGCGCAACGGCAAGAAGAAGGGCTCCATCATCAACACGGCCAGCGTCGTCGCCATCGTCGGCGCCGCCACGCCCCAGCTCGCCTACACGGCCAGCAAGGGCGCCGTGCTGGCCATGACCCGCGAGCTCGCCATGGTCCACGCCCGCGAGGGCTTCCGCTTCAACTCCCTCTGTCCGGCTCCCCTCAACACGCCGCTGCTGCAGGACTGGCTCGGCGACGACAAGGCCAAGCGCGCCCGCCGTGAGATCCACTTCCCCACCGGCCGCTTCGGCGAGGCCGTCGAGCAGGCCCACGCCGTCGTCTTCCTGGCCTCCGACGAGGCCAGCTTTGTCAACGGCCACGACATGGTGGTCGACGGCGGCATGACCAAGGCCTACGTCACGGCTGAGGGGCCCGCCGCGCCGGCACCCGTCAACAACGCTCTGAAGGATTCTCTATAAGTTGAAAAGGCTGAAGAAGGGAACAAACGTTGAAGAAGAAGGGAACAAATTTACGTTGCAAATATCCAAACCCGCTTGGTATTTTTTTGCCATCTACATGTGCGAATGCAAATCGTCCGTCCCGCCGCTGCCCATGCTGCATAAATGATCATTCAAACTGCCCCTCCGTGTTGCCCTCGCCCATGCTCCTGCTGCTGGAGCTGCCGCTCTGTATGGCACCCAGGATGCCGTCGATGTAGCTCGCGCCGCTCCACTTTTGGTGCGTGAGCACGTCGCATCCCAGCTCCTTCTCGGGCCGCTGCACCAGGTTGACGTAAGCCAGCATGCCGTCCTTGCGGAAGCTGCTCGACAGGTGGTGCGTGGCCGTGGCTGTGGTGTGGAGGCCGGCCAGCGAGACCAGCTGCAGCACAAAGCCCTCGCGCGCAATGTCCCAGATAAAGGAGCGCAGCGTCTCCTCGGTGAAGCCATGGGCCATCCAGTTGAACGATGGCGACAGGTTGTACACCAGGCCCTTGTTCGGGTACACCGCCCGCACATAGCGGCCCAGCTTGGTGGCGACCGCCACAGACGGGTCGCCCGTCTCCACCCACAGCAGATCCGCGTACGGCGCAAACGCGAGCGCGCGCTTCGTCGCCGCCTTCATGCCGGCGCGGTAGTGGTAGAAGCCCTCGCGCGTGCGCGGCACGTCCCAGCTGAAGTAGACCTCGCGGCCCGCAGCCAGATGCTGGTTGGCCAGGGCGCGGCGCTCGGTGATGCCCGTGTTGGGCTCGTCGGCCACGGCCTTCTCGTAGGCTGCAATCTTGGCTTCGGAGACGCCCTCGGCGCGCAGGTGCGCGACGGCCGCCTCGTCAAACGTCACCAGCTTCGTCTTCTTCACCCACTCGGCTTCGAACACGTCAATCTCCTTGCCGCTCACGCCGTGCGCCTCCATGGACTGCAGCGTCTCGGCCAGCGGCTTCACGGCGGGGTCGGTGACGCCGAGGATGAACTCGTGGTCGCGCACGTCAATAGCAGAGCTGATGAGCTTGCCAGACTCGGAGTCTGTGCGGGCCAGAACCAGGTTCTCGGAGCCCATGACGTCCCACTGGAAGCGGGCCGCGACCAGGCGGTTGATGTGGTCGCCGACGGGCACGAGCACCTTGCCGGCCAGGTGGCCGCACTTCTTGCCGCCGTGCAGCTGGTCTTCAAAATGCACGGCTGCCGCTCCGTTCTCCGCAAACAGCTTGGCCAGCTTCAGCACGGCCGACAGGCCGCCGTGACCGGTGTCGCCGTCTGCCACAATCGGACGCAGGTAGTCAATGTAGGGTGTCTTTGCGCGCTGCTCGGCGCTCAGCTTCCGCCGCGCGTCCCACTGCTTGCGGTCGTGCATGCTCTGGGCTTTGGCCATGCGCTGCACCTGGTTGGGCACGGTATTGTAGGGGTAGTCGCCAAAGTCGGGGGATACTTCGTTGGTCGTCGTGAGGACAGAGGAGCAGGCCCAGCCAGAGATGTAGAGCACCTCCTGGTTCGCAGCCTGCTGTGTCATCTGGACGGGGTCGATGGCGCCCACTGGAGGGAGGGTCAGCGCGCCGGTACCGACAACACAGCACATAGGGAGGAGTCACGCACAGGTATGGATGGGCTCGCCCTTGGCCAGACGCTCCTGCACGAGGTTCCACAACTTCCTTGCCATGGTCGAGCTCGGGTACGACTGCTGCTGCGAGCCACGCTTGGAGACGATGTCAGCAGCAGTGTACGGCCGCTTGATGCCGGCGTAGCGCGGCGTAGCCCACCAGGCCTCGACATCCCTGATCTGCTGCTCGTACAGCGCATCCTCGGCGGCGCCAGCCTTTTGCGCCTCTGGCAGCAGCTGGAACGCGTCAGACGGGAGCGCCGCCGTCAGCGGTGGCTCCACTGGCTTGAGGGGCATGTATCTGGGGGCGGTTGTCGACAGGAGCCGGATTGAGCCGGGGCAGATGCGGGTGGGCTTTCGCGGAACAATGGCCAAGATCGTACGTTTGGGGCCCGCCTGAGAAATTGCGCGCCGGAGCATATTGCCGTTGCTGTTGTGTTGTCTCCTGATTGTTGTAAGAAGTTGAAGTAGAAACGACGAAATGATCAAAAAGGGCTGTAGTCAAGAGGAATCACGAGGAATCACGAGGAAAGGCAAAGACCAAAACAGAAAGAACGATTGTAAGCAGGAAAGAGAAGAGCATTGGCTGACTCACCAGTCACTGGACCAACGCGTATCTTGATGGTTCTCTGGGACGCAGCTTCGTCGTCTTCCACCAGGCCGCAGCTCTCGCCAAGCTCAGCATAGCAGAGACAGTCGCTTATACGCCTGAGGTGCCCTGCCGATTCGGCGTTGCTCGGCCATGGCCACCGGCGGAAGGCGGTAAAGTTTTGCCGAGGGCCCAAACGGCTCCCCATGGCAAAAGCAGGGGTATGGCGGGGGGGCTTACCCCACCTTCTGTGATTGGTCAATGTGGCTTCCCCATGCCCACCCCCAGGGCCATTTGTCCGCTACCGATGACCGCCCGCTAATAGGCGGCTTCCCTCGGTCCAATCTGGGGTTTGGGGAATGCTGGCATGTGTGATGCCGACGAGGGTACTTAGGATTGGGGTAATGCGCGGGACGTCGCTCGCGTTCGTCGGTCGTCTCACCTGTCTCTGACCTCTGCAGACCTGCACCGACGAACACGAGAGGCCGTCCCCCCAGCGCGCTGCCTTCGCCTTCCTCCTGCCACCTGCACCAGAGCCATTATGAGCGTCCGCACGTCGACAAGGGCCTTGAGCGCTCTGCGCGTAAGTGTTCGTCTGCCTGGTCGTCCCGGATCCATGCTGACCTCCAGCCTTGCGGCGTCCGTCGCGCCCTGGCCTTCCAGCGCCACTACTCGGCCTCGACCGAGCCCGACCTGAAGACGACCCTGAGAGAAGTGATTCCTGCCAAGCGGGAGCTGCTCAAGACCGTCAAGTCGCACGGCTCCAAGGTCATCGGCGATCTGAAGGTGGAGCAGACGATTGGCGGCATGCGCAGCCTCAAGGCCATGCTGTGGGAGGCGAGCGTCGTGGACCCCGACGAGGGCATCCGCTTCCACGGCCGCACCATCAAGGACTGCCAGCGCGAGCTGCCCAAGGGCCGCACCGGCACCGAGATGCTGCCCGAAGCCATGTTCTGGCTGCTCCTGACCGGCCAGGTGCCCTCGACGGCCCAGGTGCGCGTCTTCTCGCGCGAGCTGGCCGAGAAGGCCGAGCTGCCCGCCTTTGTCAACGACCTGCTGGACCGTCTGCCCGCCGACGTGCACCCCATGACCCAGTTCGCCATTGCCGTGTCCGCTCTCAGCCACACGTCGTCCTTTGCCGCCGCCTACGCGGCCGGCCTCAACAAGGCCGACTACTGGGAGCCCACCTTTGACGACAGCATCAGCTTGCTGGCCAAGCTGCCCACCATCGCCGCCAAGATCTACCAGAACGCCTACCACGGCGGTGGTGCCCTGCCGGCCAAGATCGACCTCGATCAGGACTGGTCGTACAACTTTGCCGCCCTGCTGGGCAAGGGCGGCAAGGAGAACGAGAACTTCCACGACTTGCTCCGCCTCTACCTTGCCCTCCACGGCGACCACGAGGGCGGCAACGTCTCGGCCCACGCCACCCATCTTGTGGGAAGCGCCCTGAGCGACCCCTTCCTCAGCTACAGTGCCGGTCTGCAGGGTCTTGCCGGTCCGCTGCACGGGTATGTCTCTCTCTCTCTCCATTTTTCATCCGCTCTCTTTCCCCTGCTGACTGCTCCATAGCCTCGCCGCCCAGGAGGTCCTCCGCTGGATCATCCAGATGAAGGATGCCATTCCCGAGAACTACTCCGCCGAGGACGTCCGCACCTACCTGTGGTCCACACTCAAGTCGGGCCGCGTCGTCCCTGGCTACGGCCACGGAGTGCTGCGCAAGCCCGACCCGCGCTTTGAGGCCCTCATGGATTACGCCTTGGCACGTCCTGCCATCGCAGCCGATCCTGTCTTCCGCATCGTCAAGGCGAACAGCGAAGTCGCCCCCGACGTGCTTAAGGAGCACGGCAAGACAAAGAACCCCTACCCCAACGTCGACTCTGCCTCCGGTGTTCTGTTCCACCACTATGGCTTCCACGAGACGCTGTACTACACCGCCACCTTTGGTGTCTCCCGCGGTCTGGGCCCGCTTGCCCAGCTCATCTGGGATCGCATCCTAGGCCTGCCTATCGAGCGGCCCAAGAGCATTGACCTCAAGGGTCTCTTGAAGCTAATTGAGAGCTCGTAAAGTCTACCAAGACGCGTGCCGGAGGAGGGTCGGCATGGCGCCAAGAAAATCGTTCACTGTGTTGGATGGGTGCTTGCGTCGTGGAGAATTTGTTCTGTTAATGAACTGGGTAGCATTGGTAAAGGAAAGAATTCAAATCATCATGTCGGATGTCGGCGTGCTGGTGCCGCATGTCCATCAGGGTGTGTTTACTCACATTTAGGGTTTGTAAATGCATGCCTCATAGTTCTGGTCTCCCGTCTTTCCCATCTGAAAAATAACCGATGACAAGCCAATTAATTAACCATAGATTTCTACCATGACCTAGCTAGGATGTTCTCAGTTGTGTGTATTTAGCACAACTTAGTTCTGGAGGATTCTGCCTTTCTGGATTTGCTTCGTCTCATCTTGCCATTCTAAACTGTCTCTTGACGAGGGCCATCTCAGGCGGCGTCGGCAGCATTCATGCAGCAGTTCCATCTGAGCTGGTGCCCTTGTCGCCCATGATCTAGCAAGCTGCTTGGTCGAGGGCGCGGAACAAATAAACGTGCCATGTCTCCAGTGATACTTGTTCACAAATTAACAATGTGCATTTCTTTTGACTTTGACCAAGATAAGGTCTTTGAATTTCTCCGAAAAGAATTATATGGACAGACAAAAAGGGGATATTCTGAAAAAACGAAGGCAGAAAGCACGCAAAATAACCAAAACCAATCGCTCCGTAACAAACTGGACATATCCAGGCATGCATGGCTCTTCCCGCCAGCATCTTCCCGAGGGCGAGGCTATCGCCAGTAGTTGCCATTGTTGTTGTTGTTACCTCCAAACCCGCCCTGGTTTCCGTATGACGGACCGTTCCCGTATCCAGTCTGCATTCCCGAGCCGCCAGGACCTTGGAATGGATCAGCCGTGTAGCTGCGCAGCGGAGGCGCGCCAAATGGCATGGCGGTGGCTACTTGGCCGTGCAGGCCTGTTGCCGGGGCATTGGCAGTGGAAAAGCTGCGGGTGACTGTTGGGTTGGGCGGCACCGGGTAGTTGGGAGACATGCCGCCGGCGCTGGGTGTGCGGGCTGGGGAAACGAGAGGGGCCGGCGACCCCAGCCTGTTTTGGGGAGATAGGCTGCCAGCAAACGGGTCTTGGGGACTGCGCGGGCTGTCGGCGTGCGGGCTCGACGGGCCATCCTGCAGAAGCGGCTTCGAGGCAGCGCCGGCAGCGGCACCGCTGAGTGAGGCAGCCGCCCACTGGTTGTTGTTGCTGTTGCCGCTGGGCACCGAGTACCCGTTGGCGCTGGCCATGCCGCTCTGGTTCATGTCGCGGGCATTGTACTCGATGCCCTCGTCTTCCAGACCGTCCGGGTCGACGCCGGCCTTTTTGTACTCTTCAAGCTCGCGGCGCTCCTGCAACTGCCGCTGTTCTGCCAGTGCGGCTTCCCGGACACCCCTCCGCCGCTGCCGGATGCAGTAAAACAGGGCGGCAATGAGAAGCAGCGCGCCGGCACCGGACGCCGAGGCATAGACAGCTGTGCGTGCCACGGACGGCAATTTGTTCCACTTGTCGGACAGCGTCAACTCCGGCTCCTTGTTGAGACTTTCGTACACGGTCGAGTTGCCCCTGCTCCCTGTTAATAGGCTGAACAAAAGAGAAGAAAAATACAAGACGGCTTCACTCACGCAGTAATCTTGATGCTCTGCCACGATCCCGTCTGGTCGCCATACGAGTACTCCTTACCGCTGCTGTAGTCGGTGATCTGGACGCTCTTGACGTACATGCTGAAAGGACCCTTGGTATAGTCCGTGTCGCCTCCAGCCCACTCGCGCGTGCCCGCAGCCAGAGTCGGGTCGCCTCCGGCCCAGATGCCCAGCGACAGGCGCGACGGCGTCTGCGGGTAGTATAGAGTGTTGTTGGCATCGGCGGGCAGCAGAGTGCGGACCTTTTTGCTGTCAATGTAAAAGTCCAGCGAGGCGTTCGTCCAGATCGTCGTGTAGTTGTGGAAGGCGTCTAGCGTGCCGTTTGTGACGGGGTAGTAGATGGCATTATGGTAATCCTGGTGGCCCTTGCCAAAGTAATTGGTCTCTGCAAACGAGCCGTTGCCGCCCATGAACTCCCAGTCGATCTCGTCGAGGTCGTCGCTCAGAAACATGACCGACGAGATGATGCCTGTGCCTGGCGCCGTCTTCATCCAGATCTCTGTCCGGCCAAAGAAGATGTAAAACTTGGACCGGATCGTGGGCGAGTCACCCTGCTTGTTGATGGTGAACGCCGCACCATTTTCAGACGAGTACGTGACGGTGCCAGCCGTGGTCTCCCAAGCGCTTGCGGAGGGGGTGGAATTAAAATTGAACGTGTAGTCCGTACCAAAGGCCGGATCGGCCGGGCAGTTTGTTGTGTTGAGTGGCTGGCAGCTCGTCGATACCTGTGCCGTGGCAGAGGCCGCCAGCAACGCAACCGTTGCGGCACGCAACACCGCCGGAAGCCGGGCCATTCTTCTTCAGAGACTCCGAGATCCGAGATGCACGGGGTCCGGAAGAGGGGGGAGGGGGGGCGAAAGCGGCAATATCTGAGACGGATATTACTGCCGTGTGTATTATGCTGCTGGTAACGAGAAAAAGTTGTAGTGGAATTAGAAGGAGAAAACGAATGGCATTGTGAGCAAAGAGTGCGCAGGCTGTGAACATCAAGCACACAAGATGAAAAAAAGGAGAGGACGCCTGCAGCAACGCTCAGGCAAGGGTACAAAACAGCAAATGCCAGCAGGAAGGCCTTTTTCCCGACTGTCAAGGTGCAAAGAAGAGAGAGATATATGTTTCGTGTGTCTCATATGGAGGAAAAAGCATAGAGATACCGTAAAGGGGGCCTTGGTCTAAGTGATGCTACTTTGCACACATCCCAACCTAATTAAGCTGCTATGCATAAAATACAGAGGTATCCCTTCAGCCAAAATGGCCCAGAAGGTACATGAAGGTGCAGCTTAAACCGTTCCATCCGATGGCGATTGGTCAATGGCGTTACATCCAAAGGGCCGTGGCTGTAATTGCGCAGTACAACATTCCCCTATTTGGTGTGGCCTAGGGGGCGATGTCCATATCTGCGACGGCAGCCGTTTCTAACGGGTCACCTTGCCGCTTCCAGCCACGCCCGAGTATTTCAAGGGCCCGCTTCCAAGAAACGCCAGGACCTTCGAGCGTGGGAAAGCCTTTGCCAGCAAAGCGCAGATCGTTAGGGATCAGGTGTTCTGCGGCATCCCTGTTTTTGGAAACAGGATTAAAGACCAGTTAAATTACCGTTAGGCGACCCTCGGACGGGAAAAAGCACAAGCGTGACTTTCACACCCTCTGCCAAGTAGATTTTGGAGCTCAAGCCACTGAATTTCTGGCCGAGGCAGGACAGTGACATCGCCACCTTTGTAACTGGGGAAGACAAGGGCAGGTATCCATAAATGGCATCTGATACCCACCGATCGGATTTCGGTTCAAAGTAAATTGTCTATTTCATCCGCGCCAGACGATTCCATATGGTGAACATGGGTTGATGCAAACACTAGAAAGAAAAGAAGAGAACAACCGAACGGAATAGAACAGAAAGCAATGCGATCAAGCAACCTAAAGTAGCACTCATGTGACATAATCCCAGAAGCCGTCTACACAGAAAAGCCAAAAAAGAAAAGCAAAAGAGAACAAAGAAAAAGTCTATCCTAATCTAACCACTGCCCCATCTGCTGTCCCTGTTTCCCCCCACCTCGCCCAGCGTGCTCATATTAAAATGCAAGCATGCTACCCGCTCGACCCTCAATCTTCCTCGTCGTCTGTGTCGGGTGGCTTGGGTGTCCCCTTGGGCGAGCTCAGCCAGATAATCTCCCGCTGGCGTCGGCGCACCTCCTGCTCCTTGAGGTCCTTCTTGGTCTTCTTGCGCTTCTTCTTGGCCTTGAACTTGAGCTCGGCGCCGGCGTTGTCCTCGATGCCGCTGTTGACGGCGCTGGACATGGCGCTCGAGACGGCCGTGGAAGCGAGTCCCGGCATCGTGAGGCCGCTGCCCGGGCGGCTGTCCTCGAAGCGGTCTGCAACGGTCGACTCGTAGCCGCGGTGCGTCACGCGGCCGGCATTGACGTGCCACTGCTCCGATGCCAGTGCGCCCACGAACTCCTCGTTGTGAGAGATCATGACCACGCCGCCTTTAAAGTCGCGAATAGCCACGGCCAGGCCGCCGAGCGAGTCGCGGTCCAAGAAGTTCGTCGGCTCGTCCAGCACCAGCAAGTGAGGGTTGTTCCACATGGCACCGGCGATGACAACCTTGACCTTTTGTCCGCCGGACAGCGAGCCGATCTCGTTGTGGTTGGCGATCTCGGGATCCAGCCCCAGATCCTCAAAGTGCTTCGAGATCACGGCCGGCTGCAGCTCGCGGAAGCTGAGACCCTCGCGCGAGGACTCGTGATCGTCAAACTCCTGGATCAGCTTGTCGAAGCCCAGCTCGGTGAGCGTCTCCCGCGTGACGTGCGTGTTGTGCTTGGGGAGCATGTGCCGCCATTTCCTGCGACGGTTAGCTGCGAACGAGCGAAAGGAAAATAATGTCTGAACAGGCTTACACTTCGTATTGGAACGTCTTCTTGTATTTCTGACGACCGACGAGCGCCTCGATCTGGCGCTTACCCATGCCTGGGCCGAGCTCGATGAACTTTTCCATCTGCTCGCGGTCCTTGTCGGACAGAGCACGGGTCTGCTTCATATGCACCTCCCGGTCGTCGCCGTGCTGGTACCGCCACTGCAGGTACTGGTTGGGGGTCTTCTCCAGATGCATCTCCACGTGCTCTAGGGCGTGCTGCTTGATGTAGCCAATGCGCAAGTTCGGGTGCTTCTCCACCTTGCCGGACGTGGGGATGACCTCGCCGGTCAGCAGCTTGATCAGCGTCGACTTGCCGGCACCGTTGGGGCCGATGATGGCAACGCGCGACGACAAGGTCAGCTGGCACGAGACATCCGACAGCGAGGGCTTGGGGCTGCCGGGGTAGGCGTAGGAGACATTGGTCATGCGGATGATGGCGCGGGTCTGCGACCGGACGCCGGAGAGAATGCCGGGCGGCGGGAACTTGAACTGCACCTGGCTGGCCGACAGAGTGTAGTAGCTCTTGGCCTCTGGGCGGATCTTGACAAAGGCAGCCAGGTTGCCCTTGTAATGCGCCAGCTTCTTGCCCGGCTCGTAGTGGTAGACATCGGTGGTGACCTCGTCAAGGAAGCCAGAGTCGTGGGAGACGATCAGGGACGTGATGTCGGGGTGGGTCTTGAGGTAGTTCTGGAGCCAGGCAATGTTCTCGACGTCGAGATGGTTGGTCGGCTCGTCCAGAAGCAGGACGTCTGCCTTTTGCAGCATGGCACGGGCCAGGGCGAGCTTCATCTTCCAGCCACCCGACAGCGAACCGACCTTTTGGGCCTGGCGGCCGTCAGGTCCGGCGGTGAAGCCGAACTCAGCCAGGACGTCGGAGATGCGCTGGCGGCCCTCCTGGGCGATGGTGGGGTCCTTGGCGACAAAGTCGAGGATGCTGATGTCGGCATCCTCGCCCTGGTTGTGCTCGACGTAGCACGTGCGCAGAACGTCCTGCGGCGGAAAGCCCTCCAGCTTGCCGCCGGCGATGCTTTTCATCAGCGTCGACTTGCCGGCGCCGTTGCGGCCGACGAGGCCGTAGCGGTGGCCCTTGAGCAGACGCATGTTGGTGTGGGACAGCAGAAGCATGCCGCCATAGCCGAGCGAGAAATCGGCATTAACAATCTCGACCTCGCCGTCGTCCTCCTTTTCCAGCTGGCCGTACTTGCGGTGGTCCTCGTCGATGTAGTACTTCTCGACGGCAGCGCCGACGGCGTCATGTGCTGCGGCGTCCTTGAGCAGGGTCTTGAGGTAGGGCGCGACGCTGGCCGAGATGCGCGCAACGTAGCGGTACTTGACGTCTTCGGCCACCATGGTGCAGATGTACGGACGCAGCGTCTTGTAGGCGTTCGGGTCACTGAGACCGCCACTCTTCTTGATCTCGGCATCCAGGACCTTGGCCACGTCGTCGGCAGACGTGCGGTCCACGACGATGTCCTTGTCGGTGGCCATGGCCTTGTCCATGACGGTGAGGGCGCGCGTGGCAAGCTCGCGCACCTCGGGCAGGGAAGCTCGCTGCACGACGCTCTTGACGCCGGGCTGCAGCTTGGGGAGGAAGATGCGGGCCTCGATGGGATCGTGGACGAGCTTTGTCAGGTTCTCGACGATGACGACGGTCTGGCGCAGAACTTCTTGGGCGGTGGTCGGCGTGTTGAGCGAGCGCTCGAGGAACGGCGTCAGCAGGGCCAGGACGGGCGACGTGACCAGGGCCACAAAGGTGGTGTGGGCCAGGGCGTGGATGGCCTTCTGCAGCGTCTGGGGCGAAGGGTGCTGCATGCTGTCGATGAGGAGGGGGATGCGGGGGGCGACGTCGTCGTTGGACAGCAGCGTCGTGAGCGAGGTCATGGTCAGGACCGACTGCTTCTCAACCTCGGTCTTGAGGTCGTGCATGCCGGCCTCGACGATGGGGATCAGGCTCGCCAGCTTGGCGCCCATGGTGTCCCGCAGGACGTCCTTCTCGGTCGCTTCTTCCTTTGTAGTGCCGAACTCAAGCTTGGCCTTGTCGGCCATGCGCTGCATCAGCTTGAGCGCGCCGACCGTGCCCTGCCACTTGCCCGTTCTCTTCTCCAGATACTCGACGAGGCACGGCAGCAGGCCGGAGACCAGGGCCTCGGCCCGCAGCTGACTGAAGAGGGCATCGAGGCCGTACTGCGCAGCGTCGCGGACGACGGCACCCTTGTCCGCCAAGGCGTTCAGGGCGCAGGCAATCAGGCCACCGTCCTGGAGGAGGAGGGAAACCTCGCTGGCGGGCTGCTGGGCGGGAAAGCGCTCAAGAAGGGCGCCAAGGAGGTTCTGCGCGCTCTCGCGGCGGAGACCGCTCTTCTTGTCGGCAGCGGCCTTTTTGATCTCGGCGAGGATGCCGTAGGAGGTCAGGCCGCGGAAGCCGACGTCTGGATGGCTCAGAAGCGCATCGCACAGCTTGTATGCGGCCTCGACCGAAGCGTTGGACGTCTTAGCAGCAAAGACGGTGCTGAGGATGGAGGCGATCTCGGCTTGCGACGGGGCAGAGCCGCCGTCTTTGGCGAGGATGGGGAGTGATGGGTGATTCATAGCAGGCGAGACGGTGTGAGGCATCGTCGGAGAATCACAGTAGAAATCTGGGTGGAAAATGTAGGCGTGAGGTGCAAAAAAGACGCCTCACATCGCGAAACGAAGAATAAATGTGTAAGGAAAGAGCATTGCCACAGACGCCTTACGAACATGAAAAAAAAAAGTCTGTATTTACCCCACCATCCGCATTTTTTTTTTGCCGACCAAAAAAAAATGTTATCTTATCGGCTTCGCCACGTTCCAGTGCTGGCTATGGTTATTTGACGGCAACTACGCCATTGACTAAGCGATGGTTAAGAGCGTGTTGGCCATTAGGCCACTGTTGAATTTGATAATGACGTTTTCAGAGGAATTTACACGGTGTTGACTCTTGAAAATGAAACGTTACTTGGTATTGATATTGACAAATTAAGAAAGAAAAAAAAAACATTAAATCATCAATGACTCTTAACAGTGTGTATGTCATGGCAATATTTACCGTAAAAATGCGTGGTTGCTTCCAACAAAAATCGTCATGCTAACAAAAAAGAAATTACCAAGAGAATGTCATCAGCGCTGGGTTCAGAGCCAGCGGTAGCAGCAGATGAGATGCAGAAACCGTGGCCATGGGAAGGATGGCCACAAAGTCTGTGATCCTCCAGGATAAGGGAACAAAGGAGCCCACGGCCATGATGATCATGGCGACGATGGCGAGGATGGAGAAGAACATTGAGAATTTGAACTGCAGATTATGTCAGCGTTGGAATTACGAGGAAAAGGAAAGAAAAAAAAAAAAGACGTACCCTCTTCAGGACCTTCGGGACCTCAATGAAAAAGTTGGAGAACTCGACCTCCTTAGAAGTGGCCCCCCAGGTCATGTTGATCTCAAACATGTGCGCCAGGATGGCCTGCGACACGTGCAGCGACAGGCCACCGAGGAAGATGGCCAGCAAAAAGGTCCACTTGAAGTTCTCGTACAGCGAATACAGCAGGTTCCGCTCGCCGATGCGGTAGCGCATGACGGCGAGAGCAACGTTGCCGAGGCCGTTGAAGACGACGATGATGGAGAACCAGACCTTCCAGGAGTCGACGTAGTACTTGTCGAGGTAGCCGTTGAACCAGCCCATGATGAAGTAGTTGACAGTGGTCAGCAGCCAGGCAGCGGCAATGGCGTAGTAGGTGCCGATGTAGGAGATGACAGTGATCTTGGAGGTGAAGCGGATGTTGGAGAAGAGGAACTTGCGGAAGAGCGGCGTGAAGGGACCCTTGTAGATCCACATGCGGATGGGGTGGAAGAGCAGCTCGTTGCAGCCGTATGCGTACTTTTCCCAGCGGGCCAGCTCGTCGTAAACGGTCAGCGACACGCCCTCCTTGAAGCCGTCGCCGGCCCAGGCGGCCATGCGGATGATGTAGCCGTCGCACTGCAGCCGCAGCGACATGTCAAAGTCCTCAGACACGTGGCTCTCAGACCAGAACTTCTCGTAGCCGTCCTCGTCCATGTACGAGACCTGCTGGATGGCGCTCCAGCGCAGCACGGCGTTGTGGCCGACAAAGGGCGCGACGTCGCCGTTGGAGACGGTGTAGCGGATGGCCGTGTAGACGAGGTTGGTGAAAAAGGTGATGCCGTTCTCAAAGTAGTTGTGCACGACCTGCATGACGCCCGACGAGAACTGCATGATGCCGACGTCGGGCGACTGCTCCATCTCCGACACAGCGTCGAGCAGGCAGTCGGCCGGTACGCGCGTGTCTGAGTCGATGATGAGAATGTAGTCGCCCACGCGGATGTTGCCGTCGGCCCACGCGCGCCCGTCCTCCTCGAGCACCTCCTTGAGCGCCCGCTCGTACGCCTGCGCCTCGTCGTTCTGCGTCCACGTCGGCGGCCGGCTGTAGGCGGTCAGCTTCTCCTCCACCTTGCACGACACCATGAGGGCAAAGTTCATGTTGGACGCCTTCTTGAACTTGCCGCGGCGCCGGAAGCCGTTCTCGCCGTCCCTCGGCCGCGCCACCCAGCCAATGTTGTGGTCCGCGTAGAACTCGATGCGCGCGCGCCGCTCCTCGTCCGGCAGCAGCTGCAGGCCGTCGTCGTTCATGAACATGTTGGCCGAGCCGCCCTGCAGCTCGTACGTCGACATGGCCTGCTTGATCGACTTGACCGTCGGCTCAATCACCGCCGCCAGGCCCTCCTTGTACACGGGGCACTGCACCGTCACGTGTGGCAGGATGGACGAGTGCAGCCGCGGCGGCCGCTGTGCCGAGTAGAACTTGGAGTTGACGGTCAGCTGGCGGATGGGGCCAAAGATCTGCGCCAGGCAGCCAAAGATGACCTGCGCGAAGAAGAGCGTGAAGAAGACCTGGATCGGCAGCAGCGACACCAGCGCCAGCCGCGTGTAGCTGTGGTCCACCGACACCTCGATGGCCAGCTGCCGCCACGCCGCCCCCAGAGACACCGTGATCAGGATCAGCGTCAGCGTCACCAGATACGTGTTGAGCAGATGCACCGGCCGCTTCTCCGTCCTGGCCTCGCCGCTTTCCGCATCGATGTCGTAGTCGACGAAGTTTATCCCGTTCTTTTCGTCTTCTTCCTCGTCGTTGCCCGACCGCCACACCAGGCCCATCAGCTCCGCCTCAATGTCCTTGGCCCGCGTCACAATGTGCATGGCGTCGTCGTCCCACACGATCAGCAGGCCCTCTGAGGCCACAAACGCCGCAAACTGGTGCTTGCGCGCCCGCGCCAGGTCCTCCATCGTCGGCAGGATCTGGATGCGCAGCCCATTCAGCAGCGGCACGTCCACTGCATCCGGCGTCCACTGCAGGAACGTCTTGATGACCCGCGAGTTGACTGTCATAGCGCACCGGACGTTGAGCGCCGCGCAGGCCACCGCGAACGGCGACTCGACCAGCTGAGGCGGGCAGGCCATGTACTGCCCCCGCGTCTTACGGAGGAGCACACCCTCGACCTCGCCGCTGCCGTCCGACACCCACAGCCGCGAGCACTGCTGCTGGTATAGGTAGTTGACCATCACCTCGTGCTTGATCTCGTCTAGCAGAATCGAGCTGCCATTGGTGCGGAACGAGCTGGCCCGGGACGACATGGGCCGCTGTAGATGTGACAACCGCAGAGCGCCGGCTTCACCCGGCCGAAATGGCTTCTCTGTCACAGTCGGAAGGCTCGCTGCCGCCGCGCCGGTTGTACCGGTTGCGCCGGTTGTATCGGCTGCACCATCTTCCGCCTTGTCTTGCCCCTTCTTCGGCTTGTGCATCTTGTAGTAGTCGGACAACCCCATGGTGGCGGTGTTGCTGCCGTTTTTCTAAACACTGCACAACAAAATTACCCCCGACCCATGCAAACGCTGTTGTCGCACGTCAGCTAGATGTCCGGGCTGGCGGCACAGTCTGTCGGCTAAGCTACCATCAGCATTGGAGGTGAAAAATAGCTTACATCAGAAAGTGTGTTTTGCCGGCAGAATGCGGGCAATATCAAAGCCCCCCACGCCCAGAAGGGCTGAATTAGAGACGAGGCAATGCTTGGGGATGCCGAGAATTGTGGTCGAGCTGTGTGTAGAGGAATAATCCTTCAGGGTACAGTTCGAAGATGTGCGGACACTGCTGATTATCCGTCTGGTTGAGAGCACAGAAACCACAAGTCTAGAACCAATGCCTCGTAAGACAACAAAGAAAAGAAGAAAAAGAATGGATCTATCCGGAGAAAAACGAGAGATGGCGCAGAAGAGGAGAAATACGGGAAGCGAAAGACTGGGGGAGGAATATGTAGAGTGGCAGAACCGCCCGTGACGAGATGAGTCGGGGCTGCCGCAAAGTATTATTGAAACGAGGCACCACTGCTCGAACCTAGAACGAGCTTGTTAGTCAAGCCGGCCGGTTTCGACAAGCCAGCGGCGGTATTGGGCCTACTCGTGGTTATGGAGTGGCGGCAACCATTTGCGGTAGGTGCCAAGTAGACGAAAGTGCTCTTCCTTTCATCAGAGAGAGGCGGCTCTGACTATCAAGCCAGGGTGTTCGTTTTCGGACTGCTCTCTCCAAGCCAGCTGGCCCGGGTTGAAGACTTTGGGGGACCGGGCTCCACTGCGAGTCTCCCACGCCCCTTTCTCTAATCCAGCACAAAGAATTTTTTATTGTTCCGCCTAGTGAGAGACACGAGGCAAAAAAAAAAAAAAAAGATGCATGAGGAAGAAGCTAAAAACGGCGGATTGGTTTTCAGCTGGTGCCGGCGAGGGAGGTTGAACAATAATAATCAAAGAGCCAACGAGCAACCTGCAGGGAAGGATGGGGGAAGGATTCAATGGCGGCCTGTGTCTGCAGCTGCATGAGAGCCACCGAGCAGATTCGAAGTTTACGAGGAAAAGCGTCCCGGACAATATCCAGGCCGCTGCCTCCTGCCTACTTTGTCGCTGAGCGTGGAACTCCGGCTCTCCCACAAGGCTATTTCCGCGTGGTAGCATCCAATGTGTAATTACCCCTGACCGATTTTAGTCAGAAAATTGTTTGTCACAGACCGGCCAAGAGAACAGCCACGCTGCCCGGGACACAAGCAAACAGTGGACGAGGCGCCTGTAAAATGCTAGTATTGTGGAAAAATGAGACGCTATGGAGGACCCATGAAATGCCAGAAACAGTTAAGTGCTTGCTGGACTATTGGCCCGCCATCGGCACCTTCCCTGTTCGGGTCATAGCCCTGGACTGTTGGAGGCGTTGTTGGAGGCGCATTGGATAACATATTATTGAATTTTATGTCTTTTATGCCTGAATTGATCGAATTGATCGAATTGATGTGCTCAGCGCTATGTCTGCCCGGACTGCTGCACACGGCCTGCTTATTGGCCGCCTAACGCACAGCTAGGCTGAACGTTGCCGTTTCTTTGTCTCGTCTGGTTTCTTTCTGTCTGGCCAACACCGTTGGACCTCCCGGACGACGATCAGATTGCTCCGATGTTCTGGTGGTGTGTGCCAACATATCATAACGGTAGGTGTCTTACCCCTGTCTCCCTCTTTACATAGTCTCGATCTCTGCTCTCGTCATACCCTTAATCCAGCCCATGTCCATCTGCTGTCCGCAAATTGCTTGCGGCCCTACGGATGGAATCGATGGCCAACATTCACAATGTGCTCATACACATCTCACAGCGGCCGAAACCGGACAGAAATCATTTGGAGCTATTGATCCAAGGATTGACTATGGAGGTGCATTTGTTTACTAGCTCACTGACCGTTGTGACAGAATGATTCAATGCCAATGTCGCATGCTAGAAGCTGACCCCTGTCCCATGCGGCAGGTTCGGACATGCCTGTTCGGGGTCATATTATGGTAATTGTGCGCTCGAAAGCTTGGACCGGTGGTCTTGCACGGGCCTGCAGCACACAGCACGCGAACACGGCGCAGAGGCTTCTCGTCGCATTGAAACTGGGGCACACACCTAAAGACACGGAGTACGGGTGCTCGGGATTGTTATACTTTAGCCGCACCTAATCTGCCTGACGCGGGGCGCTAGAAGCACACAAATAGCTCGTATTTTTTACCTGCGTATGTACCTTGTCGGAGCACGAACCGAAGCAATTTACAACCTCTCATCGCTATCCGCCAAGATTTCCATGCATCGGTGCCAGGCACCAACACGCTCGTATCATGGGAGTGACATGGCCTTATCGAAATCCCTCCAGCACCCGCAGCGCTCTAAAGCGGTAGCTGTACTGCCCTTTCTCGTACATGAGCGCTTGCACCTGCAGTATCTTTGCCAATTGGGTGGCTGGAATCCATCAGCTCGTCTGCAAGATGCAGGTCGCTTCGCTATCTTCCCTCTAGCTGAGAAACATATGGAGGGGCACCATGTGGCTCGCTGTCATACGCTCAGATGCATTGGCCATGTGCACATGAGACACTACTTAGCATTTATTTTTTCTCTTTGAATTCAGCGTCTGAAGCCAGACCAAAGTAGAATATGCATATACGAGGATCAGGCACCTCCCCCCATCTCCAACTACAGGGTTAGCAAGTGCTCCACAGAAGGACGTGCAACCGGCTCGTATATGCAGGCTGAAAGTGGTGCGGATAGAGCATGCAGTTCAGAGTTGGCAAGAGCTGAAAAAAGGTAGCGTAGCACGACGCACTGAATATCTGCAGGTTCGGCTACAGAGTACGGGTCGTCTGCCAGCTCACCAGCCTGCCAGCACCACCAGCACAATAGAAGTTGCGGTAACCGAACAGGCTAACCGCTCAGTCAGGCCACGTTTGTATCCTACGAGTACGAAGTCATGGTAAAGACACTGACTAGTATCTGTGAAGGGGGAGCTTGATTTGGTCCGCTACCGTTGCATACAGCGACAGTAAGGTTCACATGTGGCATTCTGCTATTCTCAGCTTCTCTTAGTGTATTATCCAAAACCCAGACGCCAGGCACAATAAAGTACATATCCCAAACAACCTATTTACGTTTGCAAAATCAAACCCCTTTCAGCCGATTAATCATATTCAACGTGTAAATTATCAGAGCAATGGTACTCGAAATAGGATCACAGATCCTCATTGCCGTCGCATTGCTGCCACATCTGGACCTTGCTGACCTCCATCTGCGGTTGAGTCCAGGTCGGGAACCACTTGCTGCGAGCGTTCCAAAAATCCACCTTGGCGTTGGCGCTGGCATCAAGCCACGGCTTGCTGTCCTTGTTGTCGGTAAACCACCCGTTGGTGCCGCCGACGGCGACGTTGAGAATCAGATAGAACTTCTCGTCAAAGGGTGTGTTGGCGCGGCCGGTCTGCCCCCACACCTGATCCACCTGGGTGTAGTTCTTAGTCGACGACAGCGACGGGAAGTTGCCGCGCTCGTACAGTGGCTGCTTGAAATTGGTGTACAGCACCTGCAGCAAGCGCGAGTTGACATAGGTGAACATGTACTTCTCAGACCACTCCAGGCCGAAAGTGTTGAATTCCTTGGACCAGGTAGTGTGCAGCGCCTTGTGCTTACTGTTGGTGCGCCACCAGGCGTCGTAAGTCGGGCTAGGCCCCCAGTGCAGCGTCGAGGACATGATGTTATTACCGCCCAAAGAGTAGGACTCGTTGTTGCCGCGCGACTCCATGAGATCGATCTCACCAGACGCAGGCCAAGCACCGTACGTGTCTTTTACCGGGAGCATCCAGATGGCAGGCCACAGCCAGTCGCCCTTTGGCAGCTTGGCCGTCACCTCGACGCGGCCGTACTTGATAGTAGCGCCCAACTTGGTGTTGATGCGTCCAGACCGGGTAGGCGGCACGATGCTGCTGTTGCCAGCGGTGGTGTTGGTGGCAGCAACGCAATCGGTGAACACAGTAGATGTACAGGATCCGTTTGCCGATAGGTCGATGAGGCTGTCATTTTCAATCAGAGACACATCCTGGAGCGTGGGCTTGATCCAGAGGTGGCCGTCTTGGATAAAGACGTTCTCGTCATCAGCAGTCGTCTGCTCAAACTCGCCGTTGCTGCAAGGCATGTCAGCAACTGTTCAAACATGGCAGCCAAGCCCGTCAGAGGTCCATCCGTACCCGAAACCGCCGAGTTGGACTTCCTTGGTCCAAACATCTGTCCGCAGCCCTTGCGAAAAGTCGTCGCTGAGCACAACACAGTATTTGTGCTTGACAACGCTCTTCAGTCCGTCCCAGACGAGAATGCCCGAGATAATCAGGCCAATGACAATACCAATAACCGGTGTAATGGTCACCCACTTCTCCTTGGGATCCCTCTTCTTTAGCCACGGCTTTTCAATGTCACCTTTTTGCACCCGCCGACTGTGGAAATACCGGTGCGCCTGCTCGTCTAGCCGAGCATTGAGCGCGCTGGAGCCGTTGGAGGATGTCGGTCGGGAGACCATTGGGCTGGCAAACGGGTCGGTGCCGAGGCCCGGAGTGGCACTGCCCGACTCGTCGCCGTCGCCAAAGGGATTGCGCAGGCCGCTGGTGTTGTAGTCGCCATTTGTTGCACGATCGGCAGAAAGCTGCTGTGGCGCTCCTGCTGCTGATGGGCCGGCCACCAACGACCGCCCGTTGTAGTGTGCATTGTTGTCGCTGTGCTCTTCCATGGTTGCTACCGAAAGCACGAAAGAGAGGGGAAGAGATAGACAACAAAAAAAAAGGGGGGGGGGGGCAGTGACGTAAAAAAGCCGGCTTCAATTGCAGACAATTTGGAGACTGCGACAGCTGTGCCTCCAAAAGCTGCTTGATGGAGGGAGATAAGCAAGGCTGCGCAGTGGAGGTTTGAGTTATGACGACGGCTCGTCAAGAAGACTCCCAGAGAAAAAAAAAATGACCCAATATACAAAGAACCTCAAATCCTTCTCCGGATAAGGAGCCACAATGACGGTACAAGCACTTGCGCTGAGAGGAGAATTATGAAGTAGCACCCTCCTGCGGTGTCGTCCGTCCCGTACAAAGCGGAGTATCAATGCGCTGCTAAAGGCAATAAGTCTGCTCTATTTGCCGCTAGGCCTCACTATCCGCCTGGCTTCTTTGCCCCTTGCCAATAGGTGCGTCTGGGCGATACGCTGAGTAACTTGTCCGGAATTGTACATAATTATTCCTTACCAAACAACGGGGTTGCCGGCCTGAACTTTGGAACCGTCCGTTGCTATCCTACTCCGGGTTTATCCATAGCGTTCAAAGACAAGCCTCAATCTATCCCGTACAAGGTCCTGTTCACTGTCTGGCAGGCATAATGCGCTGGTTTCCACCATCGCCGAGCGCTACCATGCCTCAAATATAAATGCAAAATCCGAAAGCAAAAATAGGGACGTCCGTTCTCCCACACCTTGCTATGGCGTCCGCCCAGTGGTCCATTCTTCCCCTGTACCTGCAGATTTGGCGATACAAAGCCACTAGCACTAGCCCAAATCGAATATTGGATCAAACTAGCCTCTTTGGAAGCAGCTACCCTTTCCGGTTAGATTGGCCACGTTTTCTTGTGGTGCCCCACCCAGTCTGCTTTCGCCCCTGTTTTTAAAGCTCAGTTCAAGACGACGACGAGGATAGAATTCACTCCAACCTGGAGAACACGCGCACACACCCCGTGCCATGAATATGCCCGATCTTGACTAGCAGTCGCAGTCGAATTGCAGCAGTAGAAGGTGTTTGCCCTTGAAATCCTCGCTCGGTGAGAAACTTTGCGCGGAAGCGGCATTTCCGGCGACAATGCTCAGCTCTAACCGACATGCTCGTGCTTAAAAGCGTGCATGCATCGTGCAGATTATGTGCTTGCCAAAGCTGATGGTGCCCTCGTACGGACTACTCATGCGAGGCATGCTTTTTCAAAAAGCTTGCAGGACTTAGCGCCAAACCCATGTATTATCTTACGAGCAGCCCTGCATGCGTCACCAGTTTACAAGATATCGGCCGTTATCTTTCTTATTTAAGGCAACATTTGGGCTGTTGCTAACTCACTTCTCGCGGCTTTGCTTGGTGCACATGCACCAAGCCAGGTGCCTGTAGAATTTGCGAGAGTCATCTCATCGCTCTCAGCGCCGCTCCCAGCGCTGTCTGTTGGTCATGTCGCATCATAGGTTTTGTATGGGCATGATTATAAAGGGCACATAGACATGTCTGAGTAATACGCCACAAAGAATCCCAGCCGCAAGCAACCTTCCGACCAATGGTTCTCCTAATATACCGGGCTTCCCGAAGAGGTGGATACTGGAGCTGAACAGACAGCGCCTACAACATGGAACAGTTTTTTAAGTGCAAGCAAGTCTTGTCCACTAGTGATCGGATTTTCATTATTTACTCATCCAAATAATGCAAGGGCTGAGCTGTTAGTTCATGCCAAGGACTACTTTCAAACATTTTCTTCTCTAGCTGAAGAATATACAATATAAGAATGCCCAGGTATCACTGGAAGTCAAGTGCTGAATAGCAATAGCTTTTCGTCTTAAAGCGTCAATACTTGAACATATCTATATTATCCCGTGCTTGCCATCTTCGCGGCAATAAAATGAATTCCACACAGTGCCTATTTTCCCACCGACCGAATTATATAAAATCATAATTATATATGAGGTAGGCGGCTTGAAATTAGCGCTACGAGTTGGTTTTAGGCATGACGTGTCCTGATGTCATACGATATTTAGAAACGTTCAGTAGATATATTTACTGGTATGGACAATGCTACATTTGTAGTTCCCTTCATGCTAAGAGATGGAAATTTACAGGGCCTATAGTGATGGAGTCGCTAGATTCTATCATGATAATAACATTTGGCGTTCCAATTGTCTCGTCATGATCTGTCTCAGCACGACCTCCTCAAAGCCCTGTTGAAACGAATACATCAAATCTCAGCACCTCTACAGTCGTATGGATTTCAGACACTTCTATAGATGCCACAAATGACATATTTAGCAAGCAGTCACTAGCCTTATTCTATGACCAGAGGGTGGCTTAGAACTCTCATAGAAGTCGGATATTTCGCAACCGTCTGACTGTTTCTTGTGCGGGGCTTTTGTTCTGGATGGCTTTATGAACTTTGACAGGCTATTGTCTCCTTCAGAGACATAGGCGACATCCCGCCTTACAGCATTGCGACCAGAGCTGGCAATATGACTGGGAGGCCGCCATGCCACAGAGAGGGTAAAATAGAGTCAGAGCCGATGGAAAACAGGTGCAATAGAATGAATGCCTTCTAAGGCATTCATTTTCGTCAGAAATATGGAAGCTTTTGGTCATGGGGTGATCGGAAACTTGGCTACTGGGCCGCCTCAACTACGACCCGTCCCATACAAAATTCACTTTTACCGGACGTAGGCGACCGCTCTCCGCCATGATGACTCACTGAAACCGGCATGTCTGTTGGTATGCGGTCTTGACAAATGGACCCAAAATATGGGCCTTTTGTAGAATATCCGCAGCCTTGCATACATGTGTGAAATTTTGATACTCTCAGACGCAGCATGATAAGGCTGACCGACACTTCGCATCTTCACATTGCTTGAATTTCAAACAATTTTTGTCTCACTTATTTGCTTCATGTTCATGTTTTCAATGCTTTAGGTTATCAAATTCTCGACGTGTATCTGCATATGCGTCTAAGTCTAGCAATCTGAACACAACTATCTTACACCACCAAACCCCGTAATAGCCGAACAAAGAGACAAAAAAAAGGTTCTTGCATATATAAATAACTGTACCGCTCACTGCTGATCGAATGAAGTGTGGTTTTCTTGCAACTCATACAATCCGTAACGGCTCGGGTGCAGAATCCATCTCTTGCTTTTGTATATTGTTGCAAAAATTCAAGCCAGGATGACAAAATGATATGATGAAATATGATCTGATTGCTGTGTTTGCAAACAACTCGCGGTACCTGCTGCCTCACTATAGCGGTGTGGTGCACTCGCCAATGATGGAAAGTTTGCATTGATGGTTTTGCTTTGGATCATCATGTCTGTGAGGAGTTGGCGGAGGCGTTGGGCCCCCTGAGCCGCCACCGCCCGGGTAGATAGGACCGGGACGCGGCCGAGGTGCTGGTGATGGAGGTGGGCGTGGCACAGGGTAATAAACTGAAGCTGCAAGATGAAATCCGAGAGGCAGGTGAGCCGATGAAGCCCCCACCATGTCGTGTATCCCTTTACGGGAAATGCGACGGTTGTGCTTTTGCGGGATAGACATTCCGTAGCTGGCAGTTATTGGCGAGGGACCGTTGAGAGTAATTATCGTGGGAGGGAAGTAGATCTCACTCGCGGCCATATTCAAAACGAGATATATCTGCCCTTGTAATGATTTGGATTGGGAATTCTGTATGCAGATGTTGAACAACAGAAGCCAGAGACAGATTGTTTGAGGAGAACAAATGTGCAATGAAAAAAGAGACCTCGAGACTTCAAATAATAGATAAAGCTGATGGCGACGTGAGTGAAGGATGGCAATGGAATAAAAAAACGACACGATCTGGAGGACGGCATTTTCTTATATATGAAGCTGTTGTCAAGTAACCAACCTGTTTGTCAAGGCTTGCAAATGGCAAACTGACGAGAAAAACTCTGCGGCCCATTTGTGACACCCAGTTGGGCATATTTTCTAATACATGTGGATGGGTGTAGGTCACGAAGTGTGAATTCGACCGTATATGCGACCCAAGGAGGCGAAGCAGCAGGCAGCCAGATAATAGGAGATTCTAAGAGAAAAAGAAAGGCGACTGAAAATCACACAAATCGACCATATGACAAAAAAATTCAATTTCCAATGAGACAGACATCAAATGATAAATGGGCGCAGGCTTGTTAAGCGTTGATGCACGTGTAGGGGTGGTGAGGTCGACAAGTCCGTAAAAGGGGGACCGACTCTTATGCACGTTATGTGTTTACAAAAATAGTATTCTTTGAATATGAACAAAATCAACTGGCCTTGATTTTACGAAATAAACACTGAAAAGCGAATAAAAATACAGAATGAAGAATTGACGGGGTTGCAGTTATCTGTACAGCTGCTATACATTTGACTTTCAGATGTTATGAAAATACCACAGTGATAGTGACCAACACACGAAATCCAAATAGCATCCAAATAGCATCTGAAATATGGAGTACGCTTCCTAGCCTTTTGATTCTGACTGAGGGATACACTGTATCTTTTCCCTTCCAATAAATGCTACCGATCATTGGCATGACTCCGCCATTCGCCTCAACCCACGGTAAAATACAAAGACATGTTCATAACCATTCGCCCTGACAGGAATGAACAACGAGCAAGATATCAAACATTAATACAGCTGTTTCGTCATGAGGTCGTCGCTGCTACATCACCAAACCCTTTTCACTGGTTCTAACTCCGGTGGCTGCTTTGGCTCCGGCTCTGTTGACGGGCATCGTGACCAAATGCATTCCGCCTATCTCCATCATTGAGGCCAGGACCCTTATCAAAGCCGTTATCTGTGCCACCGGGCCAACTATCGGTATACCCGGTGTCCTCGTCTCTCCCGTACTGTCTATTTCTCTCAGTACGGCGGTTTCGATGGGGAGGTGGTGTTCGCGACCAAAATCGATTTGACCGAGGCGATCGACTGCGATATCTTCCATCTACCGGAGTGCCAGACCGACTTCTCGAATAAGAACGATGTCGGTATGTATCTCGAGCACGTGAGCTGAAGCGTCCCGGTAATCGTCGACCGCGCCTTCCTCGACTGTTAGGCGGAGGATTCCGGGCATTGAAGTTTCCACCTCGTCTAGCGGGGGGGGGTGGCGGAGAGAACTTTCGTCGCGGTAAAACGATAGATACATTGATAGTGGCGCCGTCGAGCTGTGCCTCGTGCATATGGGCGATTGCAGCCTCGGCGTCGAGTTCGTCGGTGAACAGAATGTAGGCTGTCCCACGGTTCGTGCCAGCTGCAATGAAAATGTTAGCATGACCATAACAAGATAATGCATCAAGAAAAGTGAAATTTGTGCGCACAGATTCGGCTGATGGGCAAGTCCAAGTCGCGTATTGGACCAAACTGGCCGAAGATCTCATGCAAGTGGTCCTCGGTGACGTTCTTCGTTAAGCGTTCAACAACAACCTGCAAACTCGCCATCTACTATTAGCCATACTTGCAAAGCACGAGACTGAGATAACGATTCAAAATTGCAACTAACCTTGGTGCTGCGTACAGGCGATCCACTCCTGCTTTGGCTTCCGGGCCTGTTTCTCCCAACCCGATCGCGATTAGGGCTGATGCTGTTGCGAGATCGACCACGGTCTCGTGCAGATAACGGCCGCGAGCCTCTGTCCCTAGAGAAGCTGCGAGAGTGGTTGCGACGCTGTGGGGAATATGACCGAGAGCGATCGGAAAGAGGAGTGGGAGATCGAGTCCGACTCCGGTCACGAGAGCGCGACCGTGATCTCCAGACAGGAGACCGGTCGTAGCCAAGAGGAGACCCGCCGCGCATGGACATCGTAAGTTGAAAGTAGTGCAAATGAAAGCATCCGTATTCGTACGATAGGTGGAAGTCTGGTTGAAGAGGGCTGAAGGCCAGTGGGCTATGTTATCAAGGAAGGGAAAGGCAAACTGCATTTGGACACCACGTGATCAATTCGTTAAATGGATCCGCACTAACATTTTACCGAAGTTGACTAGTCCTTAACAGGAAATAGCTGTCGCCAGGCAGAGACAGTTGCGTGGGCTGGCTACCCACTCGCCAATACAGCTGCTTCAACATCAACTATCACTCAACTTGCTTCCTCAACCTCCCAAAACAGCGATCCGCAACCGAAGCAGACTGGGCAGCAACACTTTACATTGTAACCAGCACACATACTCTTTTCAAGATGTCCGAAGGAGCTCTCAAGCCGGAGAAGGATTTCTCCAAGGAAACAACCAAGCAGATAGCAGAGTCGGAAGAGCTTGCCAAGGTAGGCCTCTGCGACGCGATGTCGAATTCCATATAGTCACTGACCATTTGACGTTCAGACCGATATCCATGCGGCAGTCGAAAAGCTTTCTGTGCTGGAGAAGCAAACGCGCCAGGTGAGAAACACCACTAAAGTGTTTTGGAGGGGGGGCGAATAACCAACGCGCATGTAATGCAACAGGCATCGGATCTTGCGTCGACTTCAAGAATACTGATCACCATTGCAACAATCTGCAAAAATGCCGGCGACTGGAGCTTTCTCAATGACCAGGTGCTGGTGCTCTCAAAGAAGCATGGACAGTTGAAGCAAGCTATCACTCGGATGGTACAGACAGTAGTAGGCTTTCTTGATGCGACCCCCAATCTCGAGGTCAAGCTGTCTGTGATCGAAACACTACGGACAGTTACGGAGGGCAAGATTTTCGTCGAGGTCGAGCGGGCTCGCGTGACCAAGATTCTGTCTGATATCAAGAAAGAAAAAGGAGACTTGAAAGCGGCAACAGATATTCTGTGTGAGCTTCAGGTTGAGACGTTTGGATCAATGAGTCGGAGAGAGAAGACCGAATTCATACTCGCTCAGGTCGCTCTTTGCATCGAAAGCAGTGACTGGACGCAGGCTGGCATCCTCAGCCGCAAGATTAGCACAAAATACCTGGCTCGAAAGCCGACCAAGACCGCCGAGCAGCTGGAAAAGGAAAAGAAGGAACGCGAAAAGAAAGCTAAGTTGGGGGAGGAAGTGGAAGAGAGCAAGGAGGAAGACGTCACGGATTTGAAGCTGCGGTACTACGAGCAGCAGGTGATCCTGGCCAAACACGAAGACAAGTACCTGGATGTCTGCAAGCACTTTAGACAGGTCTTGGACACGGACGCAGTTGAATCTGACCCCAACAAACTCCATGCGGTAAGCGTCTTCTGCGCAATAGCCGCAAGCTACTTCACTGACGAATCTCTTCTGATGCAGGTCTTGCAACGAATCATCTACTTCGTCATTCTTGCGCCGTACGATAATGAACAACACGACTTACTCGAGCGGATTTTCCGCGACTCGAGAAACAGCCAAATCCCGAAGGATGCTGAGCTTCTCAAGCTTTTCACCGTTCAAGAGCTGATGCGGTGGCCGGAAGTGGCCAAGGTTTTCGGCCCCCACCTTTGCGACACGGATGTGTTCGACGCGTCAGAAGGCGACTCAGATGACGAGAAAGCCTTCAAGAGATGGCAGGACCTTCGAAAGCGCGTCATTGAGCACAATGTGCGGGTGGTGTCTAAGTACTATACGCGCATCCGAATGGGCCGGCTAACTCATCTTCTCGACTTGACGGAGGATGAGACAGAGAAGTACATTAGCGAGCTGGTGACATCAAAGACCATCTATGCTAAGATCGACCGACCGGCTCGTATTGTCAACTTCGCCAAGCCGAGGGATGCGGATGATATTCTCAATGACTGGAGCTATGACATGAAGAGCCTTTTGGGGCTGCTGGAGAGAATCGACCACCTTATTACCAAGGAGGAGATGATGGCCCGCATCCAGACGAGCGCACCAGGTACGGAGAAAGGCAAGACAACCGCGGTTAAATAGACAGCATGGCAGGGCGTTTTTTATTGTGCTGCTCGCATGTGGGGAGATGCAAGCAAGCAGGCTATTGTACTTTTATTGGAAAATGGTATCAGAGCCTAGAGTTTCCGTGCCTCACAGATGGGCGCTCTATTCGATCCATCATAGTTTTCACCCCGCAACACCGTCGCTGTCTACGCCTGTGAAAGAGACTTTAGTTATTCTAAAACTCTTCAGAATGCTTTTTGACAAATGCCACCAGTTGCATCACCCATTCTTTGGAGATAGGAACGTAGTGGCCGCCTGGATGAGTGAGCGCCACGGGATCTTTACATCGCTCCACGAGAGCCTGGCTGCGGCTCTCGTCGACAACGGTGTCCAAGCTGCCAATGAACTGGAGTGTGGGCGTTTTGATGGGGGGATCGTATAGCCACAACAGTTCTGGGGGCGTTGCAAAGAAGCCACTGTAGACGACGGCAAACCGAAGCGGCTTGTTGCTGTTCGCTGTGCGCACATCCTCAACCCAGGATGGATCATAAGGAGTGTCAGCGGCGCTCTGCGGTATTTGTCGAGACGGATGTTCTAATGCGGCGGCGAGCAGGGCAGCGGCAGCGGCACCCTGACTGAACCCAAGCACTCCATCGATGCCGCCCGCTTCGGCAATAGGCTCCACCAGAGAAGCCATGCCCTCGTTGAATAGTTTATAAGCACCAGTTGCGTCATCCCGACGCCACCACCCCCAAGAATCAGACTCCTCGCCCTCCCCGCCCGCATCATCGGCCGGTGGCTGATATCCGGGTATGTCTTGAGGGCGTAGCCGGTTGGGTGCTGTTGCGTAAATAAGGACAGGCGAAAGCTTGAATGGCGCCAGTGACTTCTTCATCATCTTCTCCAGGGCCCTCGTCTTGGCGCGAAACAGAGAGCCAGACTGGGTATAGCCTACGGTGCAAACAAGATGATGAGACACATTGTTGCCCATGAAAAAGATACCGATACCGGTGTCCCTTGATTGCACATGAGCCGCTTTGACTTACCATGTAACATGAGTATTTTGACATCCCTCGTGCCGGTCGCTTATCCCACCTGGTCAGCCTGGTGCGCTGCGCTGCATTTTTGTGAGGCTGTTCTCACTCATCGTGCTTGAGGCTCGGTTTGTGCAAAGATAAGGGGAAACGTTCAAGCTGCGGGAGACGGCTTGTGAGCACAGGTATGGTGCACGAGACAGCATATGGAGAGTTGGTAATTGAAATCAAAGGAACTATTTACTGTCAATTTAGTTAATCCATCAATTTTTTTTGGATGGCTTACTTGAGCACAGTCAAAGGCTTAATGCCGATTGCGTAAGCTGAGAACCGAGGCTATGTATGATAGTAGTTGCTTGAAGAGAAATCATACAGTGCACAGATCTGACAGGCACGCATTATGCAGCGCGTCTCTTGGGCCAGAAAAAAAGAGAAAAAATAAGAGAAAAATAGCATCGTTATCACGAACATTTATTTCAAAAGGTTGGCTCGTACCAAGGCGGTGGGAGGCGGGCCTACCTAAATCCTTAATTACAACGGTGTCAAGAAATGGTAGTTCTGAGGGACCAACGCCCATTCTTAAAGTTGCTCTTGCACAGGGTTCTCCCACGTAGCAGGTAAACATGATGATAGTGACGCCGAGATTGTTCGATACTGCTGAATTGCTGAATTTCGAGTGTTCTATGGTACAAGTCGCCTCTCCTCGGTGGTATAAAGCCAAGTTTGTCGAAGGCACAGAAATCAGGCTTGATATTGTCTCGTGCAGCACGCCCCATATCCTATATTCCTTTCCTCTTCTCTCAGCCCACAGTTCCCTAATGCTTCTCAGCCTTTGCGTAGACGTTTCTCGGATCGTTCTTCCATTCGTCCGCTGTACAGACATGTTGTTAGTACACTTCTAATAAAAACCATCAAAGTTGTAACATAATCACAGAAAGACGTACACTTCAGTGAGGCGTTCTGCGCGGCATTGACTCCGTATGCGATGACGATACCTGGGAGCATGTCGTTAGCCGCCATTGCCTAGAACATCTCTGCTGACCGCATAGCATGGGGCAGGCCGGCTATTGTGTCATAGACGGGGGTGAAATCTCAATTGAAATGGCATGAACAGAAGAACCAAGTCCTTTCGATCCGGTGAAAGGGGGTGCATACCGGCGATGAAGAAAGGCGCCATGGGCCGCACTGGACACAATTAGTATGAAGGGTCTTTATGGTAGAGGCTGGGGGGCAATTGACGTACGGACGGGCGCCGGGAACTTCTTTAGTGGAGTGACTCCAAACCACGACATCTTGGTAGTTGAGAAAAGAATGATTATGCTGGAAAAGGGTTGGCTGTCAAGGGTGCTTTGTTGCTGCAGGATGCGTCGTTTGGTTCGCGAGCCATTTTTCCAAGCTTCTCTAGATTTCCGTGCCGACCCGAGCTACTTTCTGCCTGAGGCATAAATTAAGTCACGTGTCATTATTGTTGGTCCATTCTACGCTAGAGCGGTTTGGGACGACAACAATCCCCATGTGACATCATTACCCCAGTCCCCATGAAATAACAAGCCCCCCATCCAATGAGCGGACCATTAATAATACTCGCCCGGCTTCGATGGTTGCCATGCCCGCATTGTGCGGGGTGTCATTCTTGCCACCGCTCTTGTTGCTTTGTTTGCTTTCTCCAGGTGCGAGATCTGCCACCCTCCTCTTCTCTGTCCAATTACCCAGAAGACATTGCCGATCTGGCACTCTCCTACTCTTTTTTGCAACAACATCTTCCCCTGCGGAGTAATACGCCAGAGGAACTGCCGACTCAGTAACCCTCCTACCCCTCTATACTGTGTACCACTTCTACCGCTGCCTGCTTGCTTCTGTCGGTCTCTGCTTAATATCGTCCAGCCGCATCTGCCTCTGCCACGTCGTGAAGTCTGTGGAGGATTCCTTCATTTTCTCCTTCTATCCATCAAGCATCGCGATACGCTTTCTTCGGTATTATCCTGCCAGTATTTGCCATGTTTGCAGCAAAGCAATTCACCAGAGTTGCTTCGACTTCGGCATCGCGGCATGCCGTGCGGGAATTTGGGTCCACACATGCAGCATTGGCCGACAAACCGCACGCCCGCATTCCGTCGCTGGCAGACATCGAACCAGATAACCACGACCAGTTCAACGTCAAGCAGAAGGCATTCCGCGAGAAGTTAGTGGAGACACAGAGGGTGAAGGAGGCGAGTACGCTTACTTCTTCTACTACTACAAAGTCGGACACAACTGCGGCGGCAGTTCAAGGCCTGGGCTCACTTAGTACTGCGAAAGGGAGTGCTACAGAAGCAGGCAAGAACGTCCCGGTGCGGAAGTCGGGCCCCATTGCCAATCTGATATACGGCACCAAGGAAGGGCGCGAGCTCGATGCCCAGATCGAGGCCAGTTTCAGTCAAGTTTTGGCCCGAGGCAAGTATGTTCATTCGATTCAGTTCCATGAAGTGAAGCCCGACAAGGTCGAAGAATACGTGGACTTGGTTGGCACATGGTATCCACGTATTGCCAGCACGCCCGAGAATAAGGTGCACCTCGTCGGCAGTTGGCGCACCGAGGTTGGAGACGTCGATACATTTGGTAAGCACCTCCCCAATGTAATATATTGTCATTTGGATATTTTTCATATCTTTGTGAAACTGTATCTAACCTGGCTAGTGCATATATGGGAGTATCAGCGATACCAAGGTTACCACACGTCGATGAATACACTGTCACACCACCCTGACTTTCCGGAGTTCGATCGAAAGCTCAGAACTCTTGTGACATCAAAGCGCGTTTCCCTCATGCAGGAATTTTCCTTCTGGCCTACAACACCCCCCCGCAGCCTAGGTGGCGTCTTCGAATTGCGGTCGTACACTCTCCATCCGGGAAACCTCCTCGAGTGGGAGACACACTGGCGGCGCGGCCTCAAAGCACGAAGGGAAGTTATGGAGGGAGTTGGCGCATGGTTTGTGCAAATAGGAGACCTCAATACTGTCCATTTTCTCTGGCAGTTCGCCAATTTGGAGGAACGCAAGGTTCGACGCGAGAAGAGCTGGAGCATTGAAGGCTGGAACGATACTGTGCACAAGACGGTACCTCTCATCCAGACCATGAAATCCCGCATTATGGTTCCCATGCCCTGGTCACCCGTGTCTTGAAAGGGCGTGTTCGCTTTCTCAAGAAGTGGTCTGGATTTCTTCCTTTGTGTCTGGTTACATCTCGATTACTTGTTTTAGAATCATCAGAATACGAATGCATCAAGTTACTGCTGGCATACGCAACCATCGAAGGACCAATTAAACGTTTACAAATCAAACTCCCAGTTTGGTGTCGAAACCATATATGCCCATGCTCAATCGGCACAATGCCTCCCCAGAATAAACCATGCGATGACAAGATAGGCTGATTTCAGTCATCAAGATCTTCTCCCATTACAGCTGCTAGATTTTTCCTAGCCATGTGCAGTGTGTGGCTTAAAGCACTCAACTTTGCGCTTAGGCTCATCAAACTGGGATCCGCGCTTTCTATTCGGACCTTCTCCCTAACATAGACCTCGGCCGGACCATCAGGGGATGCTGCGGTTGTTCCATCCGATTCATTCGGAGTGGGGTGCAGACCCTGGGCTTTTCCGTCCTCACAGCAGTATGTGAAAACCTGGTCTGCTTCGTCGTGTTCAATGCGCCGGGTCGTACCCAGAGCTAGTGCAAATTTCATGCCAAAATTTACGGGTATCCCGACGGGCTCCAGAGCGCGTAACCAGAGCACTAGCTGGCTGTCTTGCAGACCGATGTAGAAGCTAATGGCCGGTGCCATTGACGGCGAAAAGTGTGACAGCGCCACCGAGTGTGTAGTCCATGCCGGGTCAGCTGTCGTCAACGAAGGTCCTTTGAGGATAGCCGATGCATCAGACAATGCCTGCGACAACACTCGAAGTTGTGTGGCAATAAATGAACCCGTTTTTCCACCGAAGGGGGGCGGCTGTGGGTCGTCTGAGGCGATATCTTTCGAAGGATAAGCGTATGTCAACGTCAATGATAGGAGCTCGATCGAGCGGGTTAGAAGTGTGTGTAGCGACTCGAGAGGTGTAATCGTAATGGGATTTTGATGGTCGATGGTCAAGGTCTGATGAGGAAGGGTCCGTAGGCGGAGGTGCACAGTCTGAAATTAGTTAGATGACGAGCAAACCAACATAAAATATTAAGTGATCTGTAGCCACCCACCCCTTTGACAATTTGAGTGCCTAGTCTCGTAATGTGGCCCTTGACAATCTCATTGCGTGGAGTGCTAACGACCAGCGTATTGCCGCGGCCAGACGGCCCGAGAAGATGATAGCAATCGGTGAGGCTCTGCTGGAGGTCGGAAAGAGTTCCACTGAGCTCGTTGAGCTGCCAGTCGAGCTCTCGTTTCTTTAAGCCGCTCGTAATGTGAATCAGCATGATGAACTATGAGGTATTATCCAATAACAGAAATCTATCCGTGGGAATAAATAGAGAGAATTGTAGTCCTTAAAAGCTTGAATGGCCTTGCGAACGGAAAACAGACATGTCGAGTCCTCACCTGGCTTGCATCAATTGCGCCTTTTAACTCCACAGATGGGAGACTCGGCCAGATCTCTAAAGACATTATTCTAGGCAGAGTTTGACTGATGCCTGCCCGTCAATGCGGTTTAGCTGTGCTGTTCGACTACGAGAGCTTACATTTGCCTCAGCCGGACAATGTAGGCACCCATATTCCGTTCAGCCCCTGGCGGTTTGGAGAGATGAAGCAGGCCTCGGTCGGTTTCTGGTCTGCTTTGTCTTCGATTTCAACTGTAGCCTAATTTCATAGACATGAAAAAAATAGGTGTTCGTGTAGATTCTATTCCAGGCCGAGCCGTCTTCTTTTGAGGGGAGGAAACCGAGCCAAGCTGCTGGCAATGACGTTTGTACGTCTGAAGGCGGTGAAGGCATGTCGGCAAAATTTAGCTTGTCAGCAACAAAGCCCCACTTTAATGGCAGTCACAACGACGCTGAAATGTTTACCTTCAGCCCACCAAATACTTTTTTAATGAACCTCATGACAATGGCGGCACATAAATCAACGAAAATGGAGCGTCTCCAACCTGGTATGCTTATCTGAAAAATTTTAGCCTGATATACGTCTACGACTGCTTCATTGAACATCATGCTCAAAGCTAATTTGTTGTCTAGGAGCCGTTCGTCACCGGAGACCAATAATCGGGCGCGGCCACACTATACCTGGGACAAGCAAGCCACTCAATGTGCTCTACGTCGGCCGCAAGTCACCATTCATGTCGATTGTTAACCGTGTAATAAAAAATCTTGACAAGGGTCCTGGGGGTGCAAAATGGCCAGCCACAACAGCAAAGTCTCTTGACGACAGGATCAATATGGCACAGAAAGCGACCATCACGACCTCCACCGCCGCAATGCGATCGAAGACTGGTGGAAGGGAAATACGTGAGCGCGAAGTACTTCTCATAGCCACAGGGCATGCCATCGAAAACCTCACCTCGGTGGCTGGCTGGTTCCGTCGCCAACCTGGCTATGTCGTGCGTTTGCGGACTCGGTGGTCTGGAACAGTCGACGATCTGTTTATTCCCACTGAAAAGAATCATGAGCTGGAAAAAGTGGAGGGAGACTACAAGCGAGATGTAGCCCCCAATACCTCAGATGGAGAGGGCCAAGACAAGAAAGAACAAGAAAGTGAAGACACTGGCTCTGACCCTCCAAGTGAATGCCACACAACCCAATTCCGCAATGTCAGTTATATAGAGGTCTCAGTACGGCTATCATGAAAATGGAGAATATTAGGAAATGAGCTAAACAGAACGGATATGCGTGAGCGTTCACGCTTGTATGCCAGGACATTGTAAGATAGATGTCAAAGACAAGCCTAAATCCTGGGTCGTCGACATTACAATCAATGTAAGGCACATGCTAAATCCTAAATGACAGATCATGGACTACATCTCAAAACAGAGCGCATCTACATATTGGTTTTGCGTTGGCGTTTTCCTGCTCTACGGATTCAAAAATACTTCGTACTTTCAGGTGCCTAATTCTTTCATCGATATCTGAGCCCAGTGTATGGTAAGATGGATGCTGTAAAGAGATCTACTGTAATAATTCACTTTTCAATGTATTAATTAATGGCCGCAGATAAAGTCAACAACAGCTGATGTAGATTAAGTAATACTTCGTAAATCATCGAGGTTTCGGTGCACGATACTTTTTGATGATACGATAATAGCCTAATGCCGAATACATAACTTTATATGTTAAACTTTTTCGTAATACTCCATCCACAGGCCTTTTGTGACGGCATAGTAGAATTAGCGCTGAAGATATAACATATGCCGTGTCTTTATCACTCCTCTTATTTCTATCGCTTTAATACTTACTGTCTGGGTTTGTTTTTCTTTAAACCGAAACAGGACGCAACTGACGCTAATAGTGGATGAGGCTCTGGAAAGCTTAACCCGATATGAAAAGGCGGTGGTGTTCGACGCAGGTCTTTTTATCATCTTCAGGACATGCATTTATTGAGAACATACTAGTGTGAACTTGCTGAAAGATCTAGCGGTTAATTGAATATAATAGTGGTTGCGCTCAGGGCTTCTGATCTCTTCCCAAATAGGTCAATCCGCAGAGTCTGGTATATCGTTGTATTATCTACCAATACTCTAGATACATGACCGTCAGGAGGCAGCAGAGTTTTCTTCCCAAAGGTGGGGCTCCACCAATAGGAGGCCCCCATTTTCCTTGGTTAGTAATCGCTTTGCTGGGCACTCTTCGTGAGGCCTGACAGAACTCTCATGTTAATTTAATCCAAAAAGGAATTATGTAATAAATATTCATGATGCAGAGAATAAACAACGACGACATGCTGACAAATATGGCGTATTCATTTACTGTCCGTCCAATGGTTTCTTGACGAATACATTTCTTTCCCAACCATCAAGATCGTCGACAACCGTTTCGCGAACCAATTTGTAGTGACCAATACGGGGCAGAACTATAGCCCAAACAAACCAATAGACGCCACCTGCAAAAATAATGCCGAAGCCGACGACACAGTGAATCCAGTAGGGTAGGGTCTCGTAGACATTTTGGCCATTGGAAGGCGGAACAAAAGGCGCTGCCACAAGGTAGATGTTACTCAGCAAGAAGAAAACAACGACAGGCAACGTGGCAGAGATGGGCGGGTGCCAGTTCCACTTATTTCGGTTTAGGTAAAGGTGGAGAAGTCCAGCAGCAACGAAAGTGTTGACGATGGCAAGAGGGTAGGAGATGACGCTGTGGTGGTTAGTAAGCGGCACGGTAAAATGTTGGGGAGACGATGAGTGGACATACTTGAGAAGAAAGTTATAGGCATCACCAGGAGGTGGTGCCAGCATGATGATGACGGAGACAAGCCAATGCTCGAAGAGACCAGCCAACGGTGCGTTAAAAGGACGGTTACTGGCCCAGAAGCGTGAAAATGGTAGCACACCCTCGCGGCCCAGTTCCTGGACCAGACGGCCCTGGGAGAAGACGACGCTAAGCACATTGCCAAAGGCAGAAAGGGCCACAAACACGGAGAGGGCGCGCTCAGCGGTGCCACCAAAGACGTTGCGGAATAGAGAAGCGGCGACGAGACGGCGGGAGGCCAGGATCTCTTCTTTTGGCACTGCGGCAAAGTAGGCAATGTTGACGAGCATGTAGATGATGGAGACCGCGCCGATTGCTAGAGGAGCGGCAATGCGTAGCGTGCGGACGGGGTTCTTGGTCTCAGAGAGCGCGTAGTTGGCGTTGCTGTAGCCGATGTAGCTCCAGATGACGTTGTATAAGGCGGTCACAACGCCATACGCACTCCCTGTGGTACCCTCGAAGGCGTTGTGGAAGTTGCGCGGCCGGGCCTCGCCCTCGGGGATCTTGAGCCTCCCCGACAGCGCCACCCAGCCCGACACGACGATGATGAGAACCACAATGAGCTTGATGGTGCCCAGCAGGTTCTGCAAGCGGAGGCCCCACTTGAGGGCACAGCCGTGGATGAGGAACGCAGTTGTGATGCAGGCCAAGCCGATGCCACGCTGGTTCCAGCGGCCAACATCTTGGTTGGCGGCATGCAGGATGTATTCGCCAAAGATCACGCTGTTGCTAGCAGCCCAGCCGAGTAGTACCACGTATCCCGTATACAACCCAGTGGCCAGGAACCTGGGTTTTCGGTATACGTATTCGAGATAATTCTTCTCGCCTCCGTTCTTGGGAATGGCCGTGCCAAATTCCAAATATACAAGAGTTCCGGCGCCTGCGATCAGCATGCCAGCCACCCAGATGAACAGGGACAAGCCGACGCTGCCGCACAGCGATAGAATGGTCGAGGTGGTGGCAAAGATGCCGGTGCCGACAATGCGGTTGAAAATCAAAAAGATGGCTGTGGGCACACCGATTTGCCGCTTGGCCTCGCGGACCTGTTCCAGGCGCCCTGAGGGGGACCATCAGCTATGCGGCGAACCCTGAGAGAGAAGTATGGGACTGTCTTACCAAGATCACTGGCATTGTCATAATTAGGTGGAAGAGGTTGATCGTCCGAATACTTTGCATTTGAAGAATGGGAGGGAGGATCCGACGGAGCCTCGTCGACCTTGGTGCTGAAGATGTTTACCATGTTGCCGGATTGGGACGCTGGAGTCGGGATGGCACGGCAGATGGCAGTGGAGGAGCAAAAGGGCCCCTTTTTAGCTGCGAGCTGCGGCAAGCTAGAAGCCGCCCAGAAGCCTTTACGCTGCCATTCCCCACCCGGGCCTTTAGTAGCGCCATAAACCGACCAGACGCTTGCGTGATATGCCGTGCGCTCGTTTACTCGTAGTCTTGCCTAGGTTAGCAGTTCGCTCGGCGACTTCTCGTAAATAGCTTTTGCCAGGGAGCTTTTTTGCACATCGACGGAGCTCTTATGGGTCTTGGCAGGTTGTTGTGTGTCATAAAATGGGGCTTGGCCGATGATGCCATATGTCGTGCGCGTTCGAGAACGGGGGTTTCTACGCAAAAATTTCTAGTCGCCACATAAAAAAAAATAAAAACCACTCGACACAATACACCGCACCAAGAAACTCACGCGCACGCCGTCGGCGCCCCCTTTCGACCTTGGCTTATGCCTAGGCATACATTGCACGGGTACAAACGGCTTATGATTACACTTTGGCTGATCCAGGCTTGTGAAACATGTCCACATTCCAGAGTATTACTTTCTTGTAGTGTAGTATAGCAAATAGAACTAGTAACTGGAACGGCCTAAAACAGCCAGGCAACGCCTTGCCGCAGCTTACCCTTCCACCCGACCTCGTGGTCGTGTTTGGCCTTGTCTTCTAGCACATACACGTCTGTTTCCAGGTCCATCTGATCCAAGCGCACCGTCTTGGTTTTCTTTAGGAGTTTCCACCCCAAATACATGACCAGCATGATTGGCAGCTCGATGTAGTAGCTGACGAAGCTAACGCCGTCGAACTTGGGACTGAAGCAACTCCAGCCTTGCACCAGGACTAGGACGCTGTTAAGAACAACACATACGTAGGGGCCCACTGGATAGGTCCAGTTGCGGAAGGGTAGAAGGTGCGTTTTGCCCTGTCGTTTGAGAGCCGCCCGGAAGCGGATGGATGTGATGCCGATGGAAATCCAGCTGAGCTGGTTGGAGACACCGACAATACTGCCAAGTTAGCACGAGCACATGCAAAGACAAGCACGCAAGCACTTCTGGGTGAGAAACGGGCCTTGGCCGAGCCCCGTTGCGGACAAGCTTACTTTTGCAGCCAATTCCATAGCTGCCCAGCACCAATAAAACTAGAGCCAAAGCATAGACCCGAGACGAGGCCGGTCGACAGGACTGCCACCCATGGCACCTTGTTCGGGCTCAGCGTGGCAAATACAGCGGGCGCATGATGCTCCACCGCAAGCGTGTAAAGCAGCCTCGTGCCGGCGAAGAGCGCGTGGTTCCCCGCCGAGAGGACGCTTGTGAGGATGACAGCGTTGATGACGCTCCCAGCAGCGTGAGCACCAGTCATCTGGAAGACGAGGGTGAAAGGTGAGGTGCGGGTTGTCTTGCTGTTGAGATCAGGATAAGTATAAGGGATATCCAGACCGATGAGGAGGACGGAGAGAATGCTATCTTTGTCAGCGATGAAAGCAGGGTTTTAACAAAAAACAAATAGAAAGAAAAAAAAAGAGGGAAAAGGGTATTACTAGAACAAGAGGATCCTCCAGAAAACGTTCTTGACGACCCGGGGTAGATTTCTGGCAGGATCTTTGGTTTCGCCGGCCGTAATGGCAATTGATTCCGTTCCACCGTCTGAATTGTTAGTTGCCAGCTCGAATCAGATCGTAAGATGTATTTTCGATACTCACAGGCAAACGAAGCCGTGACAAACACGGATGCGAAGCCGCCGATTCCACCAACAAAGGGGGCCCCTGGAAGCCTCCAGTTCTCGCCTCCAATGTAATGATGGTTGATGTTGGCGCCACAGTTAACCACAATGCCCATGATGATAAACACCTAATCGTTAAACTACGGTTGCTTTGTACTAGGTGATATGCATGCTTACAATAATGGTGATGACCTTGAGCAGACTGAGCCAATATTCAAGCTGGAGATATGCGGTGTTAGCGTCCACTCATCGCTCATCGGTGTGTGGCGGTGGTACACTACCCACTAACCTCGCCATAGGCCCCGACGGAAATGATGTTGACGGCGATCAGAACAGCCCAGAAGATCAGGCTCAGCGCCCATCCCGGGAATTTGTCTGACTCGCCGGTCCAGTATTGCAGTATCAGCTGCAGCGCCACCAGATCAGATGCTGTTGATACGGCGTCGTTGAACCAGTAGTTCCACGTCAGCGCAAACCCAAAGGCGTCGTCGACATAGCGGCCAGCAAATGTGCAGAAGCTGCCGGCCACAGGCACAAATGCCGCCATCTCGCCCAGGCTGAGCATGGTCGTGAATACGATCCCGCCGACGATGAGATACGCGATCAGAATTGAGCCTGGTCCTCCAGTGGCTAGCGACTTGCCCGTCCCCAGAAAGAGACCCGTGCCAATGGTTCCGCCAATGGCGATCATCTGTACCTGGCGTGCCGAGAGCGCCCGTCGCAAGCGATCAGCCTTTATGTGATGACCCACGTTCTCTTCGTCGGCCCTATGCTGTTCTCCATTGTAGGCGGCAATCCCGTCATCGCCGACGACAAAGTCTTTTGCTATGCCGCGCTCGTTTATGTCGGACATTTTTGTCTCGTGCCATTACTTTTCTAAGAGATGCTCTGCCTGTCAAGGCTTTTCCGTCTTATATGTTACTGATCGAACGATCAATTCCATTTTGCGCCTTAGCGCCGATTGCGTGCTTGGAGCCCACTAGGCTTTAGGTAATGAATTTTCTGTAATACAACAGCCCCCATACGATTCTCACGCTCCGCCATCTCGGTCAAATCCGTCGAATAAGGCCCCAGTACTACTGCTGCTGCGTGCCGCAGCTTCCTACTCTGTACTCGTACGCCTGCCCCGACATGCAAGGCTAACTTTAGCTGGGCAATTTGTTGTCCAGAGGACTGCAGACCACGGTCCCGGAATAGCTTAGCGATCGGCGACGCCACAGTGGTGAGGCCGTCAGTGGGGGAGGGAGGGGGGGCGCTAGTGTCGTGTGATCCCTATTCAGCTTCTCGTAGGGTGTATCTTACGAAGCACTCGTCGTGTTGGACGAGCACGTCAGATCAAAGCAACCGCGTCAGCTGTTGCTTCTGATGGCGTAGCATGTGATGCTGTTGTATCTCAGGCAAGTTGAAGGATGAACAAGTCATGCTGTCGGAGTAATGTCCGAGATAACCAGTTTCATTTTTTTCTTCCATGGGAATGCAAATATGCTTATTTGACTTTTTCGGCGCTACGACATTAGCCCGTCTCCTTGGAATTCAGTGCCACTAACCGAAAGCATCCACACGTTCGCATTGGCCTCCGTACAATTTACAATCAGCCCATCCACTGGTACTCCTGCTTCATTCGCGGAATCAATGGCCGCAGTGCCATACCGTAGTCCCCGGCGTTTGGTGTTCTCAGTAGCGTGTGGATGTGAAATTTGGCTGGCTCCTCGTTTGTCAAGAACACGCCTGAGTGGTGATCGAACTCGATGATCACCACTGGACTCTGGATGCGGTAGTAAAACGGGTCCTCATCGCCAAACCCTCCGACCCAGCACCAGTATGTCTCGTGGAACCAGCTTCTGATCTGGCTAAGACGAATCTGGAGAGCCTTTGCAGGCAGGTAGGAAAGGAACTCCTTGCAAATAGCCTCGACAAGCTCTTGATGAGCCGGATCCATTTCCGACACGAGGATGCCCTCATATGGAACGACACGGTTGTCACGATAGGCGCCGCACAGATGTCGCTGGTCGTCATGGTTCCAACGACCCCATGGCATAGCCGGGTCTTTCATCAGCTTGAAAACCTGTGCCTGCTCTTGTTTGGCTGCCGGAAGGGTTTGCATCAGTTTGAGACCAAGTGCCTCTTCTTTGTTCAGAATGTGCGTTCCCTTGTATGGTCCGTCATCAATCCAGTTAGGCTCTGCACCCGTAAACCACGGCGAGATGACAATTTGGGTCTTGTAGAAGAAAATGTTGAGGCAGAGATGATGGCCGTAGAATGAGATGCCCCAAGGTGTCTCAACAGACGGCTCGCCGAACAGCACGAAGTTGTACGAGAATTCGTGCATGATGTTTGGGGACTCGGCAAGCTCACCAAGAAAGCCATTCACGCGCATGGCCCCAATAGCCTTTTGGTATCCTTCTGGCGACAGGGATAGCTTCAGAACCCTGAGCACGGCCGATCTTTGGTCGGCACTAATTTCGTCAAGCCGAATGCCCTTGTCACTCAAAAAGAATTCAGGGTTAGACCATGTGCGCCACTCGGGTGAGTCAATGTGATAGCATGTCTTCTTTCGCTGCTCTGTGTCGAGTAGTTTAAGAAGACTTTCGCTTGCTTCCACAATAGCGTCAATTGGAATGCCGTCATCATGCAAATCGAAAAGGCCAGGGTGAACCGTGCCTGGCCAAGGTTAGCAGTGGGAGAACGTCTCCATAGGGGGGGCACAAGAAGAAGTGGACATGCCATCGTTGGTGACGCCCTTGAAAGGCTCTTTTAGCAGATTTCGCCAGTGGAGGAAGAGCCCGTGCAACCATGGTGGCTGACCGCCCTCAATAAACGCCTTTGCGTATTCCTTTGACGTTTGTTTTTTCATGGTTGTGAACCGCGGCTGGTTCAGATCGGGAAGATGTTTGCGAAAGCCGCTTGGGGCGGCTTCTGTTGATTGCGCTGCCATGATTGCATACGGGCACACGTCCACATCAAACTTTGGCAGTAAAGACGCTACAATCTTGGTAGCATGTTCCGCAGTAGAAGCTGACACAGATCCTCTCGACGAGCGGCGTGGCTTTTTGAACGTGTGGCATGCTCGACGATGCCATCGTCAATTCTTTTTTCCGGAACTTGTCTGAAAGCAGACGCCCCACTTTCCTCCAGGTGCCAGGCTCTCGGCACTTTCAGAGTGGGACTTTTTGGTTATGCCGATTCGTCTCCGAAGCCGGAAGCGGCTGCCAGCGTACATTTCACAGTAGGATTAGTATTAAAAAGCCCTGGCATGAAAAGCTCAAGAAATTAAATCGCATGATATGCCGCCCAGCATGTCCGAGCGAAGCGGCCACTGGAGGCTTCTAACAGTCAATACCGCCCCTGACAGGGCGAAACGGCTTATTGGACGCATGGTCGAAACCCTCAAAGACAGATATGAAATTGAGCATATTGGCAACTGCGAGCGTGAGCATAAGTTCCCCATCTTTTACACGGGGCTGACTTTAAAAGGGATCGACGACGTCCTCGCCAAGGTGATCGAATATAAACCTGATGTCATTGTAAGCTTCATGCTTCTCTTGTTTAGCAATAGCTTTTATGCGTTAACCCATAAAGTTCTGTGCCTCTATGTGGACACCCAAGGAAGCAAACACTATCTTCACCAAGGCACAGTCCGTTGTACCTGACATCAAGACACACGCCATCCCCACGGGACTACAGGTAGAGAAGGGACCCGATGCTGTGGTCAAGTATTTGATAGAGCAGGTGCCAAAGTTACTGGGCTAAGAGAAAACTCGGAGAGTAAATTGACTGTATAGACATACCTATAGTATATAGAAACAACTCTATGATATGATTTTTGAACAACTTTAAAAACTCGAGAATTGGCAGGCCTCAGAACTGGATTGAATCATGAAATTTTGATCTAAACAGTTGTTGCTCAATAGTTTTATCCAAATTCAACTTTGAATACATCCCAACCAATGACAGCATTTATGCCAACATTTACATGAACGCTGTGATTTCCACAATCTCAAGCATCTTCGGAAACCAGAAGAATAATGAGCCGCCCCCCGATTTTAGAAGAGTGTTATACGAAAATATAGAACCATCACTGCAATGCCAACACTGCCCTACCAATAACCTCATTTCTCTCCATCCTTTTGAATATGCTTGAGATGTCTTTAAGGTCATATATAGCGATGCCCGGTTTCACCAGACCGCGCGTCACAAAATCCAATGCTTCAGCGATGTCATTTCGCGTTCCCACCATGGATCCTTTGATGGAGATGTCGTGGTGGATGACTAGGCTTGGTGCCACGCACATGCGCACATCCTCATGTGGCAAGCCGACACAGACGATGCAGCCTTGATATCGAACGTATTGGAGAGCTTGGTTGTAAGTAATCTCGGTAGGAGCTGTTACGTGCTTGACTGGCGATAGGGTAACCGGCACGGCGTCCTACCCGTCACCGGGCTACTGTCTACGAAGTAGAAGCAATAGCTGAGTTGGTGAGTATTGTAAGAGATGCCCCGTCAACCGCCGAAGCGGTCGAGGGGCTCCCTATTTATATTGCTATCTACAGGGGGGCTCTCAGAGTGGAGTCCCCGTTAGCCGGGGTCCTACCAGGAGCCAACACAAAAACAGCGTGCGCGCCTCCACCAGTGATGTCTAGTATCTTTTGTGGGACGTCCTCCGTGCGGTAGTCGACAAACGCCGCTGCTCCGAGCGCGAGCGTCTTGTTTCTTTTGTCCTCTCCAGAATCGATGCCGATCACGCGCATCTCCATTGCTACCGCATACTGCACCGCAAAGTTGCCTAGCCCACCTCCAACCCCGGCGATGGCGATCCAGTCTACAGCACACGCACCGGACTTCTTGAGCGCTTTGTAAGATGTAACACCGCCGCACAGGATAGGTGCAAGCTGGGCGCCGTCTGCGGAATCCGGCACGGGTATGAGATATGACGTATACACGGCGATGTATTGTTGATAGGTGCCGTTGGACTGTAGGCCGTGGAAGGTTGTGTTGCTGCAGAGCACTTCACCGTCTGGAAGTGCACATGAGGTGCATGCTTTGCATGGGCGACGGATCAGTGGCACTTCGACCTTGGTGCCGACCGGAGGCACAGAAGACAAGTCAACATCTGCATGGTAAGATACTATGCGCCCGACACCTTCGTGTCCCGGTACATCGCATGTGATCTGGCGGTTCCAGCCACCGTTGATGCCTGACAGGTCGGAATGGCAGACGCCGCTATGGGTGAGACGGACCAGAGCCTGGCTTGGCTCCAGGACTGGGACTGGATAGGATGTATCGATAGTAATCACCCAATCTTTGCCGGTCCTTTTTACCACCGCGGCGTGTTGGGTGGTTGTGGACATGTCAAGATAGGGAAACGTTTCTCGATTAGCAAAACGTAACTGCTCGACAAGGATTGTTTATGGATTATATTACTACGGCGGGGGCACTCTCCTCCTACTAGCCGAGCCCATCTCCGCGATTGCGGAGTTGCTCAAAGAGGGGATGCTGTATCTGTTCTTTGGAGTGGTAGCTAGCTTTCACTGTGGAGATGACATCTGTCGGCTTCGTAACGCTTAAATGAATCCGGTCTGGGCATGTTGTGCAGAGAAGTCTAACTCTATTATGTTACCCATGAGAGTGGCGTAGATAATGACATTATCTATTGCGAGTAGTCACTACGCAGCTACTGTGTAAGATACACTTTTCTACACGGGTATAATGGTTGGTTGGTAAAGTTGTTTGGGTCTTCTAAACGGGCCATGATTCTGTTTACGAGGAAATGCCGTTTTATGGATCTATCGATACCATGTTATGTTGCCGTGGATTCTCCGTACAGGCGATTGAAACTATGACTTTAGTACGCCGCACTCATACTCTGAGAGACGACTTCCATGGCAGTATTGCCACTGGGACAATGCCAGATAAAGGACTTCCCGGAAATGGCGACGTGTCTAGACAGTTTTTTATTTCAAACTTCTACGCTTGACACCGAGAACATCTTATTTATTTAAGTAACAACCGGTCACCTGAACTTAAGCAGCTCCTACCTGGTAGGTTCGTACGAATTGGAAACCTGAGCCCGAAATCATGCGAGAAGAGGAAGTAGCCAGTTAACGATTTTATCCACCATTTGCCAAGATAACATATGACCACAATCCTCCTGCTCGATGAACATTACATTGCTGTTTTCCTCGTACTTTTCCACCCAGGGAATTGTAAATTTGCTTGGGACGAGAGTGTCGTCTCTGCCATTGAGGATCAAAATATTCTTTCCTTTTATGGTGGCTATTTTTGCGTCGCGTGCCGCGTAGAGGGTTTCCACTGGCTTCGGCCACTCTTTTGCGCTATTTGAACCCTCCTCAATCGTACCGGAATCGCCCAGGCGCTCGAGCAATAGGTCAGTGAGATTCGGCGACCCGACAATCACAATACCGTTCGTCACGCGGCTATCCTTGGCTAGTACGTTCCATGTGATATGACCGCCAAGAGAGAGGCCAGACACAATATACTCGGTGGGAACGAAGAGCCCACAGATGTAACTCTCGAGATGGTCCATCACAATTTGGATGTCGGCAACAGTCCCATCTGCCGCTGGTTAGTCGGGTTGGTCCAGATAGTCTATGCCTACTACTACTCGCCTATTGTAGAGAGCATGTCTTGTCTTCTAGGTGTCAGCTGATTGTTTGACGGTGTACGATGATTAGCCTGCCTTACGCGTGTCGAATATTTCCGCCTTTCCAATCATTTCTGTGTCACCATTGTCAGATCCAACGCCGTGCGTGAAATTCAGTATCTTACATGGCCACCTCGTCAATCTACCAAAATAATATTAGATATACTGCTTCACTGTAAGACACGTGAGGGCAAACGCACCGACCGCGTTCCGTGGTTGCGGTTGTCAAATGTAGCAATCACAAACCCTTTTCCCGTGGAGGATCCACTCTTAACCTCATGTAAAATTTGATGCGCTATGGCCTCTGCATCTGCATACGTTCTTGTTCGGCCGTGGACGTAGAAGAGCACTTTTGTGTCGTTTGCTTTCTGTGGGTCCAATTCATTTACCCCATACAAATAAACGTGAACGCCGGCAATATTGATTGTCGTCTTGCTAGAACGGGGTGTGCCTTTTGGCAGCTCGAAACGGTCGCCCGCAAGTGGCATATTCTCCTCGTGGTTTTTTGTGAGTGATGGACAGATGAACATAAAATTATCCCAGAAGAAATTTAATAACGCGTCTGAGTGGGATATTTTACTGGGCTCTAAAAGATTGGTAATAATCTGAGCGGGGTTTCTGATTTTCGGAGGTCCGGTTACGGCATGCTACCAAAGAAAGAATGGCTCCGGCCTGTTGCGACCAGGGCTGCCAAATAATATGTGTTGTTTCTAAAAAAATGAACAATATTTAATTACAAAAACCCAATGGCCCGGCTATATATGATCGGTAACGTATGTGCTATTTGTTTATCAATCTTCTGCGTAGGTCCTGGTATCCTTATAGCACAGGAAGTCGACGCCACCAAGATGAATAGACAACAGCAGCAATAGGCTGAGAAATAATTAATAGAAAGATGGTATTTTCTGCTCTTAGCATTGGTTTGGCATGATTTCGCCGCCTAAACGAAGTCCAATAGCCCAGAAGCAATTATATGATTATGTATGCTAGTCTCCCTCACACATTTAGCGAAGCGAGACACCAGGCCGGGTTCGGTAATCTGCCTTTAGCCAATTCTGGCTTCTATAACATTTACTGTTGGCGACAAACTTTCTATTTGAAATCTCGTGGCTTTTACAGCTAAATTAGTTGATACTAATGGCGATTCAGCGTGGGTGTTGGAGACAGATCTACACCATAACACCAACAACAAATAACACAAGAGCACGCTAGGCACTGAGCATATAATGTCGCGCATGGGCTGCCCACAACGGAATTGAATACGACCCATTTACAGCCTCTCTCCCAGCTAACTCGAGAAAGTAGCTTCCTAGGAAGGTGTTGAGCTCTAATATGGAGATCTTATTCTCATTCGTACAGGATGGATACAGCGTTATGACTGAGCCCTGGAGCTGAATATCCATAATAATTTAAATAAGGTTGCAATCGACCATCCAAAGTCCTGGGTCTCAAGAGCAGTGACGAGACGAAATCATGGATTCATAATCAGTACTTTTATCTATTAGCGATGACCAGCGAGCATTTGAAGCTTGGCTCGGCTCCTGATTTCACATTATTCATGAACATCTTCTGGTTTACCGGGGAATAATGGAGAAATGACAACGGACCGAGAAGTATTCCTTTGTATTTACCAGAGCGCCCTTAAACTCTCCCGGAGGAGTCGTAGCCGTTGCCAACGCCCTCTGTGTTTTGACGTGCGCATTCTTATGAGGCCGCTAGATGATTCTGTTAAAATCCAAGTGCTATCACTCAAGACTCCTGAGGCACTCTTCCGTGGATATCCTGACATTGGCACACAAATGCCTTGCGATGTTCTCATGGCCCATCTACCGTTTGCACCATCACCGGAAGCACATAGGTTCCTCCAGGCCATGACAAAGACGTTCTGTCGTCAGTACCACTTGCACGCCTGCTCTAGCATTCCACCATGCAGAATAGGAAAACGTATGCTAAACTGGTACTGTCCCGGTCAGGTCTCTTGCTATCCTTGATCATCGAATCATTGTCACCTCTGCGCCCTCGTGTCTATTTTATATCCAGCAACAGTACTGTATCAACGCGAAGGCCGAGCTTGACGGCGTTAGTTGTCAGCTTTCAATTTGAGGATAAACTATCCGTGTCTATGCTCGGAATTATGTGGAATTACGTCAAATTACTTGTATGATAATGTAAATTTTCCAACTTGTCCCAGAATAATGCGAAGACATATGTGTCTCGACCCGGAAATCCATGTTTTCACCATCAGTATTTACCGCGTTTATCACTGCGATTGCAGTTAGCACCAGGCTGGCACCCTTCTGCGCGTTTGTGTTGGAGCGTTCCCGAGACCAGAATAGGGCAGCCCGTGGAAAGGCATTACTCTTTTTTGGATGTCAGTCGCTGCAAGACTACATTTATTGCGAGGAGCTTGAGTAAGCCATGGGAAGCCTTCCCGACGAACAACTGGTACATGCCCTCTTGCGATACGTCAATACAATAGAGGGGAAGGCATGCCAAAGAAGGAGTTATGTGCAACATGTTATTTGGAAATACCTGAGCCTTGCAGAGTTCATCGTCGATAGGAGAGCCCGTGTACTTATCTGTGGCCACGTAGTGATGGGACATCAAGTTTGTGTTGTGCTACATGATATTATGAAAGTATATAAGCAGGCTCATCTGGATGATAGCTAGGCTATCAACGTCTGGTGGGACCATTGGCGCCGGAGAGGCGCATACACGGAGGATGTGTGGGTGTGTGGGGTGTATGGGGTGTAAAATTGCCATAGATACGAAAAGAGGCAGTTTTGCTCGTGCCTTTAGAAACCTGCTACGTACCAATAGGAACTACCTTCACTTACATCCGAAACGACGGCACGGACTCGACAGTCCCGAAATACAACGTTGTTATGAAGCATCTGTAATTTCTTTTATTGGAAAGACTGATATTCACATACGCCGTGCGATCTCTTAGCTCAAATGTAATGCTCTGTCATTGGCGGAAAAATTTCGGTCGCGCATGAATCATTGTTTCTTTGCATGATAATGAACAGGATTTGGTGCCTTCTGGTTTTTGGTTGCAACCCCGGTTAGCGATTTCAAACTTTGAAGTTCTGTTTTGACGCACCATATCGCAATGCCAAACCCTGCGTTGATATTGGCGCCATCTGGCTCTTGGTGGTATTCCGTTCACAGACGTGCGACAAGCTGGACCCCCAGTGGATTCTGCTTATGCTGGTGTTTCGGGCGGAATTTTGCCAGCTGTAATATCCACGACATTGATCTCGCACCCTGGTTCTTTGCTGAAGATTCAAATTCTCAAATCCGTGTTTGCGGTTGGACACTACCGTACCCCTCAGGACTATTACGGTTGTTTCAAGCTCCCATTCATTACCGAAGCCGATGACTTTACAGACGTATGTCTTGATGACAAACCTTAAAATATCGGCGTCAAGGTGCTTACGCTGCGCTAATTACAGGTATGGAGAGTTTGCAAACAGGAAAGAAAAGCTACCGACGAGATCTGACGCTACAACTCTAAGTTTGCTGTAGCAAGGCAGCAGAATGTTCTGCCTTTAGATGAAAACTGAAGTGTGGCGTGTTTATTTCAATTCTATTATGAATAACATGAGATATGAACATATATAATCCACAGATCACGGTAGTCTGGAATGAAACTGTTATCCCATTTTGTTGCCAAGTGGAGCTTCCTTGACAGAATATCCCGCCAAATCCTAAAAATACCTCTTTTCTTATGGAATAGTAGATATTATCATTTACTTATTCCTGAGACCAAAACTGCTAGGTTATAAAACTTTCCCTAGTTTCCTTACACCCTACAACTTTCATATTCAATTGTTAAATCTCAACAGTGCAAAAATGTCTACATCAATCGCTTAGGAGCATGCTTATTTAGGGCATCTGAGTTCGATATTTGTGGGGGAAAATGATGATATATACACTGGTTAGAAGTAAAAAAGAAGCTTCTAGCAAGCTAGAAAATGTGACAAGTCACCAAGTAGACACCCTCAACCAGAAACGGGAACGTATCCCGCTCACCGGCACCTTCATCTCTAACATTTAAACAGTCATAACTTTAAACAGTCATAACACTTGTCTAGTCGCAAGACAGGTCTTACACCATAACCGTCACCGTAACCGTGTTTGCCGTGCAGACAGAGCTAGAGACACGAGAGCTCGTAGCCTTGGTGACAATAGCCGTAGAGAACGTGGTGGCAGCGCTTGTCTTAGCCGACGCGGAGCTGGCTTTCACAGAGGTTGCGCCAGCACTTGTAACCTTGACGGAAGTAGTTTGCGATCCGGCTTTAGAAGACGAGACTGCCGCTTTGCTTGAACTGGTTGCCGAGCCGCCAGTAGTTGTAGCAGCGTTGCCACTTGCAGAAGCTGCGCCTGTAGCCTGAACGCTGCCGGTTGTCGCAGTACCAGTTGCAGTGATGGCAGACGTGCTCTGTGACACTTCACTCGCCCCGGAAATCATAGTAGGACCTGGGATAACGTAGGTGCTGGTCGTGACATAGATGTTGACGAGAATGCCCGGGTCATCCTCCTTGTACAGCGCCGTTCCAGCAGTGCCAGTAGGCGAGTCAGAGCCACCTCCTGTGACTTCGAGGTTGAAGCACTGGGGATAGTTCTGCGCACCGTTGGCCGATCCGGCGCTGTGCAGAGCAATGATCTCATGGCGAAGGACATAGAAACCCGAGGCGACATTGGTCGGAATCTTCACCAACCAACCTTGCCCGTTACTCTCGAGCTGATCGGCACCGTATGTGCCAGGTGCGGTGGACCCATCGACAAGGCCCTTTTCGTCAATCTTGAAAAACTTGAGGGCGGTTTTGTCCACGGACTCGCAGCCGGAATCACCACAGGCGGCCAGGTAGCTGAGGACAGGGCCCTTGTGGGACGTGGGCCAGGTGCTCCACTGCAAAAAGACCTCGTCGCCAGCTTTAACTTGAGCGTGGCCCTTTGCATTGGTGGCACTTTTGTGGCAGATGATGTCGGAAGCGTTGTAGGAGTCTGGCCCAACAAAGCCAAGGTCCGTCGCCGTCGTGGCCCATCCAACAACCGTGGGAGCGGTGGATCTATAGGGGTCGGTGGTTACGTCATAACCAGCATAGGAGACACCATTGATGACAATGTTCTTAACGTAGCCGTGAGCAGAAACGGTCACAGCGCCCGCAAGGATAGGAAGGATTGACTTGGACAGCATCTTGTGGAATGTTTGTCGTTGTAAGCGTTTGTTATGCGAGTAAAGCACTTTGAAGGAAAGAACTGGTTGAAAAGTTGAAGAAAATTCAGAGCTGTCTTGCAGAAGTAACAATGGATCCGTCTAGCGGAAAAGAAAGAAAGTCGGGCTAATGCCTAAGAGAATGTAAATGGGAAAATGAAACCCGTGCAGTAGAAAGAAAGGATGGTGAAGATGTGAAAGGCTTCAAGACAAGATGGACAGCACCAGGTGAGCCATTATATAGCAAATGCACCTGCGTTCAAGACTGTGTATGCCCGGAACGGTCCCGCACCCTGTCTCATTCGGCTACTCTTTCCATTGTTTGCTACAACGTTAGTGTGGGGACGGGGCTCTTTACATCCCTGCGATTTCGACATCCACTGGCCTCCCTTGCATTTTCCACCTCGGTTGAAGGTTCGAACCACCCATCGTTGGGGCTCCTAGACAGACGCGTTCTATTAAGGGGCAGGGCGGTTACAGGTGGCGCCAGAATGGGGCGCCAAGGGCAATTCTCCTCTGGTGACGCGTCCGTTAGATCATGGACGGGGGCGTTTAACCAAGATGGATGGATAAGCCACTGCTGTGATCACATAGAAATGCTATTGTTTTGCAGAAATTAAGTAACCATATGTATTCGTGCTAAGCATGGCCAAAATTGTTTAGATATGGAAGAATAGCCTGCTGCACATCATGTTGGCCGATCAATTATGGGATGGTGCGTCGCCAAGTATTGGCAGGCAGCAGACCCACTATTAGCCCCTTATTGTTCACCCCCTACATGTTTTAAAAAGGCGGGCGACAGGGTCTTTCCCCACCAGTATGATGCGCAGACTCGTACGAATGCACATTTTAGTACCCTTTCCCGAAAGTTTATGTTTTCAATACCAGTAGAGCGGGACTCTGTTTGCGATCGACGTTAAGATCGGCATTATATTTGGTCCCAACTCTTCCCAACCACTTGATCACGACACTCGCTCACCCGCCCAAACGGGTTTCGCATAAACTTCCCCTTAGGCTGGCACATCTGGCACATCTGGCACATCTGGCGCGCCATCTCTGCCTTGGTCCGCGTCACGCTACGCAAACTGTACTGTAACGAATTATCCACTTTTTGAGGTCTTTGCTTCGTCTCATGTCTTCAGCATGCGAAGACGCTCGCACTGTAGTATGTTCAGATGAATAGGGGCACATGACTATGAGATGACACAATATGTGTTTTGTGCTTTTGGAAAAGAATGATTTGACTGGATGCATTTGCAATAGCGGCGCTGCACATTAGATAGGCTGGAAAAGTGGGAAGTGGAAACGCCAAGAAGCATAGTCCAGGGGAAACGTGGACATCGGCCAGTGCTGACCATACGTACTACTCTCCGTGTTATTGTTTCAAGAGAAGACATTCTTTGGCGGGTTTTTGGTGGACAAGAACCGTGTTTAACGATGCCTGTCATCGGAATAGTCCGGAATCCCTTTTGGCCAAACATCTTCTATGTGCGTTAATCGCCACGATGCATCCCACAATCCGGTTTGGATTAATCCGCTGCGTAGAGCTTTGTGTATGATATCGCAGCAAGTTGATCAAAGCTTCACTTTCACTTCTTTGATGTCAACCATTTTCTCAACTCTCCAGCTGACCTCGGCACTTGCATCCAGGCCTTCCCTTCCATCTATTTCTACCATGGGAGGGCTTGTCTCCCCGCTTCAAATGCATCCTTAACCCACCCCCCTATAACGGGGAGCATTTTAAATCCGCTACCAAAGTCTCCTGATATGACTAACAAATTATTTTTACCAGAAACGAAGCCAATACACTAGCACTTTATTTTTGTTGGTGATGGGTCGGTCGGCCAACGCAGGTAGCGCCTCACGTAGCAATTTCCTGGTCGCTTAGATTGGGATCCAATCATTGTCATTAGCAGTTCCCAGGTAGGGAATAGTCTGTGTAGCCAGAGATAACTGGGCATAACTTCATCCGATGTATCCACGGATCTGGCTTGAAGAGAAAACCAATATCTCGTTCATAGGTGACTGCTATGCCGAACAAAGCTGCCGCTTTTGGAGGGCGTTAGTTGCACATGGTTAACACTAAAGGTTTGGCCATCATCTGCCGTCCGCCTTTTGGGAGCAGGACACCAATCGAAGCGCCGGCAGAGAGCAAGAACATAACCGCTTCGCATGGTTTGCCTGATTCCGTCGCGGCGCCAACACAGTTGCCGCTGTCGTAGTTAAGGGACAGAACCATCGCCAAGATGGAATAAAACACCCGGCGCACAGCATGCAGAATAGACAGCAGTCATTGTGTCTGGCACGCGTAACTGGCATATCTGTTGAGGTAACTCTTCCACTGCATGGGGCGGTCAAACACAGGGGTTACAGCTCGGATGCCATCCCAGGTATTAAGCGGCAAGATCTTTCCGGTAAATGTAGGATGCGTCGAAATGGATGAATGTGATTTCTGTAGCGTCTTCCTGCTTTTTCAGGCGCCACTGACGACGTGGAAAATAGGTAACCCGTTTCATGATAGCAGGGTGCAAAGAAGTAATATTTCCACTCTTTGATAAAGTCCAATGCCAACTCTGCGTGAAAGGGATCCTCACCTTCAGCGCGGATTATTTTGTTTATGTCATTTCCAGGCGAAAACCTAGCTGGAATAGTCGATCGCATTTCCGGCACGGTGATATTTTTGTACCCAAATTTCGCCGGCTGATAAGCATTGGCGGGACCAAACGTGTCAGCGCAACAATATGAATCCTCAATTCTTGTATCACCTTTGTAAGGTATGGAGTGACAATTCGTTGTCAGAAGACGGTAACAACCCGACAGCAGAGGTGTTGCTGAGAACCGTCTTGGTTTCTTTATTCCTAGGATTTCATACACTTGCGGTACCGCTCCGATGTCGTGGCACTGCTTCAGAGCACCGAAATAATGGCTTGTGTCGGCCGACTTTGTGGGGCGTCCTAGAAGCCCTACCGATAGGTATTTTGATTGTTGACTACAGTTGTGGCAGCCAGAATCGACGTACAGACTGAAGAAAAACAGTGGGGCGTATGGTGAGAGATAACTGAGGGGAAGAACAACCGAGAACGAGGAAAGTGGGGAACCCAGTCGGTTATCATGACGTTCTAACCCCATTTGGATATTGGACTGGAACAGTCACGTGTGTTCCACTGACGGAACAGTGTTGACAGGGGGTCAATGCAGACTCCTCTCGACCTTTATCTTTTCTTGGCAGTTGAGAGGCGGAGTGTTTGATTCAGATTCCTCGCGTAATAATATCGGCCTTTTTCTTACGCTGAGAGGTACTCTTCCATCTACGATCTATCCACCGCCCGAAAACAGAACAAAGGAAACAATCGTGCAGAAGATAAGAGAACTATGGGTCAGCGACGATCTGCGCGACACCGGTCTCCGGGTAGCGAGATCCGTACGCGAAATGGATGCTGGAAGTGTCGAGGTAAGAAGCTGATGCATGGGCATCTTGAGAGTGCTTATTGGCTGACATATCTAGAGAGGCGTGTAAAATGTCCAGGTAAGCAGCGGCCACTTACGTTTCTTATCACATTTGTCAAATGTGTAACGCTCCGTCTTAGAGCAAAAGCCCATATGCGGACACTGCCAGAGACTCGGGCTGTCTTGCAGCTACGAGCTTCGTTTGTCTTGGCAGACTGTTTCTATTCAGAGGAACCACAGGAAGCACAGCATACCCAAAACCCAAGATTGGATGTTTCTAAACACTGGCAGTGAGGACTTTCTTGGGACTGATTCCCCAGACGCATTTTTACTCAACGATGGTCGATCTTGTGATGGGTCAAGCACCATATCCGCCACGTCTCAAAGCACGATCAGCTCGAACTGGTCATCGTCACTCAGATCTCCGAGCCCTCGCTGGTAGGACCCCGGTTAACGGGGACTCCACTCTGAGAGCCCCCCTGTAGATAGTAATATAAATAGGGAGCCCCTCGACCGCTTCGGCGGTTGACGGGGCATCTCTTACAATACTCACCAACTCAGCTATTGCTTCTACTTCGTAGACAGTAGCCCGGTGACGGGTAAGACGCCGTACCGGTTACCCTATCGCCAGCCAAGCACGTAACACTCGCTCATGCACGCTACCATTACATAAAATATGCTCGACGACCTCGAGCAGTGCTCATATTTTGCCACACATCTCTTGCATTGCTCCATACTTATCTCCAATTGCATTACGCAAGGGCGATGCCTTCCTGTGGGAATATTTTGCAGCGTACATGACGCCACGGGTGTCCGTTGACGACGTTGCAAATCCCTATAGAAACGTTCTGCTGCGCATCGCAGCCACATCGCCTTGGGGGCCATTATTTCAATGCATAATTGGTGCTTCAGCAACGCAACTTTACACCCTTGGGCATAAACAATATGAATCAAAGATTAGTCTCTGTCGGGCCGGAGCCTTAGGGATGTTACGGAAATCAATGGAAGATCAGTCATCTTTGATGGATGCACTACATGGCGATCTCAACTCGGCGGCACAGATCATCGGGTCGGTGGTGATGCTTTGTTTCTCAGAAGTACGTGAAATATTACAGCATGTCTATGACCGATTCTGGGCTATCTGACAACTAATTCTGGAGTAGGTATTACAAGATTGCTCAGAGTCGTGGACAGCACACGCAGAATTCTCCTTGTCGTACATCATCAGCATGCATACCACGCAGGCTGCTTTACAAAACTTGTCGCCTGTTATCCAAGACCTCGCCCGCTTTTGTGTGTCGTACTTTGTCCATCACAGAGTTCTGGCTGGTACTGCCACACCTCGGCTACCTCTATCCCAGGGTAGTGTTCGAGCTGCCCCCGAAAGCGTGCCGCCAATTTCCGGTAGAATGACAGCAATGCATTCGCTCACTGGATGCCCCGACCAACTCCTGTATTTAATCGATGAAATTACTACGTTGGCCCAAGACAAGAACGCAGGCTCTGTCACGCCACTTGAATTTGTTCGTCGCAGGGGCCATATCGAACGTCAACTTCGCGGGCTACAAACCCGAGAAAATAACAAACTGCAGCCGCCAAAAATTACCAAAGAGAAATCTGAATTTGAACACTTCGCTGAGCTCTTACGGCTCACCGCTCTTCTCTACCTTCACTCTCGAATTGACAACGCCGGACCACAAGAACCTCATGTGATACATCTGACCAACCAGACACTTCAACTTCTTCGTGTGACTCCGCTACGTACAAATACGATCTTATGGTCTTTATTTATTGTTGCAACGTTAGGAGTAAGGTTAGAGAGTGATTGTGACCGAAAGTTGGTAATTGAGCGCCTGAATGAACTGCAGGAAACACGTCAAATGGGCAATGTCAAAAAGGCCCGTCAAATCATCGAGGACGTTTGGAGGATGCGTGATTTGAAGACGTCATATCGAACATGCGGATGGTCAGTACTTCTTTCAGATAAATATGGCATAATTAGCTTAGCTTAGAGATGCGTGCCGAAGTCTGCATTGTATCAACTTACATTTTAATGAGGCTATGTTCTTACGCATAGAAACGATAATGTCATTATGAAAAGGTACCCTGTCAGTCAAGTGTTGAATTCCACACACTTTTATCTAAAGCATTTACTAAGGGCTCAAGCCGTGCCTGAGCCTTCCTTAAGGTAGATCATCATGGACGGAACAAGTGATTTAGCTGGCTGACAACTCTGCGGCAACTCTGCGGACCAGAGGCGGTGGCCTGCGCGTGTGCCTGGCTGGGCCTCACCGCCATCAGCGCCAAGGATTACTTAGGGACAAGGACTTCGCCTTGTGGATAGCTCTCCCCCTCTTGCTTTGCATAATAAATGCTACTTCTCTTTGGCCCCCACAAGCAGTTGCCCTCGCGGGTGAGCCTCTCACAAGATCACTTGATTTATCCCTAGGGCAATACCAGATTGGGGTTTTGACCAAGTAAAAATAATATATTGTGTTACGTAGAGTAGCGGAACCCCTCCTGTTCTTTGTCCGTCTTATCCACAAAACCTTCGACACCATCATGGATGCTCCGAACCACGCCATAGATTCTATCTTTTCGTTTGTTATCCCAAGCAGAGATAAGCCAGTAAACAGATAATAAGCCCATGCAAGCACTATAGCATATAAGCATTGTAACCACGCCTGCCGTATACTTTGGGACTTGATTAGAACGGAATGTCTGTGGGCCGATCAGGTTGCCAATGGCATAACCAACATTCACCCAGCTGTATGAGACAGCCTTTTTAGTCTGGCCAGCGGTGTTTGTTTGAAGAAGAGAAATACCAACAACATAGGGCGCTAAATAAGTTGTCAGACCATACTGGAATAACCATATCAGACATCTAGACTTACGCCAGTAGAAGTACATAAGGTACAGACCGATTATCTGCCCTGCAGTATTTGCCCTGGGCAGAGCATAAACAATTGCCGTGCCGATGAGAGGTAGAATGAGAGCAATGCAAGCTGTAGCCACACGCCGGCTCTTCCACTTAACGGCAATGTAACCAAAAAACAACGCGCCCGTTGTTGCAATGACGCCAAACGGCATGGACAACAGGCTAGATTCCAAGGGGGTGAAGCCAAGGTTGTTGATGATAATTGATCCAAATGTCTGCAAACCGCCGTTGGGAATGTTGATGATGATATCAAAGAAAAAAATGATCCAGATGCGGATGTCTGTAAAAGCCTCCAGGGCCTGGTTCCATTTCCATTTCTTGTTCGCAATGCCTGTGCGGTTTTCTGCCAGACGCTTTGTCGCGTAGTATTTTTCTTCGGCATTGAGAAAGCGAGCATTCATGGGATTATCTGGAAGCACAAAAAAAATGAAAATCGACCAGCACACATTGATACAACCTGTAATTTTCAGACTGCTGTCAGCGATGATGATCACCTTTAAAAAAAGATAAGCATGGAATCATGTACCCGTCATGATATAAAGATACTGCCATTTAAGCAGCGGAGCCGAGCTTGGAATCTTGCCAACCACAAACGCAAAAAAGCCATTGATAATGGATGAAAAGTATGCAAAGATCACTAATTGGAGACCGTTAGAAAAGAGAGCAAATTAACACAATATGCAGAGGAAGCCATACAAGAGTTCCGTGGAGCCTGCCCATTCTTCTTGTAAAAACTGACTGCAATCATAGTGAGGCACGGCGAAATGGCACCTTCGAGAAATCCAAGGATAAACCGAAGCACCATAAAGCCTGCCCAGCTTCGGCATGCCGCGTACATGCAGGTAAGAATAGACCAAAGAAGAGATGCGGAAGCAAGAAGTCGCCCAGGAGGCACTCGGTGCACCAAGTACGAGGCAGGAAACATGCCACACAAAGTCTGACAGGCCAAAGAAAGTTGTTAGCGACTATTTCTTTTGCTGGAGTAGAGTATGTTATCTATTCCACTCACCCCGATAGGCAAGATACTTCCAAGCCAGCTGTATTCTTGCGCGACAAGATCGTTATCTTGTCTGAAGCCATACAAGGCCGCACTTCCAAGCTCAACCTTGTCAACTGCACCAAGGGTGGCCGTGAACAAAGCCTGTAATGTTCGGATACTTAGCAAGAATTAAAGATTGATGAATATGATTGAAATGAGACAGACTCACTAGTGGGAGAATCCAAGCATCAATTTTTTTGACAAGTTTCTTCTCAGCTTCTGGCATAAGAGGAGGGTATTCATCGTGACCAGCGAGATACTGCACAGCCTCATCAAGCTCTTGAGTGGAACCGTTTTGCAGCACTTTGATTTCTCCCTGCTTTATCGAGAATATGTGCTTGATAGGTTCAATGGTCGACGTCGGATCGACCTTGTTGTCCATTTCCTTCATGAGTGTTTTGTGTGTTTACTTCCGACGCTTATGGAAAGACACAATATTGTATTACCAGAGCCAAGTAGCCAAAAGGAAATGAGCGGGGGACAAATAACTACCAGAATAAAACCGAAAAGATAAAAGATTGCTTATCCAATCACATCAACGGTTGGGTAGCGATTGTGTTCTACATTTACGATTCGAATTGCCGTCATGGGAAGGATATATCCTTGGGTAGAAGAAGACAGCGCCCCGTAAAATGATATGTAGGCCGTGTTAATCGTCAAGCGGAGATATCTATCAACGATGTAAAAGAGCCATTTCTGTATCATATATGACGTGTGGTTGTGGGGGTTAAATGGAGAAGAGATTGTTATCAATTTGATAGCAAGTCTATTGGTCAGATATAGTGATACGAGCATTCCCTTGTCCCTCCCCACATCGAAAAATATTATAAGATACGAAACGAAGGAAGTTCGAATCGACGACGCTATGTCTAGATCGGATATCTGCCGAGACCAATTTTCCCCCCTCACTCCTACCGGCAGTGTCAATCGAGGGTGATGAAGCCTCTCACACAATGATAGTTGCACCTCTAGACGGCAAGTCGAAACGACGACGTCCTAAGCACAATGACACGTCGTTCTGCAACTAAAAATCGAGGCTCACTGTTATTTGTGCGAGTACGGAGCGGGAGACTGCATGCCAAGATCCTGCTTGCTCATAGGAAATAGAATGGCCACATAAAGCGAGATATGAAAAGACCACAATTCCCCTGTTTTAGGATTGCGAGAAGAGGGACGCTCTATCCATTATTGCCGCGAACCATAGTAATACAACCATGGGTTCTATTGACGCCACACAAGATGTGGCTCCCTCTAAGAAAGGCATCCGCTTTGCCATCGGTAAGATTTCGCCTATTCTACCCCCACGTCACGTTTATCCCCAGGCTAATCATGTAACCAAATCCGCCATTTGTGCTGTAGACCGAGGCGGCACCTTCACCGACGTCTGGGCAGGTGTGCCTGGCCAGCCTGACATTGTGATCAAGCTACTTTCTGTAGATCCTGGAAATTATGATGATGCGCCCGCGGAAGGCATTCGCCGTGTCCTTGAGGAGGTATCGGGTAAAGAAATCCCAAGAGGCTCGCCTATACCTAAGGATATGATTCACTCTATCCGCATGGGCACCACTGTAACGACCAATGGTAAGTGCCTTTCAGCTACATTTTTTCTTTTAGATTCTGATCCGCTCATAATACCTAGCTTTACTCGAGAGAAAGGGGACACGCCATGCCTTTATTGTGACCAGGGGCTTCCGTGACCTATTAGATATTGGTTATCAGTCTCGACCGAAGCTATTCGCACTCGGTATCCAGAAACCGGAACTTCTTTACGATGAAGTCGTGGAAATGTCAGAGCGTGTTACTGTCGAGGGCTACGATGAAGATGTGTATAAAGACAGCCGTCCAGAAGTCGAGGAGTCCCCCGGGGTTTTAGTCAAAGGAATTACAGGCGACATTCTCCGGATTGTTCGGCCATTGGACGAGGCAGAGGTGAAGGAGAAGTTGGCTGACCTAAAAAACAAAGGCATCGACACTATTGCCATCTGTTTTGCTCATTCATATATGTATCCGACACACGAGGACAGAATTGCCGACATTGCCACGGAAATGGGGTTCAATCACATATCCAAGTCCTCGAATGTTGGTGCTAGCATGATAAAGATGATTTCCCGGGGCAGCTCCGCGTCAGCTGATGCTTATCTTACACCTGAGATTGTGCGTTATGTTGGCAGATTCGCAAAGGCTTTCGATGGTGGCAATCTCGACGGAGTATCCTGCGAATTTATGCAGAGCGATGGAGGCTTGGTAAATCACCAGTCTTTCAGTGGCCTTCGGGGTATTTTGAGTGGCCTTGCAGGTAAGAGATGCGCTTTAATTTTTGTTACTTCCCAGACTTCTCTTTGTATATGCTGACTCTAGACAGGTGGTGTTGTTGGTTACGCTAGAACCTCCTATGACGGATCATTCCCTGTAGTCGGGTTTGATATGGGGGGCACGTCCACGGACGTCAGTCGGTATGGCGGATCATTTGAACATGTCTTTGAAACCACAACGGCCGGCGTCTCTATCCAGAGCCCCCAATTAGACATCAACACAGTGGCCAGTGGTGGTGGGAGCATTTTGTTCTGGAACAACGGCCTGTTTAAAGTCGGCCCGGAGGTCAGAGCTTCGGTGCCGTCCAAATTACTCTACACATAGCTAACCCCATCATTAGAGTGCCGGTGCCCATCCTGGCCCAGCCTGCTATCGGAAAGGTGGCCCATTGACAATTACTGATGCCAATCTGTTCTTGGGCCGTCTTCTTCCGGAATATTTCCCCGCAATCTTTGGACCCGAGGAAAATTTACCTCTTGACGTCAAGATTGTGAAGGAAAAATTCCTTTTGCTGGCCGAGAGAATCAACCGTGATACTGGCAGGTCTATGACACCCATCGAAGTTGCACACGGGTTTGTTGACGTTGCAAACGAGTCTATGGGACGGCCCATCCGTGCTCTAACAGAAGCTCGTGGATACGAAACTGCACAACACATACTTGCTACCTTTGGTGGCGCCGGCGGACAACATGCTTGTGAGATGGCTGAAAAGCTGGGCATTCAACGCATCATCATTCATAAGTATTCCAGCATTCTCTCTGCATACGGCATGGCCCTTGCGGAGGTTGTGCAAGAAGCCCAGGAGCCTAGCTCGGAATTCTTGACAGTTCAGTCTCTGCCACGTCTTAACGAGCGAATTATTCTGTTAAAAGGTAGAGTCGCCGATGGTTTGGTGTCCCAAGGTGTTGACGCTAAGTCGATTACCTATGAGCCTTACCTGAACCTTCGATACCAAGGCACGGATACCAAATTCATGATTCAAGAGCCTGTTGATGGCGACTGGAGGCTGGCTCTAGAAGCAGAGCATTTCCGGGAGCTCACATTCAAATTCCCACGAACGCGCAAGGTTATCGTCGACGATGTGCGAGTTCGCGGTGTCGGTAAGAGTGATGAAGTTAACCAGGACAACGAGAATCTCATCAAAGAGTCCAATGAACTTTCATTCACTGCCGTATCCAGCGAAGCAGAAGAGAAAACGGTGAGTTAAGATAGCAGCGCGAGGAACAGATTTGGACATCCTGAACCGACCTTATCAATTCTAATAAAGCAAAGAAAAAACACTAATAATAACTAGGTCATGGCCTATTTTGCCCAGGGGGTCGGCAATCTACAAAAGTCTACACGCTGTCTAAATTGGTACCCGGTACGATTGTCTCTGGCCCGTCAATCATCATCGACAGTACTCAGACTATGGTGATCGTCCCAAGTGCCGTGGCTGGCGTTCTTAGTTCACACGTCATCATTGATCTCCCTGCCGCCGCACTTTCGAAACATGCCGGGGCAGCAGACACCGTTGATCCGATCCAACTAAGCATTTTTTGGCCACCGATTCATGAGCATTGCGGAACATATGGGTCGTATTTTACAAAAAACGAGCCTGTCTCTTAACATCAAGGAGCGATTGGACTTTTCCTGTGCCGTTTTCAGCCCTGATGGCGAGCTTGTAGCAAATGCTCCGCATGTCCCAGTGCATTTGGGAAGTATGAGCTATGCCGTGCGATACCAACATGAGCTTCACAATGGAAAGCTTTGTCCTGGAGACGTTCTTGTCACAAATCATCCTGAAACTGGCGGAACACATCTTCCCGGTAAGTATTCAGCTTATTTCAAACATAACGCGGTGCACCGTAATAAAGCTGATATCGTGTGCAAAGATATCACCGTGATCACACCTGTATTTGACGAAGAAGATGGAACTATTCGCTTCTACACTGCCGCTAGAGGTCATCATTTGGACATTGGCGGTTGGAGAGGAAACTCTATGCCACCGTACGCCATTTAATATGTTCTTCATTGAAGCTTTACGGCTCTCTCATTTTTTGCTAATATATTTATTAGTGACTCTACGGAACTGTGGCAAGAAGGTGCTGCCATAAAGTCATTTTTTTTCGTCCGCAATGGCCAGTTTGACGAAGATGGTATTGTGGCCATTCTCCTCGAGCCCGGAAAATACCCCAATTGCAGCGGTTCGCGGCGCTTGGCCGACAACTTGTCTGATCTCAAGGCTCAGGTCGCTGCCAATCACAAAGGAAGTATCCTAATTCGGGCACTTATTGAGGAGTATGGAAAACAGACTGTACACTTTTATATGCGCGAGATTCAGAAGAAAGCCGAAGTTGCGGACCGCAACTACTTCAAATCTGCATACCGCAAATTCGGTGCAAAACCTCTAAATGGTCACGACTACCTCGATAACGGCTCCCGAATGGAGGTCACCGTCACCTTGGATGAAACTGGGTTTGGAACGTTTGACTTTACAGGGACGAGCTGTGAAATGCTGTCAAACATGAACACGCCTACAGCCATTACATTCTCGGCGCTGATCTACACGTTGCGACTACTCATTGGTTCAGACATTCCGTTAAATCAAGGCTGTCTAACACCCACGAAAGTCTTTATTCCAAAGAACACATTTCTCAACCCATCAGCAGGCCCAGCTGTCTGTTGTGGTAATACTTTGACTTCACAGCGACTTGTTGATCTTTTGCTCAAAACGTTCCATGCCGCTGCTGATAGCCAAGGCTGTATGAACTGCTTTGGCTTCTTTGGAAACTGTATCAAAGACAATGGGGAAATGACGTCCGCGAGTGATGATGCTGGTGGGTTTGGGTTCAGCTACGGCGAGACTATGTGCGGTGGTGAGGGCGCCGGCCCTTCTTGGAATGGTGCGAGCGGTGTTCAGATTCACATGACCAACACTCGCACAACTGATATGGAGATCATCGATAAGCGTTATCCAGTGCTGATTCACGAGTTCTCCATCCGCCAAGGAAGCGGTGGGCGTGGCCGATTCAACGGCGGCAGTGGCATCATCCGCGACTTTGAGTGTCGTCATCCACTTACCTTTGGACTCATAACGGAACGCCGCGTGCACCAACCATATGGCATGATGGGCGGTAAAAACGGCGAATCTGGCGCCAACTATTGGGTACAGAAGCTGGTGCATGAGGATGGAGGCAGCGCAGGTGAACGGTGGATCAATATTGGTTCGCGTGGCCAGGTGAACATGAAGACGGGCGACCGCTGTGTGATCTACACTCCCGGAGGTGGCGGGTGGGGCGTACCAGAGGAAGGTGATGCCGCTTCTGCTAAAACAGACGAGCTAGTCGGCCCGGGTATTCAGTATCCGCGGGCTGCTGTCAGTTTCCATAACTACACAGCCATACAGGAGGCGAGCTCTTAGTGGTTTTTAGTCAAATGCAGAAATAAGAAATGGTATTTTAAATTATAACCATTTGAATATTGTCTGGCCGCCAACAGCTATTTTGTCGCGCGCATGGTTCGTGACTAGGTGACGAGAGCAAAGGTCTCCAAGGAAGAGGCTTCCATAGCCTCTTCCCCATCGACTATTGTTCCCTGTACATTACTTCCCCACCATTCTAAGTGCAAAAAAAAAAAAAAGATAATTTGCAGAAATAGCAAGTTCAGCGCCGAGAAAGACACTACAAATACTAATAAGGTGTAATTGAAAAGCAATCAGTGCACACCGCAGGGACTTTCCAGGGCCATTGATACTTAGCACATCACAAGTATCAGAGCACCGATCCAGAATAAGTGTAGCAGTCCAGAATATATCTTTCCCACGTTGTACAGTCTGGAAGACCCGATGGTCCCCCAGACGAAGCGTATACTAGTGTGTAGACTTGCTCGATTCACGCTATCTCACCGATGATTACGCCTTCAAACCCTTCCCAGTGAAATGTGGACACGGAAATTGCAGCCAATATCGCATGGTTGAATAATGAAATTGACCTCCATGTCTTGTTATCCCTAGAGGGTTTGTTTGTAACCCAATACCGAAGTACGCGTTCCGGTATTTCTTACAATGATAATGCCGAATGCGTCTTTTCTAGAAAAATGCGACAAGCTTAGTGGGACATAACATACGTCGACCACCTCGATATGGCTTATGCTAGAACTCACAGAAATAAATCACTTAATCAGAAGAATTAAACCAAAAAATCTAATGAATCTATTTATGCCTGTCCCCCCACGTGCATATCCCTCACTTATTAGACGACGTAAGGACACTTTTAGCATTAAAGAACCTAAGAGGAATGCAACTTTAAAAGAAAACCACTATAACATTGTATCCACGACTAGTATCTAGTTTGCACGTGAATGACAGCAATATATTGTGATTATGGTGGCAAAGGCTTTTTATACTGGCGGTTGTCGCGCTTGTTGAAGTTGATCATCGGAACAAAATTGTATTGGGAACGATGAATTTACCTTTCCGCAAAATTTCATAGATTTATCTACTTGCGGACTACGAGAAGGCAGTCTAGTTTAAAAAAAATACGATTAACCAGAGCTATGGCAATCACGTATGCGATGAACATGCGAGTGGCGCACTTTCGATATGTAAAAAAAAAGGCTCTGTTGTTCTTCGCGTCATTAAAAGGTATGAGAGTTATTTAGACCATGAACTGATGTTAGGGGCCAGGCCATTCCTATGTAGTATTTCCCGTCTTGGTGGCTTGAATCAAAATAATTGGCCCTATCACATCTAATAGAAGTTAGCACGTCATTAGCCCACGCAGTTTCGCAATGAGACCAACCTAGTGTAAACTACCTTGATCAACGTTTTGTGCTCATGTAAAGCCAAGAACAATTTGACTGGGAGCTGGGCTTTTCGGTTGTTCGGATATTTTTACGGGATGTTGAAATATTCAGACTTTTATTTAACAATGCCGGTTTCTCTTGTGCGGTTCATCAGTCCTTCATAGATTCCCTTTCTTTTTGTCATCCAAATATCCCCGTATAAAAGCAAGTCTCCGCGAGACTTCGCGGCAATACGAGGCCCAAATGGCGTCCCCGGAAGAGAAAAAGGAACCTGCATTCAGCAACGAAGTTGTGCCAGAGAAAGGCACAATTGTTTCTGAAAAATATGCCGACGAGACACTTCGCATTTTGGAGGACCACGGAGATGATTTCGGAACTTTAACACCTGAGAAGGAAAAGAAGTTGAGACGCAAGCTGTATTGGCATGTCATGGGGTTATTGTCAGCAGTGAACCTACTCCTCTTTGTTAGTATATTCACTAGCAACCGTTACAATAAAGCAAACACTAATGATCTGCAGATCGACAAATCGACGCTAGGGTATGCAGCTATTCTGGGCCTTTTTGAAGAAACGGGTATCAGCAAAGCTCAGTATAATGATCTTGGAACGTTCTTCTACGTCGGTAAGAGCCCAATCACTTCCCACTTCAAAATGAATAATTTTTCTTATGTGGTTGCACAGGCTATCTTGTTGCGCAATGGCCTGGCCACTATCTCATGCAAAAGCTTCCTCTGGGCAAATTCGTTGCCGGACTAGTTTTCATGTGGGGCGTCACAGTTCTCCTACATTGCGTCGCAACAAAAAATGCTGGCTTAATTGTTCTACGTCTTGCCTTGGGTGCCACCGAATCGGTTGTCGTCCCGGCCATGGAGATGACAATCGGCATGTTCTTCAATCGATACGAACTTTCCTTCCTTCAACCATTCCTTTGGATCACGGCAGCTCTTGCTCCTGTCTGTGCGGCATTCATTTCATATGGGTTGCTCTGGAGTAAGAGCAATGTCTTACCTTGGAAGTTATTTATGGTTGTCACAGGCGGTCTTTCTATTTTGCTGTCTGTGGTCATTTGGTTTAAATACCCAAACAATCCAGCCGAGGCTAAGTTCTTGACACTCGAGGAAAAAGTCCACGCCATCAGGCGTGTGCACGAATCGAGCCAAAGTTCTATCGAACAAAAGCAATTTAAAAAGAGCCAGTTCATCGAGACGATGCGCGACCCCGTATCCTGGCTATTTGCACTGCAAGCATTCACACTGATGATGTCGAACAACCTCACCTACGGCCAGCAGAACTTGCTCACCAAATCGCTAGGCGTGGATAATCTCGGCTCGACACTGGTTGCTGCAGCAGGTGGTGGCTTTGGTGTTGCCGTTTGCGTTGCAGGTGTTTTTGCGTTGCGTTGGTGGCCGTCAAACCTGGCACTGCATGGCTTAGTTTGGTGCATTCCTGCAATTGCGGGCGGTATTGGCATGGTCGCCATAGACTGGGACCAAAAGCTGGCCTTGCTTGCTTGTCTTCTGCTTGCAGGACATACCTACGGAAACACCTACATCATTGCCTTGGGATGGACAACATCTTCTGCATCCGGATATACCAAAAAACTCACACGGAATGTGATGTTTATGATCGGATACAGCATTGCCAACCTTTGCTCACCACAGATTTGGGTTCCTCGCAACGCCCCTCGGTATTATGGAGCATGGATTGCCCAGATTGTTGTCAGCTGGGCAGGCACGCCTTTAATCTTGTTTGTCATTCAATTCATCTTAAAGAAGCGGAATGCGGCTAGAAGAGCTTGGGCTGCTGGCCTTACTCCCGAACAGCGGAATGCGGCAGAATTTGGTGAAGTCGAGCAGCTAAACGAGAATGGCCAACTGGAACGCAGAAAAGTTGAGCTGGCCATGTTGGATCTGACTGACTTGGAAAACCCTTTCTTTATTTACCCTATTTAAATCCCATGAAGAGACCTCTGATGCTACTACATAGAATAGACTCATTTAAACATGAGGTCATTCAAATTCTGGAAATGGAACTCCACAAATCGCAGCATCGAATAAAGTACTGTCGCTTTATGCAAAATACTATGATTTATTCATATATTTAGTTCAAGCTGTATTCACTTTTCTTGGGATGACTTAAAGAAACTCAAGGTCAAGGAAAGGGGGTGTAGCTTGGAAGATTGGGATGTCTTCCAAGCCAGTGCACTACTCGTGCCAAGGCCCCACTCTTTTTCGGGTTAAAGATTTTAAGCCCCTTCTAAGGAAGGTGCTCACCATTTAAACGCTCCGACTAGTTAAATACACCAAAGTCAAAAAAACATCACCAACTTCGCGATAATTCAAATAACGTAGTGAAAAAAGTAGATACATGAAAAACAATTACTCTCTCGGATTGGCGTGCTCGCGGGCTTTCCAACGCGCCTGAGTTGCTGCCGCTGTGACTTTTTTTCGTTCTACTGTAGCCCTTCTTTTTCTTGCCCTTATGGCAGCCTTCTCTGCCTTCTCTTCTTCGTTTAGGAGGGTATTAGTGCGCATTTTCCTTCCGTCTTCGACTCGAAGCACGCCACTAGACTGTAGACGCTTGTTGCTCCCCAAATGCACAGTTTCTCGCACAATCTTTGCCTTTTTAAAAGCATCTAAGTCGGCGTTTAGTTGTGTAGACTCGACCCGCCCCCTTTAAGCTGCCCTTTGTAAGCGGTCGATTTTTTCCGCTAATTCCGGGTTGATACATATCTCGGCAAGGTTAGACTTTATTTTAACACTTAATTTATTGATTTAGCGTAGTGTGACTAGTGTATTAAAAAGGAAGGAGTAGAAAAATAAATCTTTTTCTTTTAAGGTAGCCTTTTTATTGTAGTTAAGGTTACAAAACACCACCTTTGGCTTAGTAGGCATAATCCTAGCCTTTAAAAAGGCGTTTAGTATTGTACTCCTTTTATACGTATATTTACGAGTATTGGCGAGTTTTATAAAGAATTCCTTTTTAGTAATAAAGTTAATACTTTTTTGTATAAAGGTAGTAGCTTTTTATAAATAGTATGTTACGGCCGGCAAGCAGACAGGTAAGCAAAGACAAGATACAGTATATTTAAAATAGCTAGTCTTCTACAAAGGTGCAAGTAGGGGTTAGGTTGTAGACGAAGACGTAGCTTAAAAAGCTATGTTTAAAGGGCGGCTACGGGTCTACTAAATATCTATAATAACGGTGTATAGCGGCAGTAACCAGGCTGCCCGGCTGGCAGCGCCAGCTGGCAGACGGGTGTTAGGAGGCCTAGCACGGCGGTCCGTAACAGTACTCCCCTCTTAACAACCAAGCTCCGTTAAGGTTGAGAGCTTAAAGCCTAGGCTTATTAAAATAGCGGCGGTGGAAGTTATCTAGCAGTTGCTTGGCATTCGCCAGGTATTCGGCGGGTTTGGTGGTCGGGTCTTTGTATCTAGTCTAACGGACAATGTATTTTAGGCAGGGGTGGCGGCTACGGCCGCGACGCTCCTAAAAGGAATCTAAGACTTCCACGACTTTGTATTCGGTCTTGCTGACAATCTTGACGTACGGCGGTGGTGGGCATGTTTGGCTAGGGATTAGGTTGGAGGTGTTGGTGTAACGAAGGCGAAAGACGTAGAAGACAGGGTGGATGTGGATGGAGGTGGGTAGGTTTAACTTGTAGGCATATAGGTTAACAACCTTGGAGATACAGTATAGGCTAAGGTTTTTCTAGTTTAGCTTTTTTATTAGGTAGGCGGTAGCTAAAGTGTAGGCGTTTAGCTAGATATACTCGCTTTTTTTAAATAGGCAAGGGGGCTGTTAATACTGGTTAGCTTGCTTTTTATAGCGGTTTTGCATAGTGGCCATCTTGTTTTGGGTTAACTTGGTAATCTCTTTTATGTAGGTAGTAAAGCGGGTAGTATTTTAGGATTGTAGTGTGTTAGGCAGGTTTTTAATAAGCTTAAAACTTAACTAAGGCTTAAAGCTGTAGTTGGCGTAAAACAAGGATAGGTTAGTAGTTTTAAAGTAGTAGGCGTTACTAGTAAACTTAGCTAATGGTAACTATACGTTTTAGTTATCTTACAGGTAAGCTATGTAAGCGTAAAGGTACTGTTTTAGAACGGAGTTAATTCTTTCTGTTTAGCCGTTGGTCTTAGGATAGTGTGTTATAAACAAGGCAGGCGTAATTTTTAACAGGCGGGTAAGGCTACGCTAGAATTTTATAGCAAATTGTGTTCCTTAGTCTAATACAATCGTTGTAGGCAGGCCGTAAAGCTTTTAAACGTAGTTTAGGTATAAGTAAATATGAATTCTGGCGAAGGTTACGCGGAAGCGGCAGAATTCACGAAAGCGGTGGAAAAGATTTCCTGTGATTTTCTTGATCGTAAGAGTGAAAAATAATGAGTTGGATAAAGATAAACTAAGGGTCCTAATTCAAGCTGCAGTAGAAGTCTGTATAGTCTTCGTATGCAAGTAAAAGATATATCATCAGAACCGCCTAATTCCATAGTATTGTGTACATGTTTCTTTAGAAGCATACGGTCACGTGCTATGACGTAGTTGATGACTAAAGTAGGAGGGGTAGTTCAAAGAACTCGGAAATTATCCATGTGTATATATATGTCTTAGATTTGTCATCAAAACCCACTTTTATATAAAATATATCAACGTGAAGTAGATTTTCCGCTAATCATAAAGGTGGTAACAAAATCTCTGTAGCTTGTACGGTTAAAGAGATATAACACTATATAGCCGAACCGGCTATATTAACAGTAAACAGCGTCCTTTACGCTACAGGTTCTGTAGTAAGGGATTAAGTAGTGTATTTTGGTTAACCGGTTAACTACGATTATAATAACGTTGTAGCTATAGCTTTTAAATAAGTGTGTAATAAAGTCTACAAAGATATTACGCTAGGCTTGATTAAGAACAGGCAGGGGGTGTAGAAGTCCTTTTTAACCGTCTTGGAACAAGGCGGCTTTATAACAGGTATAGCACTTCCTTACTTAACAGGCAACGTAGCGGGCTATGCTAGGCTAGTAGTACTTGTAAGACAGTAATTTATATGTTTTAGAGCGGTTAGGGTAGCTTAAGGCCGGGTGGTTGTAACAACGGTAGAGTAGGTTGGCTTTTAGGTTGTTGTAGTTAAAGACGTACATTCAGTCTTGTACGTACAAGTATCCGTCGCGGTTGGTACACTCTACAAGAGTTAGGGTGGGCAAGCGGTGCGTCTTTAGGTCGGCTAGGGCTTTTAAGGCTTAACAGGGGATTGGGTTGGCTTTGTACACTTGTTGGAACAGGTTATATAGGTTAAAAGGCAAAAGTAGTGTATAAAATCAAAGGTTTAAGGCAAGGTTTTACCGTTTTAAAACCGTCTAGCTTTAGTGTAAAAGGTATGTATCCTCCTCCTTAAGGAGATCTCTTAATCTTTGTGTTAAGGAGTTAGGCTTAGCACCTTGCTTTTTAAGGCGGTAGTGGATTTGGAAGTTAAAGCAGGATAGGAACTTGGACTAACAGGCTTAACGGCGGTTAAGCAGCTTAGTAAAGGTAAAGTATTCTAGGTTTCGGTGGTCGGTTAAGACTTTAACAGGTAAGGGAGCTCCCTTTAGCTTAAAGCACTATTCTTTAAAACAGCGAATAATAGCGAACAACTCTTTATTGTAAATTTCATAGTTGCATTTAGTAGCAGTTAGCTTTTTGAAAAAGAAGGTAATAGGGTGGAGGACGCTGTTGTTGCTATATTACAACATTACACTAACGGACACGTAGTTAGACGAGTCGGTTTCTAAAATCACGTCTTTTTCCTAGTTAAAGTAGGCTAGTATAAGGGTGGCGGCAAAACGGTCTTTTAGCGTTTGGAAGGCAGCGGAGCAGGTGTTGTCCTATATAAAGGGTGTATCCTTTTTTGTTAGGCGGGTAAGTAAAGCGGTGGTTTTTAAGAAATTAGTAATAAACTGTCGGTAGAAATTCGTAAAGCTAAGAAAGGCTTGTACGTTAGTTAAGCAGGTTAAAACAAGCTAGTCTTAAATAGTCTGTGTTTTAGTAGGGTTTATCTAAACCTTGTTATAGCTTATAATTAAGCCTAGGAACTTGGTTTTAGTACAGTAAAATTTACACTTAAAGACCTTAGCGTACAGGCCAGCCTTGTGTAAGCGTACCAAGACTGTACGAATGTGTTTAGTGTATTCTTTACAAGTCTGGCTATAGATTAGGATGTCGTTTAGGTATACAGTATAAATTAAGTTTAAGAGTTCTTGTAAAAAGGCGTTGATATAACGCTAAAAGGTTAACAAAGCGCTAGTAAGCCTAAATGGCATAACTAGGCTTTTAAACAGGCTAAATCGAGTGTAAAATACGTTTAAGTACTCTTCTCCTTCCTTAACACAAAGCTTGTTAAAGGCGGAGACGATATTTATCTTACTATAGTATCTTATTCTAGATAGGTTGTTTAAGGTCTCTTTAATTAAGAGTAGCGGGTATTAGTCTTTAATAATAACAACGTTTAAGGCACAGTAGTTAACGTAAAAGCGTAGGCTACTGTCGCTCTTTTTTATAAACAAGACAAAGAAGGCAACAAAGGACGAACTCGGCTAAATAAATCCTTTTTAAAGATTCTTATTTAGCTATTCTCGTAATACACGGAGCTTTTCTTACAACATAGAGTAAAAAGGGCTGTACAGTAGTACGGCGCCTTCTTTTAGCGTAATGTGGTAGTCTATTAGGCGATACAAAGGCAGCTTATTAGCTTCTTAAAAGGAAAAGACGTCGGTGAAGTCGGCGATCTTTAACGGTAGAACAAAGGGTGGCGGCTTGGCTTTTAAAGCGCCTAAAAGTTGGTTTAAAAAGTTTAGAGTAGTAGTGTAAAACCGGTAGGATTTCCAACAAGCGTAAGTAGTAGCCCCTTCCTTTAAGATTAGGGCAATGTTTATATAGCAAAGGGCTAGCGGGCGTTAGTCTTAATGTACTAGGCGGCTCTTTTTTAAGACAGTGTGTAGGGCGCGGACTTTCTTAGGGCAAGACGGGACATTACAGTTAGTGTAGTAGTACTTGCTATTAAAGGTAATTAAGTGTTTAGTAAAACAGACAGTTAGGTTGTGTTGCTTTAATTAGGGTATTTCTAACACGATAGGGTAGTGTGTTAGTTAAGTAACAAAAAATAGGACGTTTTTTTAGTGGTGGTCTTTAATTTTTAAACCAGCGCGTACATAGTACTTATACTTACCAGCTTTAGTAGCTTTCTTATTAAACACTTTGATATTAAACGGGTTGTGTAAACAGTGTAGGGATAGGTGGTGGTAGAAGGCTTAGTTAACGTTAATAAAGGCTTTTCTCTTAGCGTTATAGTTGGTTAAGGCATACGTTAGAAGGGCAAGCTAGTCCTTTACCAACAGCTTAGCGGGTAGGATTATTAAATCAAAGCGTTAGTTGTATTCTTCCTTAATGGAAAGTCTATAGGCAGCGGTAGAGGAGATTTAGACAACGGTAAAGGGTGCGCTAAGTGGTAGGCCTAAGACACGGCTTAGTCTAAACGCACCCTTTCCTTTAACGGTTGTTAAAGGAAGCGGGAGTTGGAAGAGCGGCGGGAGCAGCGGTTACGTAAGTGGTAACAGCGGCCATTAAAGGAGTGTTAGGACGAGGCGGTAGGGCTAAAGACGCCGGTGTTACAAAGGCTAAACGTATAAAGGTTACGGGTGTTAGGGTACGGGTAAGCGGCTATAAAATGATCTTTTAACTTGTAATAGTAACACTCGCTACGGTCTTGGCAGATAGTGCTACAGCGTTAGTAAAACAGGTCTATTAGGTTAGGAAGTAGAGCGGCGTTAGGCTTTTTAGTAAACAAGGCAGGGAGTAAGGGAGTTAGCGTTGTAACAAGCGCTTAGAGAGCACGGGTAGGGGCGGTGTTTGTAGTAAGAGGGCGTTGGAGAGAGCGTTAAGCGTTTAGGTAAAGGCAGTGGTTGTTTAAAGATTGTAGTAACGTTATAAAGCTATAATAGTTAGGTATAAAAGTATTAGCATAAATCTAGTGTTAGTACAGCTTATAAGAAATAGCATCTTCTAAGATAGTTTAAAGCTATTCGTTAGGTATTTCGGCTTTTATAGTAAGCCGTTAAAATTTAACAAAGAAGGTGTTAAAGTCCTTATTTGTTTAGCAGTAATAAAACAGTTTTTAACAAGAGTTTTAAACTAGGTTAAAGTCCCTAAACGCTTAATTAAGGATTTCCAAAATGTTATAGTAGTCGTAAAGTACCTTGTAATTATTCCAGTAGTACAGAAGAATTTACGCGTAAGTAGCGCCTGTTAGACGGCCTGTTGTATAAACTAAGCGGGAGACAAGAGTAGGGAAGCGGTTAACGTTAACGGTTAGTTTGTCTTGTACAACTTGTTTAAAGCAGTAGAGGTTTAAGCGAGTACCGTTAAACTTGTTAGGGTTAAGTAGCTTCTTAAAGCGGGTAGTTAAGGAAGGTTTAAAAGGAGTTAAAGGATATAGTGTTAAAGCTTAACCTTTACTAGCGTTAGTAAACAAGGGTAAAGGGAAGGCAAACAAAGGGGCAGGTACAGTTAAGGCTTGTAAATAACGGAGGTGCTTAAGGTTTATACATACGTTAAGTAGTTGTTTAGTTAGGCCTTTAACAGAGTAGCGGCTCTCCTTAAGGCGGCTATTAACAGCGGCAAGTTTAATGCAGGCAGTAGTCAATTCTTCGTCTTGCTAGTAAAGAAGTTCGTAAGTGGCTTAAAAGTAAGCTATCTAAGCCCTAGGATTGGCGGCTATCAAATTAGCGAAGTCTTCCAAGCCAAAGAGCATAGCAAAGGGTTTTAGGATTACAGGCATTTCGTTAACACTTATAGGAAGGAGCTACGTAATGTCACAGCCGGCAGGCAGACAGGTAGGCAAGGACAAGATACAGTATATTTAGAATGGCTAGTCTTCTACAGAGGTGTAGGTAGGGGTTAGGTTGTAGACGAAGACGTAGCTTAAGGAGCTACGTTTAGGGGGCGGCTGTGGGTCTACTAAATATCTGCGATAGCGGTGTATAGCGGCAGTAACCAGGCTGCCCGGCTGGCAGCGCCAGCTGGTAGACGGGTGTTAGGAGGCCTGGCACGGCGGTCTGTGACATAGTAGTACTTTAAAGGCTAAAAGATATTAATGTTAAAAGGTTAAAGGATGTATGTTAAATAAGAGGGGAAGCCGAATAAGATAATATTTATACTTATTAGTTAATTATATATAAAAATAAAAAAAGGTATATACTGTAGCTTTTGTAATACTTAATAAATTTAATTGTATAGTACGCTTTAAAGCCGTTAAAAAGCAACAATTTAGTTTAACTAGTATAATACTTCTTTAAATAACGCTTAAAGTACTTAAGCTACTTTAAATTTAAGCTATTATTATTATACCCTGTAAAGTTAACTTTAATTATTATATTAGCTTTAAGTTAGGCTATTGTATTACTGTATTACCGTATAAGGTACTTTTATCCTTTTAAAATAATAAAAGGAGGAATATAGTCTTTACCTACCAATATTAATTTAACAACAAAGGCTAACTCTCTATTCTTAAAAAGTTTAAACTTTAATATATACTTTAGCCTAGTAACAACGTTTATACCGTTTACAACGCTAATTTAAAAGCCAGTCTTATCTATATTCCATATATCCTTTAAGTTAACGCCCTTCTCGTCAATAGTTTTCTAAAACTTCTTAAACCATTTACGAATAGTACCTAAGTTCTCCGCATCCCTTCTCTTTTTATCAAGTACCTTTAATGTAAATATTCAATAGTTATATCGTTAAAGAAAGCGAGTAGCCTAGTAAATACCAACTTGTAAAGGATTTAAATTGTATAGGTTAGCCCTATCTTTTAGGATTGCGTTAACGGCTCCTTTAACATAAAGACGAAAAAGAGGTAGTCTACGCTTAAGGTTTTAGTTAATATAGTTACAAAGTCTATACTCCTCACCCTTCCAAAGATTACTGTAAGAAGGAGCGCGCCCTTTAGCAGAAGGTATCCCGGATAGCCGGCGCGCAAGGGTAAATCGGCTAACTGCGAATTGTTTAGCGACCGCGCCGATTCGCGACAAGCGATTTCGTCTAAAGAATTTAACGGCATCAGTCAATCGATCATCATAGTCTTGGGAGTGTACAACCATGATTGCGTGTAGAATGACGCGCCGAAGTTAGTTGGTGATGCTTTTCGTAATCTGGTGCATTTAACTAGTCGGAGCGTTTAAATGGTGAGCACCTTCCTTAGAAGGGGCTTAAAATCTTTAACCCGAAAAAGAGTGGGGCCTTGGCACGAGTATCCGTATTAGTTTTAGGTTTTATGTAAAAAGTCAACATTGTTAGGCGTGGCCGCCGATCTCTCTACTTCGGGTAGCTTTCTCGGAGTAGGTGCTTGTACCCTGCTTTCTCGGATTACCTTTTTCACCGAGTGGAAATTTTGACGCCGACTAAAGTTCCGCTGGACCGAAAGTTTTTGGAAGCCATGAATCTAGGGAAATAAAGATAAATTGTAAAATACTTACAATGAATTTCTGTAATGTCATTTTGATGTAAAAGGCAGAGCCTACCACATGCTAACCATTTGTCGAATAAAGGCCGTCCTGTACTCCGTATGACTTTTATTTTCGGTAGCCTATTTTAAGACCCCAATTGTCGTTCTGATAATGAAGACACCCGAAAGAGGCCTTTTACCTGGGCCGATTGAGTATTCTTAATTACAAAGCTCTAGGCTTGTGTGCCTTGTGAAAGAATGTCTCAGATTTATTAAAAAAAATGCATATCGTATATGGAAACAATGCCAAAACAGAAGGACAATCAGTGTCATTGTTCCGTAAATAAAGTGAGTGGCTTGGATAGAAAGAAATTATTTGGGTGCACGTGTTACAAATTGTCTTTACAGTAATGTTCGTGCTGTAATCTACTTGCTCGCCGTGCCGTTCTATAATTGACAAGTCACTTAGGATGATTGACATCAATCTTCAAATTGCATATCAGCGAGCACGGCGGGCGGAGTGAATGACAACGGCCAGCGCGAGAAATTGGAATCTTGCCATAAAACTCCCCAAACATGTAGTCGTGCAGGCTGATAGTGATGGGCCTCAAACGAGTGAAATTTAATGCCCGGAAGACGGGATATTCTCTAGTATCCAATTCTATACGAAAGCCAACGAAAGAAATCAATACACCCATATCGGAAATTCAGTGCGCCTGTTTCTTAAAACAGTGCTGCGACACCCACAGCAACGGCCAGAACGGCGCATACACCAGCAGACAGGCGGGCTGGGGCATCAGCAGAAACGACCGTGCTGACAGCGGAGGTACTTGCGGTAGCACTCGAACGGGACGAGGAGTTTGACGATGCAGACACACCGGTAGCCGCTGAGCCAGATGACGTTGTGGTAGCAGAGTGAGAGGAAGACTGTGACGAGAGCGAGCCGGTGGCGGTGCTGGAGCTAGAGCTGGTGCTGGAGCTGGCGGTGGCAGACGTAGATGTGGAAGACGGCGTATCAAAAGTTGTAGGGCAGGTGAGGTTGAAACGAGGCGTAGTGGACAAATTGTCTGTGATAGAGAACTTCATCGTTTGGGCCGAGTCCGAGTCGCGCAGGATGTACCAGAAAGTGGTCGTTTGGCCAAAAAGCTTGCGGCAACCGACCTCATCCCAGAAGTACTTGGCATTTTCAACGCTGGGGACGGCCTCTTTCCAGACCTTTCCGGAGTACGGCCAGCCAGTCTCCGTAACCCAGACAGGCTTGCCGCCAGCGACGGCCACGGTAGCATCATATGCTTCATCAAAAAGCGTTCCAGCGTTGACGATGGAGTTGTTCACGGTGCCCTGGTAGTAAGGATACTCGTCAACACCGAGCCAGTCAACAGCATTGATAACGGCGGTATTGGAGGAGTTGGTCCATGCATCCCAGGTGTCAACGTGGCCAATGGGAGCGGAAGCCAAAGCCGTGTTGGCAACGGCTTTCTTATACGTGTTGATGAAGTTGATAATGACGTCAGGGCCAGCGCCGACGCCCGACTCATTTTGGACGCCTGTGACCGAGTCACGATACAGGTCTTCGCTGCCGATGGACATGCCAATGACAAGGTCGGTGAAATTGGTGCCGTACGCCTTGACAGCGGCCAAAAGAGCGTCCAGCTCATTCTGAATGCTTGTAGTACCCGAAGTCCAGATGCCCAGAAGGATATGTGTCTTCGTCTCGATGGCGGCCTCGAAAGCTTCGATGGGAGTGTTTGTGCTGTAGGCTTGAATGTTGGTGTACAGACGAACTGCGTTGAAGGTTCCCGGTGCACCGTTCAAGTTCTGCGCAGTCTCGAACTCGGCCTTGAAGTCGGCTTTGAACTTGGCGGAGTTGTCATACATCTTTGCGCCGGAGCCAAAGCCCAGAAAATTCGTGGCAGACGCGCCCACGGCGAGGGCACCCGCGACGAGAGCCACGGAAGAACGCATTGTGACAATGGAATTGAACGAAGACTAGAAAAAAAAAAAAAAAAAGTCTCAAAGATTATCAAGAAAGGATGGCGTTGAACCAAATGAGTGACTGAGTTAGAAACCACACAAATAAAGGAATGACGATGTGGAAGACTGAAGCAAAACAAAACGAAAAGAAAATATTGGTCACGGAAGGAATCCTTATTTAAGGGGGCGTTGGCGGCAGATTGCATTGTGTGCACGTGCCATATTCTGATCCTGGCGCGGGCGAGACTCGTATTCGAAGGGAACCCAGGTTTGATTCTTGGGTAATGATTGGCTACCCCGCTCCGACCCAGTGCTGTGCTGCAGGTACCTGAAACGGTCGTTCGGAATACGAGTAGCAAAAACGGCAGCTTAAAGGGGCACATATGAAAGAAGCAATGATTGCTACGAACAAACAAGGCGGTATTACACAAGGCCCACCGGTTCTGACTCGAGCTGTGGGCGGGATAATACGGTGTAATACTGTTGACAATTTATTTGTCAGATTACCGACCCTGCAGCAAAAGGGGCTTAGGGCCTTGGCAGCGACTGGTTACATGTTTATGTCCTTGTCGGAGTCCAAAATCAGAGCAGGGACTCCCTAGAGTGTTTTGTTGTCATTCGATGGGCTGGCACGGAAAACATTTCTGTGCTATTATTTGCAGCCATGTCTCGACAATTAGGTCCCCGAGTAAAGTATGTGTGCTAATATTGGCACAATACATAATATCCGTGGATAAAAAAGCCATGTGGCATTTTCATTTACGTAGTCATGTCAGGCAGCTCTGGAATAGCAAAAAAGCAGGCAGGCAAGACAAGACAAGGAAAATAAGAAAGAAAGAAGCATAGCATTGGTTGACCTCAGTTCAGCCAACGCGCTCTTTGGGTGTGACACGCTCCCCTAGCAAGGGACTAGCACAGCAATAAAATTTCCACTTTCACTAGAATGCTCACCTTCCATTGATTTGATCGCCTGTACCGCTTAATCCTATCGCGCAGAATGATGAACGTTGAAGACTTTGACGTCGTCTTCCTTCAACTTATAGTCCCAATCCAACACCGGCGCGCTCAAGGCCGTCTTTCTGCAGCAACGGAGCAATTTTTTTCTCCGAGTCAATCTTCTCAGATCTTGTTCGCTATGAAGTTGCTGGGAAGTAGGTTTCTGTCAGGCCTCACGAAGAGTGCCTGAGCAGAGCGATGACTAATGAAGGAAATGGGGGCCTCCTATTGGTGGAGGCCCCACCTTTAAGAAGAAAACTCTGCTGCCCCTTGACAGCCAGGTATCTAGAAGAGTAGTCAATACAACCCATATATAGACTTCGCGGATTGACCTATTTGGGCAGTGATCAGAGGCCCTGAGCGCAACCAATACGATATCCAACTAACCACTATACCCTTTGACAGTTTCAGTTGTTTAGGTCGTCCGTAGCAAATCGCCTACAACGATAATTCGAAGATCTGCATTTGGAAGGATTTCGTCAAGATTTCAGGAAATCAGTCTTGAATATAATGAAGTATTTAGAATATCATTGGTTCAGCAGGCACCGTATTTGAGAGAAACCCGGTGAGTTTTTATTGGGCAAAAAATGAAGACTAACTATTAGTTCATTCCCCACTCTAGACGTACGAGTAGTGATATGCTGTTAGACATTCTGGAGCTAGAGCACATGGCTTTTTGTATTAAACGGTACACCTAAGAATGAAGTGACCAAAAATGGCTATGTGGGCGTATTGACTTTGAGGTACTTCGTAGCTGCGACTAATATTACTGATATATTTCAGGGTTCAAAGGCCTAAAGCGGGCCAAACCCCCAAAATTATAGACGAGCAAAGACAAGCTATATTGATAGTCATTAACGAGTACATAGACTAGTTGAGTACCCTGTAGAGAATAACTACATATTCTTACATAGTAGTATGTGTTGAGTTAGTGTTGGGCTGTGCTTCGATCGCTAGAAACGATGCTAAGTGACGGGGCATGTGTCTAGAAGATAAATAAAGAAACGGTCAATGAGGCGGAATCTCGCTTGCTATTCTGGGAACTAAAATTGCCGACAACGAGAAAAAAATTCTTAACGGGGACATAAACTCAGCTGCTTGGGAGTAAAAGCATTGCATGGACGGAAGGTTAGACCAAATCGATTTTGATTGGGACGATCTCATCACATGATCAGACGCCAAGTTAAAGTGGTGGCAAATCCACTCTTGCGTACCATTTCCGTGTTCAATCACGCACGCCCATGAGCGAAATGAAATAAAAATTATCTTCCTCGTACCTGTTCTCTGTCCAAAATGTCACTCCGAGCATGTGACAGCTGCCGCATCCGCAAGGTCAAATGTGACAAAGGCCAACCTTGCGGCCAATGTGCTCACTTTGGTTTGCCATGCACAATTGGATCTTCGGCCATCAAACGGAACAATCCGGTGCGCGGTCGGCTCATTGCTCAGGCGCGTGGAGGAAACACCGACAGTGGAGGCGAGTTGGGAGCATGGAAGGCTCGACAGATAGGCTCCCATGTAATGGTGCCTACCTTTTCAGTAGAAAAGGCTTTGGCCAAAAAGATGGGCGCCGCTCTTTGTCCGTCACCTTCATCCGACCTTCTAGCCACAGACTTCAAAAGGGACTTTTTTTTGCAACTACTGCCTGAATACGAGCGGTTGGTGTATCCTTTCAATCCTGTTATCAGCCCGGACGATATGTGCAACTCCATAACTGCGATGGACGACAATGTTGAGGACCAAGCCCTCGTGTTCGCCTTTGCGTCAACGACCATTTTCTTGGCACAACGATCAGACCTGCACTTCCGTGGTACGGTCATGACGCAGATGGAAGAATTAATGCAGCACAGTTTGGAAGCCCATCAGCGCATGAACCTGCAGCAAGCTATTGGCAGCCATATGGCGGAAGGACCTACCGTCACCATCAAGCGCATCGTGACGTGTATCTTCCTTGAAATATCAGCCATGGCCTTCAATTGCTATCACCGCAGTTTTACCCTGCTGCGAGAAGCCATCGCCATGCTGCAGATATTACAGGCCAATAGCACCATTTTAGGGTCGCTTTCAAGCAGCGATTCAAGCTTGTATGCGAACCTGGATGTTGCGCGCTACCAGCGTCTCTACTGGCAGGCATTCATCCATGAACGCTTTCTGACCATTGCCGCTGGATATCCAAGCATCCTTACGCCGCTCTCTACTAGCCATCTAGTACCAGACTTGCGGGTGCCTGCTCACATTAAGCTCGGATTCGACCGGCTAATCCGGCTCTTTCTTGTCATGGACCAGCAGTTTTTAACATATTGGGGAAACCTGCAGCAACAAACGCGACCTCACTGGAAGCCACATCTACAAATGGATTCAAGCTCTCTAATTGACATCCAAGTCGAATGGGTCGAGGCAAAACAAGCCGAGCTAGATGCAGACGAGAGGTCTGCTTTTGAGGCTAGCGAGCAGCTGAAGGCATCCGGTCGGGGGACGCTGACGGAGCTGCAGCACGCCGACTTGTTTGTCACGCGATTGTGGTTGCGCACGCTGGTTTGGCAACTGGCGCTATCGCGTGGGCTCCTGCGATCTTCACCTCCGCAGAATGTACACGAAGGTTTGTCGCTACAGTTTCCGGCACAGCGGCTATCCACACAGCTGCGACTTCTCGTCAGCCAGCTTGAGAGCGTCGCCAGCATCGGTATGCAGGGAAGCGGGATCGTGCAGAAATTATTTGAGATTACGAGCACCATCGCCGATGTGCTGACGCTGCCGCTCGTAGACCACAGCACAGAGGAAGATAACAGCAGCGGCGATGACGACGCGCATGTGGAGGATTTCATATTTCTTGTCCAGTTCATCTCGCAGTTTGAACGGATTCGCGACCAGCAAAAAGCTTATTTATGGGACAAGGTGGATGTGTTACGGGCTAAGCATGGTTGGCAAAAAGACCTAGAGGCGTGAAATACGTGATTGATACTCTACTTCTATAAGGATACATTTCTACATGTCGTAAACGCTCTGCAGCTCCCATTGTTGGACTGACTCAAACACGGGTTCTTGTGTTGCGTCGCCGTCAAGGCCCTCAACAAAGCAGCTGATGCCACGACAACCATCAGAATCGCCGTAGATGGCAGCCGACAGAGCGAAGCGGCCGTTAGCAAAGACCTCAAGGACATCGCCGTCGCAGAAAATGTGCAGATGGAATTTCTCCGTTCTCTCGACCCTGCCGTTTTGGTGGCCGCTGAACGTGAAGAGTGTAAAGGGACCAGACAGCACGTCCTTGGGAATACCTAGTATATCATTGGATAGGCTGGCATCCACGACGATTTCTTCATGGTCTGGCGCTAGATAGATGCTGACACGCCTGGCTAGATCGGCGCTTTGCCGTACGTGGAAGCCGACGCGTTGAAGCCCATGCCGAACGTGAATGGAGGCTTGCAACTCCCAGTGCGATGATCGCGTCGTTGTCAGTATTTGGGCAGCTGTGATAGATGTCCAGACTCTTGGAAGCCCACATCGCAGGGCAGTCAAATCCGAAAGAGGTTGAACGCCGAGTGTGTACACAAGGACGGCACGGTTGCTTTCCGATGCAGTGTTGTTTTCGCCGTTGTTTTGGTGCGAGGCATTCACGACCTGGATGGATGGGATAGCCGAAAGCGGCGTCTTCCAGGCGCGCAACACATTTGGCAACCGCAAAAGGAACAGCTCACGCGGCATGGATAAGTATCCGGCCCATCCTCTAGCCTCACGCCGTGCTGCAGGTAACCGCTTCTCCCTAATCCAGCCCCAGCAGATACGCTTGCCAGTATCTGGGTGGTGATACGAGTTTGGCGCATACAGCATGCCACAGTCTAGCAATCCGCTAAAATCTGACCGTAGCCGGACGCTGACGCCCCCATCATTTGAGGATGCACCCTCTACTCTTTGTAACGTACCCGCCACCCACAGAGTCCAGTTGCCTTGTCTTGCTTCCGTACTGCTAGTGGCACCATGTATCGGGTGTTGACCTTTGGCAAACCCGCCCTCAGATGAGAAAATGACAAAGTCCTGCTCGTGCTGCTCACATGTGTCTTCAGTATTATCGGCACGGAGTGTCATGAAGTTGGCGCATTCCCAGTTGATACCGTAATCGCCACTCCAGTGGTTGGGTGGGTGTGAGTCCACAGGTATGTCTACCAACGGACCGAGATAGATCCATGACGTCAGGTCATCGGTCGGTACGGCGTAAAGAAACACATTTGGACCTCGGCCGACAATGCCACCAGCCAAGATTCCATAAAGAGTGCCTTTTTCAGCGCCCGTCTGTCGCTGTTGATCCATGGTCGGCCAGGGAGCTAAATACGGGTCACGAAACCCTGTAACGACGACGCCGTCTGGCTCACCATGAAGCACTGGGTTGGCCGGGCTCTTGTGCCATTTCAAGCCGCCATCGTCAGATGTGGCAATCGACAGACCAGCGCAGTTTTTTGTGTACGGAAGGCTCCAGTGAATAGGCAGGTGTTGGACTGACGAATAGAAGACAACGAGACGGCCGGCTTCGCCTCGCTGACCGGTCGGGTAAAAACAGCCAGTGAAAATGCCCTTGTTGTCATACCGCTGATCGGGTTTCAGAACAGGTCCCATGCCCTGATGTGTCCAGTGTAAACCGTCCTGGCTGGTATAATGGCCCCAAGCAATGTCGCCCCAGTCGCACGACTTGGGATTCCCTGTATACAATATTTTAGTTCCCATCCATACTGACGGTGAGTACAACTGGAATGTGCGCTTACATTGATAAAACAAGTGATATTTGCCAGTAGCCGGATCATAAGCCGGTGCACATGGATCATTCAGCCACCCTTGGGGCGCTCTGAGATGGAATACGGGCTGTTTAAACCATGACACCTGTGCATCTGCCAATGAGCCCATCGTAGATAGAAACTAGGAGTAAGAGGCTAATATAAATGAGAGAGAAAGTAAAATCTGCTATTGCCATGGCGCAATAAGAAAACAAGTTGTATGGTCCAATAATATACGGATTTTGGGTACGGTTTCCTCTCAAACACAGGACGATCCATGGATCAACCACATGTCACGAACGTGGCGTAAATGGCTGTCAGCTGCTAGTGTATGGAACTATGGCTCAGTGGACATGTCGGTCCGACAGAGAGCACGCCGGGTTAAAGCCAATGATATACGGCGGTGAATGGAAATATATCGCCTACCGCGTCTAGCCTACAATTTGCACACTTAAATTTCCCCATATTACTTTCAAGTCTAGTCGGTACTGCGGGCCATGTGGATCACAATGGCTACGTAGTAGAGTACACCTTACTAAAAAACGCTAGTATTACAATTACAATGAATGAGTTTTCTCGCGTGGCAGGTCTTCTTCCGCAGCAAACTGATTTACCTCAGTGCTGGAGAACTTTCGTGCACCAATCCGTTTGTTGAAGAGAATGTCAAGCTCGCCGTAGGTACGGTCCTTGGCTTCAGGAAGGCGGAAAAAGGCCCAAATCAGGATGAGGACGCAGAAAGCAGCCCAGAACAGCCCGGTCTTGGCACCCCAGTTCCAAGAGTTGACGCCTAGCATGCGTGGCATAACGCTGTTGTTGAGAAAGCCAGCAATGTTGGAAAAGTTCCGTGCGAGTACAACCGTCTTGACTTTGAGCCGAGTGGATGGAATTTCGGCCACGATGGCGTAGCACAAAGGCCCAACCATGGCATCATAGACAAGAGTATATATGAGAAGCAGCGTGCCGATAGCCCAAGACGGCCCGGCAAGATCAGCACTGGCGAAACCGAGGCCGCCAACGGTAACGAGAATGATGAGCAAGAAAAACACACCCCACATGTAGATGGTACGCCGGCCAAAATGATTCAGCAGCACCCACGACAGCAGAACGCCCAGGATGCCGATGGCGCTCTGACCAATATTGAAATCAAACGAGTGCTCGTCAGACAGGCCAGCACGCTCGTAGAACTGTACGGAGTAACCCATCAACGATGACCCACACCACGCTTGAGCTAGGTACGAGACGGAAGCAATCTCGGTACGGCGCAAGTCGACGCCGCAGAAGCAGTCCCAGTACGTGGTTCCTGACGAGATCTCGCGCTCGAGTCGGTCTGTCTCCTGAATGAGGGCAATGGTATCGTCGGGGTTGAATCCGACTCTCGATTCCAGGGCAGCCTTGCTGTTAGTCAGGCTGAGCACCGACTTGCGGGCCTCGGCGAGGCGGCCACGGCGAACTAGCCACCAGGGTGACTCAGGTGCAAACAGCGTGCCTAAAATAATTAGAGGCGGCCAAACCCACTGCAACGCGTAGGGAATTCGCCACGACCAGTCCCCCTCCCGGTGTAGAAGGCCCCGAAGCACGCCTGCGGCAATGAGCTGGCCAAAGACCCAGCACATGTTGACATATCTAGAAGATTAGTGGATATTCAAAACATCCTTCAAAAAAGGGAAAACTAACGTTGTCAGATACGGTCGCAGAACAACAGGGGCCACATCGGCAGCGTAGTTGATAGCCAGTGTCTGAAAAATGCCCCAGGGAACACCCAGGAGTGTCGTTCCGGCCAATATGGTCTGGATATTCTGGGCAAAAAACATGATGAAGATGAGGGCGATCATTAGTACCTGCGACGCGAGCATTGTTTTCTTGAAGCCGAACATGTCTGTCATATAGCCGTTGATGTATAGGCCGACAATCTGGCCACACATGCCACTGTTTTGGATATTGGTCTGCCAGTCTGCCGATACAACTTTGCCGACACCACCCTCGCCAGACTGGTCGCCAAACTTGGTTTGGAAACTGCACAAAGCATGTTAGCTCTGTCTCATTCAACCTGCTGCATGTGTTGACAACAACGATGGGAGACGGACGCAGTGTAACCGTAAAAACTACCGGTGAGCGACAAATCATAGCCCTCCATGATAATGGCAGAGGAGAACAGGAGTGAGAAGGCAATGGCCTTTGGATACAAGCGCAGAGACTCCTTCCATCCGAGTTGGTGCTCATGGTCGGCGGCATGCTTGGCCTGCAGTACCTGACTAGTCTGGCCGCTATTATAGATGGTACTGTCGTGGCCTTTGCCATCTGTGTTATCAGGTGCTACAGAGACGATTGCCATGGTTTCTGGTTGCTGGGAAATGCGTGATCTGCTGTGGTTGTGGTGGTGGCGGCGCCGATGGCAATTCTCAAAGGCCAGGCCGCGAAGGACAACTGCTTTATGTACTACTGCAATGTGTTGGCAGCTCTGAAGTTGAACTATCAATGAATGGGTGTCGGTTGGGGGTTAGTGCTCGAGTGATGGTCCATGGGGAAGACGTCCAGCTCTCCAAACCGCAAGGGGAAACACGTGTTCCATCACCAGATCGCCCTGGGGTTGTGGGGAAGTGAAGTAGTGTGATTTGATGATGCCATGGGGAGAAAGCAGAAGAGGGACAAAATTAAATTTAAGAAGGAGAGCGAGCTGTCGGACCGACAAACCCCAGATTGGACTAGCTTTATTTGAAATAGTGGCCCTTCTGCAGGTTGACGCATCGTGCCGACCTTCTAGCGTGACAACGTGACAACCGTTGAAACGAGCTCGATCGACCCCGTTAAAGCTACGCTGCAAGGCTGACCGGCATTGGGGGTTAACAGGCAATCGAAAGTGCATTGGAAAATCTCGCGACCTAGAACACAAGCAAGAGCCGCCACAGTTTTTTTTTTAACAATTTGGCCGACATCCGGACCGACAACCTGTTAGAAACAGACTCAAGAGATCAGTGGCGCTGTGAGGAGAAAAGACCTTTGAAGACGTTCGGAATTTGACGAACGATCCATCTGCTTTTCTCCTGCCCCAAACGCGACCATGGTCGAGCACAAGAATTTTGCGCCCGTCATTGCGCAGCCCGACTGGAACAACCTGGCCGTGATCCACCGGAACACGCTGACGCCGCGAGCAGCATTCTTCAGCTATACGTCAGCATCCGATGCCCTCGGTGGCGGCTATGCCAACGCTCTGGCCCACTGTCTCTCCGGCACGTGGAAGTTTAGGCTGTACCAGTCACCGTGGCATATGCCAGCTGAGGCAGCTGGTGCACTTGACCCAGCCGCGGCCGATTTATCTGACTATGGCGACATTTCCGTGCCGGGCATGTGGCAGCTGCAGGATGCCGGCGGCGGTGTCGGCCCTCGGTACACCAACATGGCGCTCCCGTTTCCAGTTGACCCACCAAACGTACCGCTCTTTGAAAACGAGACGGGTCACTACGTCCGCCCGTTCTCAGTACCGAGCTCCTTTGCTGGTTATCAGCTGCGCTTACGTTTTGAAGGCGTCGACGCGGCCTTCCACGTGTATGTCAATGGGCGCGAAATTGGCTACTCACAGGGCTCGCGCAACCCCTCCGAGTTTGACGTGACTAGCGCTATTCGCGTCGACACGTCCAATATTCTCTCTGTGGTAGTGTACAAATGGTGCAATGGCACGTACTTTGAAGACCAGGTCAGTTCTCCCAATTTCTCTGAGAGGGTTGGCTAGCTAATCTACCAGGACCAATGGTGGCTCAGTGGTATTTTCCGAGACGTCCACTTGCTCGCCTTTCCACAAACGCGCATCGAAGACTTCAAAATCGAAACCCACCTCAGTTCCACCTACACCAGCGCGGTCCTCGCCATTGACGTTCGACTCAACACCCCAGCTACAGTCTCTCTTGAGCTGGTGGATGCGGATGGCCAGAAGATAGCCGGTGCTGTAAAGGAGGGCCGGGACGGATCCAATGTGAGAGGCGCAAACCAGGCAGACAGCCCTGGTATCCACGCCAAGTTTGTCGTGCCAGTTGGCGAGGTGCATCTGTGGACTGCAGAGACGCCGTATCTCTATCGTGTCCTGCTCTCACTGCAGGGTGTGTCCCAGCCGCAGGTAATTTGCCATGCTGTCGGCTTCCGCCAGGTTGAGATCAAAGACGGCGTTATTGTCGTCAACGGCCGGCGCATCGTGTTCCGTGGCACCAATCGCCACGAGCACCACCCGCAGTTTGGCCGGGCCGTTCCCTATGAGTTCATGAAGAACGACCTGGCGCGCATGAAGCAGCATAATATCAACGCCATTCGCACCTCGCACTATCCCAACGACTTCCGCCTCTACGACCTTGCGGATGCGCTCGGCTTCTGGGTTATGGACGAGGCTGATCTAGAGACGCATGGCTTCTCGGCCGTCGAGCTCGCAGCTCTGACAGACGAGGAGCGAAATATGTCTAAGAAGGGCGTCATCTCGCTAGAGTGTGGCCGTGCTACTGGGTGGATAACCAACAAGCTCGAGTACGAGGCTTCGTTCATTGACCGCCAGCGCCAAATTGTTGCGCGTGACAAAAATCACCCTAGCATTATCATGTGGTCGCTTGGAAACGAGTCCTACCACGGTCACAACACCATTGCCGCATTCAACTGGGTGCGTGCCCACGATAGCACACGGCTCATACATTACGAGGGCGACCGAGAGGCTGAGGTGGTGGATGTCTACAGTCTCATGTACCCCGAAATTCCCGAGGTTCTTGAGCTGTTGAACACGGCACCACAGAAAAAGCCTATTCTGTTATGCGAGTATCTCTACGGAATTGGAAACGGCGCTGGCTCCATATCCGAGTACATCGACCTATTCTACCGTCACCCACGCTTGCAAGGCGGCTTCGTCTGGCAGTGGGCCAGCCAAGGGCTGCTGACGCACACGGATGAGGGTAGCCAGGCGTTTTATGGTTACGGCGGCGACTTCCACGATGTCATCAATGACGGCCGCGAGAATACACACGGCTACAACTTCTCAGACCACACGGCCAAACCAGCTCTGGCGGAGCTGAAGCAGGCTCTGCAGCCCGTTCTTGTCACAGTCGCATCGATCCCTACTGCTACGGCTGTCACCATCACCAACCGCCACGACTTTTCGACACTGGACTACTTGCGTTGCGCCTGGCGTCTTGTCCGTGACGGTACTGTTTCTGACTACATCGAGCTGCCCTTGCCAGCAGCTATACCGCCGGGAGCTTCTGTGGAGCTCCCGGTCAATATCCATCAACTGCCCTTGGGTGACGGCTATGAACAAATCGAAACATACTTAGACATTGCGCTGTCGCTCAAGGAAGCCTCTGTCTGGGCACCTGCTGGCCACACAGTTGCTGTAGCACAGTTCCGCCTGCCACAGAGGCCGGTGGCTGTCATCTTGCCGTTGACCCCATCCTCCCAGCAGGTCCCTTACGTAGACCGCCAGTCCAGCCGAATCTCCACCATTGCCGGTCGCGAGTCGACCTGGACATTTGACCTGTTACAAGGCAAGCTCATCTCGTGGACGAAGTCAGGCGACAAAGAACACCTCCATCAGGAGCAAAAACGGCAAAACCTCCTAGTCTCGCCGCCCACGCTTGGGTTCTACCGACCATTGACTGATCATGACGCCCAAGGCAAGGGCAAGGAGTGGACAAAAAAGATGCTACAGCATGTGCAGAGTCATACGCGGAAAGTTAACGCCTTTACAACGGACACGGCTGTCGAAATCGAGGTGATTGCCCGCGCTGGACCGACCGGACTGGAGTGGGGATTTCACACCAAGACCAAATATTCATTTACTGCGGACGCAGTACGTATTGCCGTCCACGGAAAGCCGTTTGGTGTCAATGCGCCCAAGACGCTCGCCCGGATCGGTCTGGATTTGGTTCTCGACCCGGTCCTTGATCGTGTCGCTTGGTTTGGCCGCGGTCCCGGCGAGTCGTATCGAGACCGCAAGCAGTCTCAAAGCGTCGGAAATTGGGCCATGCCAATCGACGACATTTTCACTCTCTTTGAGTACCCACAAGAAAGTGGCAACCGCACCGACGTACGCCATGTGACATTCAGCCGCAGCCACGATAATGACACTGGAGGCTGTAGACTGCGTGCCGAATTTGGTAGTCAAGACGGATGTAGCTTTGCTACAAGCCACTACGACGTGCAAGACATAGAGAAGAGCAAACACCCATATGAGCTGAAAAGGCTTCGCAAGACCGCACCACGCGTGCGCCTTGACTGGGATCATCATGGCCTTGGTACTGCGGCCATCGGGCCGGACACTCTTCCCGAGTATACACTCTTCAATAGGACTTTCAATTTTGATATTACGCTGATGTAACGGTGGGAAGGCCGTGGAAATGTGCGAATAAGATCTGCAACCCAAGAGGGCTCTACAATTTATCTTATTCAATGCCAACTAATTGCAACTTCTTATGATAAGTGAAAAGATAACAAAGCCCGTCTTAAAGCTGGCCATTTGTTTAATATTTAAAGATAATTTGGGTATTGTAGTCCGTTGGAATCATATCAAGTTTTCATTTATATTCTGGAAGGAAACTAACCTGGAAAGGCGTTGCTTTGAGGGCCGCGTTTTAAATGTAAATATATTATCGGTTAGTTTTTGTTAAACCCACTTTCGTTTTTAAACTAGTAGTCTAGTTGTAGTAAGTGTGTAGATGCCCAACACCCACCTGTACCAGCAATTCTTTTTATCCAAAGGAAAAGTTACCTCAGACAACTCTACGGCTCTACAGATGAAAGAACTTTTTTCTGTCCTAGTATAACTACAGGTATACTGAGGGAGAAAAGAGGAAAGGACCTTTCACTACTAGAATTCAAAAGCATTGCTAGAACCTCTAAACATATCCAGTATAGCCCTTCCCTTTAACGCAATAGAACTCCCGTCAGTAAGAAAACAAGACGGAGCCGCGTACCTTAGGGCACATGGCTCCCTTCACGGTAACCAAGGGTTGTATTTGTGTTGGTCCAGCGGCCTGCTAAAAGGCCAGCTCTTAACAGGGAGCGTCGTTATAAGGAATTAACTGGCTGCAAAACGAGACTTTGGCTCAATTTTCAACTGTTTGTTCTTTCTCATTGTATCGTAAAACAACGAGCAATAACTTTCTTTGTTCGCGACCTTGTAAATGTCCGTAATTACCCGCTAAACAGTTTTTGTCTTTTGGGCGCCGTTAAATGGTGTCTGTGTGATTTAATTTCCTTAGCTTGCCTTCCGTGTATATATTGATACGAAGACCTTCTTATTTACAATATTTCCACCTCGAGTAGGTGTCAGATTATCTGCGATAACCATTCCACCCTGTGTGCCCCCGCCATACGCTTCTCATTCTTCCTCTGATCCTCCAAAGCCTCTCTAATCGTCCTCTCGCTTATAAACATTGGCCCATATTTTCATGGCTCGGCTTTCTCGTCTAAGCGTTTTTCGTTGGATCCACGGTGCTTTTTTCTCCATTGTTCTCGCAGTCGTTAAGCTTTTGAGTGTCTTCAAGCCGAGCCTCCTCTCGAGCCGCGAGAGCTAGGAAAACCCCGTCTACAATAAGCTGGACGACAAACGTGAATCCGACAAAAAAGAATGCAATAACTCCGTTGTAAGCAAATGGCCCTCTGACCTCGGTATGGATTCCGGTGGCGGTAGCAAAAATAATGGGCATTATAACATTGAAGATGGCGAGCTCTTTAGGAAACAAGGGCTTCTTGCGATTGTCGTAAATAATAGAGTAGGCGAATGCAAAGTTTTGGACCATAAAGGTTGGCCATGGCATTAAAGCAACAAGCCACTATTACATAAAAGTTAGTTTGATTTTTAATAAAAAGGCAAGTGTTTTATACAAAAAAGTCATTTAAAGCATGAGTAATCTCAGCAGGTCGTTCAGGGCGATAAGATGCAATTGCAAGAACAATGCCAGGCAACATAAAAGTCCAGACACCGGCTGCGGCCGAAGCAAGTTGTATCTCATGAATAATCCAAGGGATACGAGGAATGCGGCGGATTTGGTAGGAAATGGCGGTAGAGAATGGAAGGTAGAAACCGCCGGAAATCATAAGGATGGCGGCGCCAGCACGGATGCGAGTCTTGTTGTGCTGGTAAAAGTGAGCCGTCTCCTCGGCTTCCCAGTAAGGTTTGGTTGGGGGGATAAAGTTGGCAACAACAAAAGCAATGATAAACATGATGCCAGCACTAGCACCGCAAGCACCACAAATATACTGAATCAGGGTATTGCTCATATACCACGATTGAGACCAGGTCGCAGTCTTGCGACTCATCCAGCCGTTTAGACCCATTTTGGAAGAGATAGGACAGACGAATTGGTTAAGGGAAGGTATTGAGTGGTGAATATATAAGCGATTCCAAAGAAACTGTGTATATTGGACCAAGAAGGAGAGAGCTGAGAGAGTCTTGCACTTAATGAGTTTCCAGCAATTCTTACAATGCTTGCTCTTTCTAGGCTATATATATTCGTTTTCTATTCCTTGCGCCTGGTTACGACGAGGGTTACAGCGTAGAACTTACCATGACTCGGGCAAAGAGGCAAGTCCGCCCCTCTGTTGCTACTATGACAATGATGCGCTTTAATTCGTACGACAGAAAAAGTGAACTGTGAGATGTAAATGCTCGGTGCCGAACTTCCTTAACTGACAAAAATGTCTGAAATTCCCTGAATAGCAAGGATGTTCACACAGCCCCATCGCCCCCTTCGGCATGCTAACTATGCCTGATACTATCCCCACCCCGAAAGGTGTCAAGGGAATTCGCCGAAAGCAATACCTGCTACGTAGACACATCGTGGCCGTTAAATGAAGATACAAACATCACAAAGCAGAAGAGGGGAGTCGACTTCTATATTGCCGTTCGTGGATGTATTGCTATGTCTTCTTGCAGAACTGACCAACTGAAGCCTCGCTGTAAACAACAGCATAGGTAATGATAGGTAATAATGTTAAAAAAAAGCACCGAGTTAAGTGAGTACACGAACCTGCAGCAATACGCTTAGGCCCATGTCTTTCCGTAAACAACAGTCAATTGAAGATCCTTTACAGGTATCCTTTCCTCCACTTCCTTAGTTTTGTATTCATTTATTACCCTCACACGCCACACAAAGGATGTTGTTTTTCCTACGTATGCCGATGTAGATCTTGATCACTTACCTGCTTAGAACCAGCTATGCTATCCGTACAGTTTGGAAGAGAATTTCAGTTATCATATGACTTGTCATGGACAGTTCCAAGGGTAGCACAAGTACGGAGTAGCATTACACAAGCGGAGAAAATTCGCATCTAGGGAGTGCAAAGGATAAACTTGCTCTTTTTTTCCCGACAAGTTGGCGAACTTTTTATCAGAAGATCGTGGCGGAAGGGGCCATCGGATGTGTTGCTTTGTGCACGGAGCCTCGCTGTACAAATTATTTACTAGGCTTGAAATGATTGCGGAAAATGCTAGGACGGTACTAATGTTTTAAACGTAGGAGTAATGAGATGCCTTTGTAGAAGACACTCGGAGATGGAAAGGTAGAAGATGCGCCTCTGGATCACAATGCCTTAGCGGATAACACAACGAATAAAATTAAAATGTGGAGATAATCGAACTAGATTTTACACTTTTGACCTATTTGTCCACGTCGGCAGTTTGTCGTCCTCACACCACCATCTAGAATCAAGTCGGCCGAGTCTGTCATCGCTGATAAATGGATGAGTTTACCACCTCGAGTATTAACACTAGTGCATTTTTCTGCGTTCCTACCTATGCCTGAATCGTATTGATTTCGGTAAAAAATTGGCCCGATTGGAGGCCCTTAGCCATCGCCGCCGGGGCTAGCTCAACTTCCTCTGCACCTCGTAGAGCGGTAATATCTCACATTGAAGAAGAAATGAGGTTGGAGTCGGAGCTTCGTCTCTTGACATACAAACATTTATCGTTGGCAAGTTTGTATACAAAATCGTATCTATACAAGAATTCACAACACCGTGTCAGTTTGGCCGCGCCGTGGAAATGCTGTCTCACACTATCCCAACTAATACCCGATGTAGAGGATCCTACCGCCGCTGTTTATAAACGTTGTCGCCGTCCTCCGGATATGTTCGCCGTGAGCCGTTGCTTAACTGAAATAGCACGGTACCACCTCCATTACCTCTACCTGGTCGAGCTGTACGTAAACTTCTTTGCGCTTGACACTAGGCAGTACAACGATAAAGTCCATCTTATCTTGGATTATCTTCCCGGCCCGCCGCGCATGATCCCTTCGCACAGATACGACGCACACAGCTACATTCAGCCTGGCCACTCCGCGTGCGGCCACATTTGTATTCCCCCCTGGACTGTCTACATCCTCCGGCCCCATCCTCATCACCATACCAACCCAGCCATCGGGTGTCTGGCGCATGCCAAGCTACTGACACTGGCCCGAGGTTATGGGCAGCAACGACGGCAGCGGCCTTTTCCAGTGGACTGAAGTCAAAACCGAGGCTGAAGCCGATCAACTACGGCTGGGCGCCTGTAAGAGTGTCACTGTCCTGGACGGCGCCATTGTTATCACTGTAGCGTGATTGGGCCACGGCGTCGTCATTATTGGTGATAAGGACACGAGTAAGTGCTTCCCGTACGGTGCGCGCGCCGGCTGGCTACGTGCGTACGGCGAAAAACCATCCCATTCCCGCTGACGGCGTTGTTGGTGACAAGCAACTATGAACTCTGGTGCAATGTGCGCAGTGCAGTACTCGACCGCGACTTATATCCGCGGCTTGCTTCTACGCCTTACTGGCTGCGGATTCTGTTTTTTTATTCTGGCAGCTACGAGGTCAACATGGCACGGGAAGCTGCTGAGCCACATGCTCTCCGTCTAGATCACAGCTATCTACGTAGCTCACAACCTGCACGTCAATTGCGGCTACGTGCTGGTAACGTGGCCGTGAACGGCAATCCTGTTGTTGGACCATCGCCCGCCTGCATGGACTCGGCGTCTGCAGGTTCGCAGCATGTTCTGGGTTGCGTGAGCAGTAATGAATGCCGTCTGCTGGGTAGCTCAGGTGTTTCTGGGCATGCGGGGAGAGTACGCAGAGTATACCCCACGGCCGGCAGGAGCATACACGGACACTGGAAGCAAGGAGAAACAGTAGTGGAGCATTCAGACGGAGGAAAATTAAGCAGATGATCCGAGTTAGTATTTAAAAAAGCGCACGGGACATTGACATTAAGGTTAGTGAAAATTGGTTAAATTCATTGAGCTGGACAATAACCCAAGTTTGCGGCTTTGTGCAACAAGATGACCATCTTGCTTTAGGATATGATACGCTTGTATATTTTCGTGTTTGTAAGGAATAAAGAAAATAATCGCCATTGGCTGCCAGTAAACAAGCTCGCTAGGTATTGCATCTCCGAGAAGAGGAGTAATGCATAGCAATATTCACCGCGTGGCCAACGCTGATACCCCCTCGCCGTGTTCACCAGCTGATAGCCAGATAGCACCACTTGGCACAAACTACTCCGTATTTCTCGGTAAAACAACACAGTTCTTCTAATTTATTAGGCAACGGTCGGTAAATGGCCTTGAGGGAGGTTAGCTGTCTATAAGAAGGTCTTATAGGAAGAATCACATCCTAAGAAACGTGTTTCTCGATCAAAGGCCACACGTCGAAGACAGCATCGCCTGTAGGAAGTTCAGTGTCATAGAAACGGAAATGGCTTATCTTTTTTACACTAGACATTATTGCACTAAATCCATGGCTGTAGTTGGTTGAAAACTAAAGGAGATAAACGCGACGCAGTGAAAACATGCAATGGTAAGTTAGACCATTGATGATTGCATTTTCCAAGCAGCACTATAAGTTAGGTTTTCAGTCGTGTTAAAAGGCTATGACACCAGGTAAACCTAGCGTTTACCTCGATATCTCACTATGCGAAAGAACTACAGCGAAAAAAATGTTAGTCTCACTTTAATAAGATTAAAGACGACTTCCTAGGACCAGCTTACAGTCTAATTTGACAGCAGGATTGTTTCTGCTGGTCGTGTTCCTAGCCTGCTCGCCCAGCGCTTGACTTCATCATCCTTTTTAAACTCCAGGATCTTCGACTTTGCTTACCATTACGCCCCCACCTCGGTGGCAATTTCGGTCTTGTCTACTGTTACTCCGCTTTTGTCCTCAATACCAACGTCATCCTTATTTATTTCGTCGGTGTCCTTGACGAGCGCCGAGGCACGTAGGCCAAGGTGCGGCATGTAAGTTGCGTGGTTTAGCTTTAGATGGTCGTCATACAAAATATAGCGTGATTAGTGAAAGCTGAGCCTAGGCCAGATTTAATTCTCGTCACACAAATGTACTTCATATTGGACTTCGAAATCAGGAGGTTGAAACTAGCCTATTAGAATGCCGATATACCACCGCGAACCTCGACATTCTTCAGAATCTATGAGCTCGGAAACCCCACCAATAAGAACTTCGATCGTTACAATAGCACTGTTTAATACCCTACCCGTACTCGTAGGAAACTGGGATTGAAGCTGGAGAGGGAGAGGGCCTAACGAAAATTAAACTCCAGAACTTCCACCGCATTTACCCGCAAATGGCCAGAAATGCCATAGTAAGCTTGAATGGTGTCTCGAAATTCTATCACTTTCCATAATCCACATATTATCTCCAGAGGTGGTCTGACAAGCCAACAATAAACGGGCTTCACCGTTTAACTAAGAGGTAGTACAGTATTTCTATTATATTTAAATCACTGACTTGTCCAGAGTAGTTTTGGGGAGGTTTATCTTTTCATATCCCGAAAATTAATATCTACAAGCAACAATAATCGGCTCTTTATACAAATATTACCACTGCCAAAGCTTGACATCGCAATGCCCAAGTTCGTCTTGACTGGAGTAGACGGCAACCTCTCATCTGTCGCTGCAGATTTTGCTCGAGATCCGGAAGCCAAACCAGGAACTCATTTATACCACCTACAAATTAAGCGCTATTCCGGAATCAAAAGGTGCCGAGTGCAAGGCCAAAGCTGTCACTATTTTGGAAGCAGACTACGATGATGTTGAAAATCGGAAGAGGACATCCCTTTCTTACCTGAGACCACGCTTATATCGAGGGCCTCATTGTCAATTCGGGGCTCGAGTACACCTTACAAAGGGACTGCTTGTATTTCGATAACATTCCCAATCTGTCTGCTTCTAGCTGGAAATTCTGCGGAAACAAATGGCTGAACAACACTCATGGAAAGCCTGGTGCATATGTTTCTCGCGAAGACTGTGGAAGGGTGTTGGCAGCTTTGCTGCTAGGTAAAGGCAAGCCGAATATCATTTATAATATTACTGGACCGGAGGCGGTGACCGATCAGGAGATATTCGACTGGATGACTGCCCAAACAGGCTTTAAGGGGGAGCTTGTTGATATGCCAGACAAGGAGTTATACCAGTGGTGGCTTGATCGCGGATTGCCGCTGAATGGCATCACTGGAGACTTCTCCAAGCTGCCTATGAAGTTGTGCATAGGTGACTTACTGTGCTGTGGTGAAATGTTGGCGAAAGGGTACATGTCACAGGTCACGAACAACATTGAAAAGTTAACAGGAAGAAAGCCCTTAGGGTACAAGGAAGTGTTAATTAAGGTGGTAGATCGATTTCCAAAGCTAGAGTAAGGCGTGCTTGTACATTTAAGTATGGCAACATTATTAATACAAGTATTTTACCTAGATTATGGTCAGAAGTAAATTTTACATAACCCTTCACCTTCCCAATACCACTAGAGAGGATAAAGGCATGACTTATTTCAAAAATCTGTTAAATAAAGTAAAGAAATATCGACCTTCTGTTCAACCAATTCGCCGGTCACATCGGTAGCCTCGATAAAATCCTCGCCATGATTCTCTTTTGCATACTGTTCGATAATTCAAACACGACGCTTCTCGTTTGGTCTCTGCGGGATAGGCCATATAATTTCAAAATTACCAGAGTGGACGCATAGCTTACTACTATCTGCACAATTCAAGTGGCATAGTAGCAAGGAGCTTTTGTTCTCCAAATTCGGGGCAAGATGATATTGGATATTTGGTAGCCAATCATGAACATTCATTTTTTCGTTAATCACTTGCCGTGGCTAGCACAAGTCGATGTCGTCCATGCAGATCTGTGCTGGAATTTCCCGCTCTCAGAACAAAGCTGCTATGCCAATGCTTCCTGAAATAGCCGGCAGACACCAAAAAGTAGACGGCACAACCCGGATAACGCCGGAGAATCGTCGAAGCAAATGCAAAAGGACGCTGCAAGGCCTCTAGATGTCACATATACTAATGTTAATCTGAGATTTCCAGCTACTAGATAAAAAACAAAAAAGGTAAGCTTGAAAACTAGATTATTCACTAGAAAGCTGGAGAAAGCCACAAGAGCAAACAACTACGAGATGGGGTCGTGCAAGGCTTCGATAAATTGATGCTTCCAAAAACGCTTTGTTATATATATCTATGGGTGGTCTCATGGACAGGTTGCATGGTGTGCACCTTCTGCTCAACTAAGCAAGGGCCAGGCTATTAGGGCACGTGAGAAGCACATATACGCTAAGTAGTAACACTTCCCGCTGTAATCGTATGGATTCCATTGACCGATACCACTTTTGACATGCAAAAGTTCACAAGAAATGAGTTTAGATGGAATAGGTGCACCCACCCAAGCTCTCATGTTAGTGTCTCTGAGAACTCTTAGTAAGGATGTCTGGCTTATGCTGTTCTTAGCAATCTTAAAATTTCGTAATTATTGTAAAGCCGGAAGTTTTCCTCACAAGGAGCATCGAGTTTATTAATGCAACTAGAAACACTACATGAAAGCTTTCTCTTGTTTTTTTTTTTCTTTTTAGTTTGTCGGATTTTAGTTCGCCTAACCTAAACGTTTCCAACACGTTTTTCGTACTATTAGAATGCTAAGCTTTATATATATATAATATATAAAATTTTACTTATAAAAAATACAGGTTAAAAAAAAAACTTAACCACTATTCTCTTCCACTTAGCTTAAGGTTAAGTAGTTATATTTGTACTCTAATAACTTTTATACACTAACGTGGTTAATAAGCAAGTGGCGTAGACAAGCAAGTAGCGCACTTCCCACAACCCTCACGACAATACAGCTCAATTATACAACCACAACAAGTGAAATCGATTAAAACTACTTAGAACTGTATACTTCAAACATTTCTGCTTCCTTCTGACAAGTGCGCGCATTATGTCCTCTCTCGCCGCAAGTACCACAGTGCCGTCCACCCGACTCGGCCCTCCTCTGCCGACCACTCCTTGCCTACGTTTCCTACTGTATTTACTTCTACACGCCCTTCTTATCTAGTAAATCATGCCCTTCTTAAACTATAAGAGATCTATTAAGCTGTATACGTGTCTTTTTAGCTTTTTGGCGTTTGCTTAGTGTTGTATTTACTTGTTAAAGCGTTTAAACCTTAGCTGTTAGTAAGGCGTATAAGTGTATTAATACTTGTATACCTTTAGCGAACTAGTTAACAGTATTAAAAATTAAGGTTAGAAAACTGCTTTAATAACTAGTAATACAATTCTTAATAAATTTAAACTATAAGACTACTTTTGTTAAGTTGTATAGTATTTAAGAGACTTAAGGGTTTACGCTTATTAAATAAAAGCTTAAAGGTAATAACGTTTATAACTTTATATTTAACTTTAATAAGACAGCCTTTAAATTAAAAGGCACTAAGCCGGCTCTTTTAAATTTAACCTTAACATTTTCTTTTATAAAAATAACGTAAAAGGCTATTAGGAAAGTAATAAAGAATTCCGTTTTAATTACGTAAGTAATATGTAATTTTATTAACATTTTTACCTTATAATTATACGTTTACTTTAATAAAGAAAAACATTTAATATTAAATAATTAAAGTAAATATAATAAGTATAAAAGTATAAAGACTATTATAATATCTTTCTTTTTATAAAAACAGTTAAAATTAGTTAATAAATAACTTATATAACCGTTAATTAATAACATTTAATATTAGTTAATATAATAATAAGCTGTATATTAATTAAAGTATTAAATTTAGTTTAAACCTATCTTATTATTTATTTATTTATTATTAGTTAACTTAATCTTTTAATTAAACAAAAGGTTATACTTAATATATTAATTAGTAAAATAGTAAGCCTTTTTTACTATAATAAATAGTAAAACATATTAACCCTTTACGTTTACTCTTTAAATTACCATAACCTATTCTTAATTACCTAACTAAATTATCTTTACTTTCTTATATTGTTTAGTGTGTGTTACAACTATAAATAAAGTAATAATACCGATTATAAAGTTAGTCTTATTAAAGTTGTATAAATCCACGTTAACAATACCGTACTTTACACGTAAATTCTACACTAACACATATGAATTCTGGCGAAGGTTACGCGGAAGCGGCAGAATTCACTAAAGCGGTGGAAAAGATTTCCTGTGATTTTCTTGATCGTAAGAGTGAAAAATAATGAGTTGGATAAAGATAAACTAAGGGTCCTAATTCAAGCTGCAGTAGAAGTCTGTATAGTCTTCGTATGCAAGTAAAAGATATATCATCAGAACCGCCTAATTCCACAGTATTGTGTACATGTTTCTTTAGAAGCATACGGTTACGTACTATGACGTAGTTGATGACTAAAGTAGGAGGGGTAGTTCTAAGAACTCGGAAATTATCCATGTGTATATATATGTCTCAGATTTGTCATCAAGACCCACTTTTATATAAAATATATCAACGTGAAGTAGATTTTCCGCTAATCATAAAGGTGGTAACAAAATCTCCGTAGCTTGTACGGTTAAAGAGATATAACACTATATAGCCGAACCGGCTATATTAACACTTTTAAACACTATATAACCTAATAAAAGCAGTCTTATAGTTTAAATTTATTAAGAATTGTATTACTAGTTATTAAGGTAGTTCTTTAACCTTAATTTTTAGTGTTGTTAACTAGTTTACTAAAAGTACATAAGTATTAATACACTTATACGCCTTATTAACAGCTAAGGTTTAAACGCTTTAATAAGCAAATATAACACTAAGCAAACGCCGGAAAGCTAAAAAAACACGTGTACGGCTTAAAGGATCTCTTACAGTTTAAGAAGGGCATAATTTACTAACAAAAAAGGGCGTGTAAGAGTAAATACAGCAGGAAACGTAGGCGAGGAGTGGTCGGTAAAGGAGGGCTAAGCCGGGTAGACGGCACTGTGGTACTTACGGCGAGAGAGGACACAATGCGCGCACTTGTTAGAAGGAAGCAGAAATGTCTAAAGTATACAGTTTTAAGTAGTTTTAATCGATTTTACTTGTTGTGGTTGGATAATTATTAAGTTTTGTTTTAGAGGTTGTAGAAAGCGTACGACTCGCTTGTTTACGCGACTCGCTTATTACTTACGTTAAATAGCGTTAATATTAACGATTAACTACGTATAAATTACACTCTTTAACAACTTGTATAACGTGGTAGGTAATAAGCAATCCTTTTTGTTTTTCTTTTAAAAGTTATTATTACAAATTTATATTTGTTATAACAACGTAGCCGGCAGTCTCCTATTAACATGCAAAGCGTATTTTAAAAGTAGCTGTACAGCCAAATCTTCGAAAAGTTTAGTTAACAGGTCGCCTTTTACAACAGTGGGTTAACAACTTACTGTTATGAAAAACAACATTATAAACACCGGCAAATTCGCCTTGCTAAAAGATCCTTTTACGCCTTCTGTTCCTTTAAGCGGTAAAACACCGTAATAAATCAACCGGCACTGGTAAAAGCACCTCCTTAGAAAGCCCGTATTAATACAGGCTGCCAGCAGTGCGGCGTGGCTTTATGCAATAATTTGCAGAGGAATTGCTGGGACAAGTGGCATTCATAAGGGGGGGCTAGTGGCATTTGTTTTTTTTTTAGGGGGAACAGGGGTGACCTTTTTTTGGTGTATTTTTGTATGTAACCTCATGTATTTCTGGGTCCTGTACAGGGGTTTTATCCAATCGGGTGATCGTGAGTTAAAAAGGTCATATTTTCGGCCCTGAGGAGATAATATAGATACTCATAGGAGCCAGCTACATGTATTACGCTACTGTTGTGGCGTTTGGCGGGGCACTGCCACAAGGCGGTGCCACGTAGGGCTAGGGCGGGGATGTTGTTGTGGCTCATGGATGGCACCGCCACAAAGCGGTGCCAGAAGACATTACTAGGCGGTGAGGAATGGCACTATGGCTATTTTTAGTCGAGGAAGCGCCCATCCTCCTCTTCTTTTCTTCTTTGCTTTTCGATATTGATCCTTTTGTTAGCCGTACTCTTCGATTATCAACAGTTTGATCTTCAACAGTGCCTAATCAGCATAAATCCATCAGCGGTCATAAACACACGATTTGTTTTCTTTTTAGGAAACACTATACAACTCTACCATTATGACGTCCCACCCCGTCGCAGCCAAGCTTCGCGAAGCCAGCCGAAAACTCAAAAAGATCGCCTCATTAATGTCAAAATGCGATTTACAGATTAATCGGGATCAACCCACTTCCGACTTCTACGAACTCTGCAGTCATTTTCTGACCATTAGCGAAAGTTTACGCGATATCTCTATCATCGCCAACAGACTCGCAAACTTCGCAATTCGAATCAAGCGAATGACTTTATCGCCACCAATAGCTAGCTTCCGACGCTCTGCTAAAAACAGGACATGTCACTACTTCCCATACCTACCTTTTGAGCTTAGACAAATGATCTGGGAAGCGGCAGCACAACCGCCAGCCTGTACACACTTCTTTGCCAGCTACAATTCAGTGCCGAGAAGCAAACCGCCCGCTGCAAATCTCATGGCGGACGGAGGACTATGGACAGCTTGCAAAGAGTCCAGGCGGGTGATCCAACGTAATTATCAAAACATGCATGCCAACACTGTGGCCTGCTCCGCTGCCACTGGCTCACCTCTTGAAACATATTATCGTCGTCTTGGCAATTTCAACAAGCGCGGCAAGAGTCTTAAAAGTCTAATAGACTTTGCTGATGAAGTCATTAAGAAAATTGATGGGAGGGAAATTTATTTGTGCAAGTACCTGGCGCCCGTTATCCGCGAGCTTTACGAGTCGGAACCACGTGTGGTGAAGCCCAAATATGGAAGGCTGTTTTTGGATGGTGGGAAAATCTGCAAAGAGCTGAGAGCGGAAACTTGGTATGAGCCTGGTGCCTGAATTGGTAAGACCTTCCTTAGGTCTTGGTTACGCCGCACGTGGACAGCCCTAGAGATATATATAGCCTGCCCCTATTTCTTGGGCGTAACAGTCAAACTAAATCATCACTTGTTACAATCATTCTACGAAATCCTCGCCATATACTATCAGTTCCCACCGCAGGAGTGTCTACGGCGCGTACTTCACCGACTCCATGGGGTTCAGCAAGACTTTAAAGCCGGTGGCCCTCTGAGTGTTTGGCCGTCGTGCGCTGGCCCTTAAGCGTTCCACTGCTGTCGGGATTTATTTCACTAACGTTGGCGCTGCTTTCCTCGACACTCTATGAACACACCTACAATGCGGAGCTGTGACGCCTTCTGGAGTATATAAGAGCACGAAGATACGACGGCTTGGAAAACTGTGAATATGCTTCTTAACTGCGCCGGCGACCCTGTCTTTTTGATCAGACTAATTGTTCACTTAAGGCGATATGTTGTACGGCCTTAATTGTCTTTAGATTAATCTTCTATACTACATCCTTGTCGCTATAGCATAATTTATTTGTAAAGAATGTGTTGATAAACGATAAATACCCCTAATTTAGCTCCGCTATGTTAGTATCTTCGTTTGTGCTGTACAAGATTAAGACTTGCCTTATGACACCTTATAGTTAACATGTCGTGAATTACGTCAAGCTCCATGCCGTCTCCGAGGCCTGGAATTTCCAGTTGGATATCACTTAATTTTAATTAAATTGTATTTTCAAAACCTATATTATGACTATAGTCGGTGGTTGTCAAATGGGCCTTGTGTCCAAAGAAGACAACAGTTTGTCCCATACATCAACGTCGAGACTCGCATCCCCCTGTATGGTTGTCTGTAGAAGCTCGTCGAACAAGTGAGACGAAGAAGCATCTAATAGAGAGCCTCCACCATCCGAGAGTTGTAACTCGGCGACAACAGCGGTCTGTATCGATGAGTCGATGTTCAAGAGACCAACAGGCTCAGAAACTGGCCCGATACCCTCCTCTTCTGAGCTCTTCGAGCCCACTGCGAGATCTAAGTGGTACTTACGCAAGACCGCACCCAGCGCATCCAGAGACCGACCCAGAAGCGGGGTCGCCGTAGTCTTCCTTTGGACCATGCGGAGCTTTCGGAAGGCAGCCGCCACATCTGATTTTCTCTGCGCCTTGGCCTTGGCCTCGACGTCGTCGTCGTCATCGCCACCCTGGTTAAAGCACAGGTCCAGGACCATCACAGCGAGCGCGAGGTGCGTGAAATGCACTGCCACAGCCATGCGGGCTGTCGCGACCACGGTGACGACAGGTGTACCATGGCCGTTATCGTGGTCGCTATCGTGGCCCTCGCCGCCGTCGTCACAAATAACCCCCGTCTCCGCTGATCGAAGCTCTTCATCAAAGACTTGTACAACGGCCCGTGCCGACTCAAGACACGCCTTGCGCGAGTAGTAGGCGTATTGTTGCCGTTGGCTGACGTCCGCGGGGGACAATGGCGGCCGTAGGAGTAGAAACTTTTGGTGTAGGCGGCAGCGGCGGGTGTGGGCCGCCGTGCTGAGACAGTAGCGCATGATGGCCATATGGGGGTAGACAGCCTCGAGCGGACGACATTGTGTACGGCTGGCAAGATCGAGGCGGAAAAAGACGGGCAGGGTACTAAGATAGTGCTGGAGCTTCCGGTCTATAACCATGATGCGCTCGTAGGATGTTGTGTTGTCGAGAGGGATAGTGTCGGTCATCTCGCGGCAAATATGTGCGAGGCGGACGCGTTCGAGGAAAAAAGTCATACTAGTAGGCTGGTCCTGGCTACCATCACCTTTCCGGTTCTCGTCGTCGTCCGCAACGAGGGCCATGTCCTCGTCGTTGTAGTTTTGTGGGAGCCGAACGCAGATTTGGCGCGGATGGAGAAAGTAAGTGCCCTGCTGGGGGCCGGAGATGGTAGAATGTAGCCTTTATGTTTAGGGTTTAACAAAGAGTTAAGAGTTAGTAGGAGTATATATATATATATATTATACTGTGGCGTGGAAGAAATACACGCAGTCTCTAAGCTTACCAGTCTGTCGATGCAATGTGCCAGAACACCCTTCTCTTCACCTCGTCATCAATCTGGCTATTAATCCTAGTCCCCTGACCGGCAAGCGAAGAGGGGGGGGATAAGGATGAGAAAGACCACGACGATAACGGCAAAGAATCCGCGGCATCCAGTCGATGTAAGCGAAGATCCCTTACAATTGAAACAGCTATCGTAGATAAAAGACGGACTCGAGCAGAAAAGCCGTCTATATGGAAGGCCGTGTACGACAATATGATGCATGCCTGGACATCTTCAAGGCAGCCTGATGTGTATCGCAGTGTGTGGTTTAATACATCCCAGGCCGCCTTACTCCAAAACTTCGAGAGACGGACGGCGTCGTGTTCTATCGTAGCCACGGCTGAGCCAGCAAAGGGCGTGTAGAAAAAGGCACTAAGGGAAAAGATAGCGAGAAAGAGCGCGGCGTGGCTCGGGGAGATGGGTTGGTTCAGGCTTAGATGCAGATAGAAGGTCTTCATATGGGACCGGACGGACGGCTTGTGCAGAATACGGCACACGTGGTCGACGTTAGTCTCGTAGTTGTTAAGGAGTAGGACAGCGACTATATATGTAGGAAGGACTACTGTGGCGTTGGCGTTGGCATTATGTTCTGAGGCCGACTCGTAGGATGACTGTGTCCGGAGGATGTCATAGATATCACTCGTCTGGAAGGCGAGATCCTTAGATAGTGAACTAAGCTTTACCATATATTAGCGACGACATTGTATAAATTTATTATATAGATAGAGGTGATTAACATACCAGAGGATCTTCTCGTACCCCTATGTTTTCAAGGAGTTGTAAATCATGGGCTTTCCTCTGTTGGTCGTAATCGTAGCCGTAGTTACCAGAGTACTTCTCGGCGACTACCGTTTCCTTCGTAGTATAACTCTCTTCTTCGCCGGTAGTATAATTCGATAGTAATAGAGACTCCAGTCGCTGGATCCGCCTTAGAAGCTCCTCGTTACTACTCGGCGTCACAGTGCCTCCCTCTGATTCCCGTCCCGTGGGAGGTACGAGGAAGACGCAGTTAATAGAGCGAGCAATACAGTTAGTACACGGTTGGCTCCGATTACACTTCAGTTTCTTGGAGCGACAAGATTGACAAGAGACTGGATTAGGTCGCGTCCGGCTTTTCCGTTTCTTCCGTTTCTCCATGTTTATTCTGGCTAGAAGCTGTTGCGTAGGCTCCGTGGATGTCCGTTCTAGGTGGTCTGAGAGATTTATTGTAGAGAAGAAAGGCGTTAGCATCCGCGGAGCCTAAGAGTTTCGGCCTTAGGCCGATATAAATAATACCCACACACTAATATCGTATATCCAATCACAAGCGTCGTTTTAACTGATATACCGGACGTCCACGGACCTTAAGGCGATGTATATAACTTAAGAGGCATACTTTAGAAAGACGAGGACTACTTTTAATCAAAAGATAAAACAGTATGATTCTTTATTATCTATTCAGCCTACTTCGTATACTTGATTCTCTCGATTAAACATATAACTACAGTTACTATGCCTAAACAAGCTATCGTCCAACCTTCCCTAAACGGGGTACAAATCCTTGACACACCTATTCCTACTCCTAAGGAAAAGGAGGTTGTTATCAAGGTCGCTGTCGCAGGCTCTAACCCAAAAGACTGGAAATATCCAACGTGGTACGTATTGAAAAGAAGTAAAGACACCTATAGCTTTTTTCTCTCTTGTTTATCTGTTATCCTAACACGCCATCCCATGTACAGGAAGAATTGGCCTCACAACAGTGGTGATGACATTGCCGGTATCATCCACTCCGTTGGCAGTGACATCTACGAGTTCCGGCCAGGTGACCGCGTCGCCGCTCTTCACCAGTTCTTGACAGAAAACGGAGCCTTTGCCGAGTATGCTGTCGCCCCGGACTGGACCACTTTCCATCTCCCGACCCACCTGTCCTTTGAAGAGGCAGCTACCATCCCCGTAGCTGCCATGACTGCCGCTATGGGGCTTTTTGCCGACATGCAGCTTCCTGCACCTTATTCCGGAGTGCAGCAGCAGCAGCAGCAACAGCCAGCAAGCGGCAATAGCGATAGCAAGGGCCAACAGAATCCCAAGATCCCGCTACTTATCTACGGTGCTTCCACGGCCGTCGGTGCCTTTGCAGCCCAGTTTGCGCGGCTAGCCGGGATTAGCCCTATCATTGGTGTCGCCGGCCGCGCCGCTGACTTTGCCCGCGACCTGGTCGATTACGTGGTCGACTACCGCGACGGCGTCGACACTAATGTGGCCGCCATTAAGGCTATCCTGGCTGAGGAAGGTCTCGCCAAGCGATCTCCGTACGTCTTTGACGCCATTAGCGAGGGTGCATCGCTGGAGACGGTACGGCAGCTTATGGCCGATTACGGCAGCGGGACTGTCAGCACTGTGTTGCCCCCTCGGCTGTTTGCAACGGACGGGGTACACTTCGCCTGGCCGGACGGGGTGCGTGCCTGGAACAGCGCGAGTCCCTTCGTACATACGACTCACAAAGACTTTGGCTACGTCTGGTCACGGTATCTGGGCCGGCTACTGCAAGAGAGCCGGCTGCGGCCCCATCCGCACGAGGTCGTTCCCGGCGGTCTAAATGGCGTTATCACTGGGCTGCAGAAGCTGCGCGACGGCCAGGCCAGCGCCGTTAAGTACGTGTACCGGATTGCGGACACGGCGGACGACGTATCGGGGGCGGCCCCTTTGCCGAGGAGCTCGGGATACTTTCCGCCGGGTAAGAGCACGCACAGACTACGTAATTTTCCCTTTCCAGTGGATGAGGAAGTGAGTGCTTGATTACGCTTCTATTGTGTTTACTTCGCTTAGTTCGCAAAGGTTAGATACGAATAAACGTTTAGCCGAAGATTACTTGTGTCGCTTCTTCTATCAGTATTTCTCTACGGTTATTATTACCAAATCGCCAGGAATCCTTATATCTAGCACTAGTTTATTCTAAGAAATATATGGATAAAGCTGGGAAACTGTTGTAGAGAAGTGCAGAGACGTGTAAATTGGTGCCTCTTACGTTACACGTAATAATATAATGTGTCGTTATAAATATAACATCTTATGGTAAACATGTTAGAATGCTTGACAGCTTGTTTAACACTGTCGTCTGGTTTGCCTGATTCGCATCCCGTAGGTTCTTTGAGCTCACGATACTGACGCTTGCATAGCATCCGTCCGTGCCGACTACCTTGGTCTCAGTCGGCAGCCGCGCGTTGTTGTTGCACGTCACTGCATCGGCGCCGCTGATCAGCCACACGGCCGTGTAGACGCGGCTCAAGACGAACTTGACGTCGTCGCCACTCGTGCAGCTCGTGCCGTCACCTGCCGCGGGGAAGTTGACGTTGAGAAAAATGTCCCCCGGTAGGTAGGGCGTACCCGAAGCCACGAGCACGTCGACAAGCCGTGCCGCAGCCTCAGCATAAATGGTGGAGTAGCCCGGAATCGGAGACACGTTCCAGGCCGTCTGGCTGCCGGTGTCGCCGCTGAAGGCCACGGCGGGAATGCCTTTCTTGGCTGCCGTCTGGGCAGCGCCCACGGTGCCGGAGAAGCGCGTGACCACGCCGAGGTTGGTACCGACATTGACACCGGTGACGGCCAGGTCGGGGGCTGCACCGCCATCAAACAATGACGCCGCCAGAGTATCGATGCCGTATTCAATGGCCGTAGCCGGGAACGAATTGACATAGTTCCAGCGTGGGTTAGAGGCGTTGTGGCCCACGGCGGGACTGCCGCTAGGGCACGAGTCAAACTCGCATGGCCCACTCAGGGTTGTCGGTGTGCCCGTGAGTGACGACGAGCCGGACTTGTTCACGGCTGGCGCGGAGATGACGACACTGTTGTTGAGTCTGGTGAGGGCCTCGTACGTCTCGCGAATATTGACCTCGGCCCAGCCGTCGTCGTTGCCAATGACGATGTTGATGGCTTGAGCGCCAACAGACGCCAGGGCGAGGGTGGAGAGAACGGAAGAGCGCATGGCGGATGTTTGCGTCGATGTGGAAGCAAGCTGTTAGAAGTGCGTGGCGGTGTTGTTTTGCCTTGTCTTGCTTGCTTCACTTCGCTGTTGCTCCTGCTCCAGATCTCGGGAAACACGAGATCGTGAATCTTGCGGGATCAGCGTAGCCTTTTGTATTCAGGACCTCCTCGTGCAATTGCAATACTATGTATCACTATGTCGCTATGGCGCTTTCACTCGTCTCAGGAGGTCACATCAGTGAGCCACTTGGATTACCGAAGGCCGAAAGAAGCAGTGGTACCCGCAGTTGGCTGAAAAGGGGCAAGTTCTACGGATTTGGCAAAGGATCCGTGCGTTGACCAGAAGTATTGCATAGTGTTTGAAGGGGTTCAAAAAACCCAGTAGGGTTTAGATTTGTTAGCAAAACACAGTATTTACACAGTAATTTTATACGGCGTACACTAGTCAATTTCATCGCTAAATATTTCTACCTCCACCAACAAGTCTATTAGAATATATGTACTCCGTACTGTATACTTTTATGCTTTGTGTATACCATACGGAGTACATAAACGTTAGATAGCGAGCGAAATTAATGGTCGGTGGTTAGGATTAAATAATAGTGGTTAGGTGCTGTAAAGTGTTGTATCTGTATTGTAATACAATATCCATGCACTAACAGCGCGCTCTATTTTTTGTGCTGATAAATTTAACCACCTGAGATATATCCCTCAGAATAAGTATTGGCAAAGCCTCAGGATGGTCATTGGAGCCCTAGGATGGTCACTAACAAGGAGCTTCCCCACACAACCGGAAATGAAGATTGGAACGGAAGCATTGACGGCCAGGGTTCCACCTGTTTGTATATTTACAGACTTTATATCGTATATACGAAGTAATATACTAGGTATGGCAGGGGCAGCGTGCTTATAGCTTGTCCCTCGTGTTTGGTTGACTGGCTAATCGGCCATCATACGTATGACCCGCACCGTTAATCACTAGTTTACAGTTCGCTAGGCAATTTATACCGTACATTTGCTCTGTGCACTATTTCAAAGTAGTGTGCACATACCTATTGTGGCAATGCGTAGCTGAAAAACACGAAAAAATACTCGTGGTGTCTACGTCATTGAAAAACTTTATGTAAAGAACACAGGTAAGTGCGCGGTCGATGAAGCGGCCGGAGACCTTCCATATGGCATTCACGTGACCCATGACATGGCCTTCCACTTTTGGGAGTGGTACTCATATGATTGCGTAGACTGCCCCGCTAGCCTCCGACTGAGCTCTCTACAGTAGAACTTCCTTATTTGGTTGGTCACCAGCGTTTCACTCTCGTTGTGGTTGACCTTTTGGGGCATTTTATACCAACAGAACCGCGATACGATGTCTCGGAGTAATTGACGGAACACGGCTGGCGAGACTGTCTCTCTCTTTGCTTTCAGGAGCCATCTTTGCTGTGCTTTACACCGGAAACCGGAAAGGCACACGAAGCTACAAATGGGGCCGTTAAATCTGTCAAAGCCAAGAAGGCTTTTATACCACGGGAGCGGTTACGACGACGGGAACGGCTGGAATTACAAGAGTGGTCACGGCAATTGGCGCTGCTGCTACTGTTATTACTTTCCCTCTTGTCACTATTCTTGTTATTATAAATTTCCTTTATCTTTCTAAACTGGCATACAGCATTAATAAGAGACTTATTTGATATTTAAATGCTACTAAGGAGCCTCTTCACTTGGCCAGAATGTCGTTGACTGTCGTCGCGTTGCTGTTGTCGGCGTTAGTACTTGGCGGCTTGAAAAAGCTTTTGTAGACTTGGCAGAACTTGTTCCGGCTGTGTCCCACGTAGCACTACGGGTTTTGGTACTTGCCCTCCTGCGATACATATTTATAGGTGGCTGAAGTGTGCCCCAGGCGGGACCGGCACCCAAGGATATTTGCTATTAGTGTACCGCTTACTCAAATATTCGCCTTTAAATAATTATTTCTTACTAGTCGGCTACAAAAGTATTACAGTCTAGCTCTCATGAATGCCTAGAACATTTCCAAGTGCCTAAATGCCATTCTCCATTTCTAAAACTCGTTTCTAGCGTTCGCATTCCTAAAAACCTTGTTTCCTTTTAATCTCGATCATCGAGGCGACTCATGTGGAATTGCATCTAATCCCCTCCCACGTCTTTATTACAGACCATGTTATTTATATACTAGACACGAGCCTGCATTCGTCAAAGTAAATCGGCCTACAAATATTGTCCATATCATAACGCCAGCTAATGCTAATAACATTTCTCATCCGAGCAACGAACTCGTTGGTTTGAGTCCAGGGAAAAACGAGGTGGGAATAGTGGGGATTGCTATCGACGTGGTGAGTCCGAGGCCTGAACTAAGCTCGCCTGGCATGGTGGTATAAGAGTAAGAACTGTGGACATGTTAGCTGACGTCTAAAATGTGCCAGTTCTTAAGAGGGAACATACGACATGGTGGTAACGGTGCTGGTGGTCGTATAAGTTGTGTATGATGTGCCTGTTTTAATGCATGGCCCAGACCCATATGCATTCGCACAAACGTACTTCTCACGAGAGCCCGATTCGGTCCAAACGTTAAAGTTCGAGATTGCGATTTCGGTACATGGTACCTTAGCAGGGCAGATCACTCGCAGTGGCGCGCGAGTGGCTCCATTGGAGCACGTTCCCTGCCAATGGGCAAACGAAATGTTACTGTACTGAACACCGTCCCCAGTTGCCGTGGTTTGGCTGCTCCATGCGGAGTCGAGGTCGAGAGTATAGGCGTTGCCATGGCCCATGAAGTGATTGAACTGCGCATTGTAAAGCTTTCCGCTGCCGCCATTGCTCTTGATCATCATCATCTGGTTGCAGTTCTGCGAGTAGACGTGATTGTACTCAACGTTGTAAATATTGGTACTAGCCCCAAGCGAGCCAATCGCACAGCCGCCAGACCAATTGCAAAAGATAGACTCTATCAAGATGTTGCTTGCGGGGCTCTTAACAGTGACACACTCGTCTTTGTTGGTAACTTCGACGTCGTGGATCCAAATGTTGGATCCCCACACGTCCACGCCGTCAAGCCCGCCCTCGTTACCACCCCGGACGATCATATTGTAAACCTCACCGTTGGTGCATGTGTCCATAGTAAAGTGAAACGCGGGTGAGTCTACCAGAGCAACGTCGTGAATGCTGAAGTGGGACACCTCGTAGAACCGAAGGATGCGAGGTCCGTAAGTCCCCTTGGTATGGAATTCGTAGCCATAGCCTTGGATCGCACCGCTGGAGTTTGCGCTGTAGAACTCAAAGTCGGTCGTATGTTCAATAAAGATCATGTTTCCCCCGGCCGTACCCGCGGTCATACGGTATATGATGCCTTCCAGGTTGATAGAAACCCCCGAACCGCCTGTCAGGGTAACCCAAGTACTGAGTCCGTAACTTCCGCTGGGGATGTAGACTTGGCCACCACTTTTACAGGCCGCCCACGCAGACGCTATGGCAGCGCTGTTGTCAGTAGTAGCGGAAGCGACGCCGCCATAACTCAAGATATTGCATATTTTTTTAGCTGCCTTGGATGCTGTGGTCGTGGTTGGCCCGACGGTACTGTTGAGTTGCGCTGAAACCAGCGGCAGCGCTGTTGCAAGCAGTATACAAAAACGAGCAAGTGATAGCATGGCGACAATTGCTATAGCTTAAAAAAATGAAAAGAAAAAAAAGGAGCGTGATGCAAGCAAGCATCGTTATCAAATGCATATCGGTGGTAGTAACGTTTTTATACACTGGGACTGTTATATAACAGCCCATTGTTTCCCAGGAACGCGTATGCACTGATGTTTTGTTTTGTGTTTACCCGTTGTGGCGTTACCCGTACATACGAATTCGATACGTAGCTTGCTTCATGTTGATGGGCTTTACAAGGTACCCCTTTGTCCTGAAATTTCCAATGCGATGCAACCTTGTCGTCTAAACTTGACTCCACATAATGGACGGCCGCTGATCTCGGACTGGCGGGATTAGTGCGTGGCATTATGATGATTGATGCATCTTCTTATACTCAGCAATACCGTTACATAAGTTCTATTAACAGAACATGATGTACGGAGTAATATTAGGTTAAAAAGTAAGCAATTTGAATTGCTCGGTGTTGTCTAAATGCTGGCACGCGTGCTCGACGCCGACGTCGGACACGCCATACTTCGAGACCAAAGCATTGGAGCCCCGCCGGTTCTCTATGCCCGGTCACGCAAACAAATTGTCTGCCAAGCATCTAGTGGATGGATGGCCTCAAGGCGCTGCTTCCGACTGCGCGGGCCGAGCCGACTGATGACAGTGACACCTTGCTAATGAACGCGACGGTGCAGTGCCAAGTATATAAAGTGCACGGCTAGCGACCGGGCCAATGCACCACCATGCACTTCGGTAGCACTACACGGTTGTCGTCGCTGTCGTCCAAGGTGTGCAGCACCTGGTCCTGCTGCATCTTGTTGACCTGTTTCATTAAGTATTCCAGCTTGTCCCTGTTCGCTGTGATGGTGGCGAGTTCCCAGTACTAGGGGGAGTTGGCTGCGATGTGGCCACTGGTCCCTGAACACGAGATCCACGTGCGACGCTTCGACTGCCGGAGGCAACCATCTTAGTCGCCTCGGCTGGTTTGTATTTGCCGCCATCGACTCCCAACAGCACAGGCACTGACCAGGAGGAGCGAACTCGTGTTGACTAGGTAGAGGCTGTTGCCGTATGTTTTGGCCTTGTTGACCTGCGGGTACGCGCTCTGGGTCTGTTCGGTGCGCTGGTCTACCACTCCAACACGCCATGCCATTTTTATAGGCCTCCCGGACAAGGGCGACTGTATTCTAAAAGACTAACCGTAGTAAAACTTCGGCTGCAGGGAAAAGTGACACTGTGCTCGTCTAGCACTATTAGAGGCACTGGTAGGATGGAATCTGTAATGTGGTAAAATATATAATCGTTAAGACGGCTGAGGAAGAACTTGAGTACGATCGCCTTGTAGGTTAAATTCGCGCTCTCCTGTATTTGTCTTTAGTTTTAGTGGAACTGCTTGCGGGTCAAGGATTGTCTGTCGCCAAGGTCCCGTAGCATTACGGTCTATTACGCGGTAATAGTCCAACTATAGGTGTGCTGTGTGTAAGACTACAGCGCCGTCCACCATTGCTTTTATGTAGTATTACAACCGGGACAAGTTAAAGACTAGCTTAATAAACTCTGTCACGCCCTTTATGTCAAAGTGCTTGTAAGAAAGACAAAGATAATCTTATAAAGCATTTAAGGCTAAGTTTTAAGGGTTCCCTTACTTTGAAATTCAGTTATTAATTTACTAACAGAGTAACCTTACTTTAATTTAATTATTAATTCTTTAATAAAGCGTTAACGTACACTAGTTTAATAATAAAAAGCTTTACTCTATTATATAAATACTTTTAAACACATAGGTTTAAAATAGCTTAAGTATTAACTAACGTATATTACCTTTTTAAAAAACTATTAAACTATTTTTATACTTATAGGTTTTAAACAATAGTTAAACCCTTTATATTTTTAACAATTCCTTTAATCTTTCTTTAATTTAAAAGTATACGAAATAGTAACGGTAAGTGTGTAGTAAGTAACAGTAGTAAACGTTTAGTAATAACAAGCGTGTAGTAATAGCGGGTATGTAGTAATAGTAGTAGGCGTATAACGTAGTTAATAAGCGAGCGGGCTAAACATGCAAGCGGGCCACTTTTTATTCAACCACGACTTTTTTTTCTTTATAATAAGATTTCTTAATTAAAAATAATAGAATTATCTTTAAATAAATCAAAGGTATTACTATCCCTTTAAGCTATCGAAAAAGATTTGAAATTAGGCATTAAAGCCGTAGCAAGGATTTACAGCGTCTCGAAAACAACTCTTACTAGCAGAATGAATAGCCGACGCGCTTGACAAGACACCTACGCTAACTCTTTAAAATTAAAAGAGTTAAAGGAGAAGGCTTTTCTCTAATACATTCTTAACTTAAATACGCAAGGATTTCCCTTTAAGTTGACGGATGTGGAAGATATAGCTAATGTTTTACTAGCAAAGCGTAATGTAGGACGCGTTGGAAAGCGTTAGGCAAGCAACTTTGTTAAGCGACAACTAAACATCCAAACGCGTTTCTTCCACTATTTTAGGCTTAGGGTTAAGCACTATTATCTGTATCCGTAATCACTTTTATACACCATTAAATTCAGACAAATTCAACGATTACGGCTATATATTTTATTTATTAATAGCTTATGTAGTTAATTAGTAAGAAATCGGGGAAGTTAGTGAAAAATAACGATACCCCGCTTTTTCAACTCCACTCTT